>OX638307.1:26885970-26965563 GCA_951812265.1 Taphrorychus bicolor
TTTTGACTTTAGTAAGACGAAAATTTAGTCTAAAGGGTACAACGGAATTTAGAAATTTCTACTTAGGAGTGAGGAATTTTGGTCTGAAAGTAACACAAAATCTCAAATTTTGACTTGAATTGTTGGTCTAAACGTAACATGATTTTTTTAATTTTGATCACGAAACAAGACATTTTGGTCTAAAAGTAACAGAAAATTTAAAAAATTTGACTTTAGTAACAGGAAATTTTAGTCTAAACGTAACACATAATTTTTGATTTTTGTCTGTAGGAACACGAAATTGTAGTCTAAACGTAACACAAGTTAAAAAAATTTTTACTTTCTAACAAGAAATTTTGATCCGAAGGTAGCATCTAATTTTTAAGTTTTGACTTTAGAAAGACGAAAATTTAGTCTAAAGGGTAAAACGGAATTTAGAAGTTTCTACTTAGGAATGAGGAATTTTAGTCTGAAAGTAACACAAAATCTCAAAATTTTGATTTGTATTGTTGGTCTAAACATAACACAAATTTTTTTAAATTTTGATCTCCTAACAAGACATTTTGGTAAAAATAGCAGAGAATTTAAAAAAAAATATCTTAGTAACAGGAAATTTTAGTCTAAACGTAACACATAATTTTTGAATTTTGCCTGTAGGAACACGAAATTGTAGTCTAAACGTAACACAAAATAAAAAAAAATTTACTTAGTAACAAGAAATTTTGATCCGAAGGTACCATCAAATTTTTAAGTTTTGACTTTAGTAAGACGAAATTTTAGTCTAAAGGGTATAACGGAATTTAGAAATTTCTACTTAGGAGTGAGGAATTTTGGTCTGAGAGTAACACAAAATCTCAAAATTTTTACTTGAATTGTTGGTCTAAACGTAACATGATTTTTTTAATTTTGATCACGAAACAAGACATTTTGGTCTAAAAGTAACAGAAAATTTAAAAAATTTGACTTTAGTAACAGGAAATTTTAGTCAAAACGTAACAAATAATTTTTGAATTTTGTCTGTAGGAACACGAAATTGTAGTCTAAACGTAACACAAAATAAAAAAAAAATTACTTAGCAACAAGAAATTTTGATCCGAAGGTACCATCAAATTTTTAAGTTTTGACTTTAGTAAGACGAAAATTTAGTCTAAAGGGTACAACGGAATTTAGAAATTTCTACTTAGGAGTGAGGAATTTTGGTCTGAAAGTAACACAAAATCTCAAAATTTTTACTCGAATTGTTGGAACAAGACATTTTGGTCTAAAAGTAACAGAAAATTAAAAAAAATTGACTTTAGTAACAGGAAATTTTAGTCTAAACGTAACACATAATTTTTGAATTTTGCCTGTAGGAACACGAAATTGTAGTCTAAACGTAACACAAAATAAAAAAAAAATTACTTAGTAACAAGAAATTTTGATCCGAAGGTACCATCAAATTTTTAAGTTTTGACTTTAGTAAGACGAAAATTTAGTCTAAAGGGTACAACGGAATTTAGAAATTTCTACTTAGGAGTGAGGAATTTTGGTCTGAAAGTAACACAAAATCTCAAAATTTTGACTTGAATTGTTGGTCTAAACGTAACATGATTTTTTTAATTTTTAAAAAACGTAACATGATTTTTTTAATTTTGATCACGAAACAAGACATTTTGGTCTAAAAGTAACAGAAAATTTAAAAAATTTGACTTTAGTAACAGGAAATTTTAGTCTAAACGTAACACATAATTTTTGAATTTTGTCTGTAGGAACACGAAATTTTAGTCTAAACGTAACACAAATTAAAAAAAAATTTACTTAGTAACAAGAAATTTTGATCCGAAGGTAGCATCTAATTTTTAAGTTTTGACTTTAGTAAGACGAAAATTTAGTCTAAAGGGTACAACGGAATTTAGAAATTTCTACTTAGGAATGAGGAATTTTGGTCTGAAAGTAACACAAAATCTCAAAATTTTGATTTGTATTGTTGGTCTAAACATAACACAATTTTTTTTTTAATTTTGATCTCCTAACAAGACATTTTGGTAAAAATAGCAGAAAATTTTAAAAAAATTACCTTAGTAACAGGAAATTTTAGTCAAAACGTAACAAATAATTTTTGAATTTTGTCTGTAGGAACACGAAATTGTAGTCTAAACGTAACACAAAATAAAAAAAAAATTACTTAGTAACAAGAAATTTTGATCCGAAGGTACCATCAAATTTTTAAGTTTTGACTTTAGTAAGACGAAAATTTAGTCTAAAGGGTACAACGGAATTTAGAAATTTCTACTTAGGAGTGAGGAATTTTGGTCTGAAAGTAACACAAAATCTCAAAATTTTTACTCGAATTGTTGGTCTAAACGTAACATGATTTTTTTAATTTTGATCACGAAACAAGACATTTTGGTCTAAAAGTAACAGAAAATTAAAAAAAATTGACTTTAGTAACAGGAAATTTTAGTCTAAACGTAACACATAATTTTTGAATTTTGCCTGTAGGAACACGAAATTGTAGTCTAAACGTAACACAAAATAAAAAAAAAATTACTTAGTAACAAGAAATTTTGATCCGAAGGTACCATCAAATTTTTAAGTTTTGACTTTAGTAAGACGAAAATTTAGTCTAAAGGGTACAACGGAATTTAGAAATTTCTACTTAGGAGTGAGGAATTTTGGTCTGAAAGTAACACAAAATCTCAAAATTTTGACTTGAATTGTTGGTCTAAACGTAACATGATTTTTTTAATTTTGATCACGAAACAAGACATTTTGGTCTAAAAGTAACAGAAAATTTAAAAAATTTGACTTTAGTAACAGGAAATTTTAGTCTAAACGTAACACATAATTTTTTATTTTTGTCTGTAGGAACACGAAATTGTAGTCTAAACGTAACACAAGTTAAAAAAATTTTTACTTTCTAACAAGAAATTTTGATCCGAAGGTAGCATCTAATTTTTAAGTTTTGACTTTAGAAAGACGAAAATTTAGTCTAAAGGGTAAAACGGAATTTAGAAGTTTCTACTTAGGAATGAGGAATTTTAGTCTGAAAGTAACACAAAATCTCAAAATTTTGATTTGTATTGTTGGTCTAAACATAACACAAATTTTTTTAAATTTTGATCTCCTAACAAGACATTTTGGTAAAAATAGCAGAGAATTTAAAAAAAAATATCTTAGTAACAGGAAATTTTAGTCTAAACGTAACACATAATTTTTGAATTTTGCCTGTAGGAACACGAAATTGTAGTCTAAACGTAACACAAAATAAAAAAAATTTACTTAGTAACAAGAAATTTTGATCCGAAGGTACCATCAAATTTTTAAGTTTTGACTTTAGTAAGACGAAATTTTAGTCTAAAGGGTATAACGGAATTTAGAAATTTCTACTTAGGAGTGAGGAATTTTGGTCTGAGAGTAACACAAAATCTCAAAATTTTTACTTGAATTGTTGGTCTAAACGTAACATGATTTTTTTAATTTTGATCACGAAACAAGACATTTTGGTCTAAAAGTAACAGAAAATTTAAAAAATTTGACTTTAGTAACAGGAAATTTTAGTCAAAACCTAACAAATAATTTTTGAATTTTGTCTGTAGGAACACGAAATTGTAGTCTAAACGTAACACAAAATAAAAAAAAAATTACTTAGCAACAAGAAATTTTGATCCGAAGGTACCATCAAATTTTTAAGTTTTGACTTTAGTAAGACGAAAATTTAGTCTAAAGGGTACAACGGAATTTAGAAATTTCTACTTAGGAGTGAGGAATTTTGGTCTGAAAGTAACACAAAATCTCAAAATTTTTACTCGAATTGTTGGAACAAGACATTTTGGTCTAAAAGTAACAGAAAATTAAAAAAAATTGACTTTAGTAACAGGAAATTTTAGTCTAAACGTAACACATAATTTTTGAATTTTGCCTGTAGGAACACGAAATTGTAGTCTAAACGTAACACAAAATAAAAAAAAAATTACTTAGTAACAAGAAATTTTGATCCGAAGGTACCATCAAATTTTTAAGTTTTGACTTTAGTAAGACGAAAATTTAGTCTAAAGGGTACAACGGAATTTAGAAATTTCTACTTAGGAGTGAGGAATTTTGGTCTGAAAGTAACACAAAATCTCAAAATTTTGACTTGAATTGTTGGTCTAAACGTAACATGATTTTTTTAATTTTTAAAAAACGTAACATGATTTTTTTAATTTTGATCACGAAACAAGACATTTTGGTCTAAAAGTAACAGAAAATTTAAAAAATTTGACTTTAGTAACAGGAAATTTTAGTCTAAACGTAACACATAATTTTTGAATTTTGTCTGTAGGAACACGAAATTTTAGTCTAAACGTAACACAAATTAAAAAAAAATTTACTTAGTAACAAGAAATTTTGATCCGAAGGTAGCATCTAATTTTTAAGTTTTGACTTTAGTAAGACGAAAATTTAGTCTAAAGGGTACAACGGAATTTAGAAATTTCTACTTAGGAATGAGGAATTTTGGTCTGAAAGTAACACAAAATCTCAAAATTTTGATTTGTATTGTTGGTCTAAACATAACACAATTTTTTTTTAATTTTGATCTCCTAACAAGACATTTTGGTAAAAATAGCAGAAAATTTAAAAAAAATTACCTTAGTAACAGGAAATTTTAGTCAAAACGTAACAAATAATTTTTGAATTTTGTCTGTAGGAACACGAAATTGTAGTCTAAACGTAACACAAAATAAAAAAAAAATTACTTAGTAACAAGAAATTTTGATCCGAAGGTACCATCAAATTTTTAAGTTTTGACTTTAGTAAGACGAAAATTTAGTCTAAAGGGTACAACGGAATTTAGAAATTTCTACTTAGGAGTGAGGAATTTTGGTCTGAAAGTAACACAAAATCTCAAAATTTTTACTCGAATTGTTGGTCTAAACGTAACATGATTTTTTTAATTTTGATCACGAAACAAGACATTTTGGTCTAAAAGTAACAGAAAATTAAAAAAAATTGACTTTAGTAACAGGAAATTTTAGTCTAAACGTAACACATAATTTTTGAATTTTGCCTGTAGGAACACGAAATTGTAGTCTAAACGTAACACAAAATAAAAAAAAAATTACTTAGTAACAAGAAATTTTGATCCGAAGGTACCATCAAATTTTTAAGTTTTGACTTTAGTAAGACGAAAATTTAGTCTAAAGGGTACAACGGAATTTAGAAATTTCTACTTAGGAGTGAGGAATTTTGGTCTGAAAGTAACACAAAATCTCAAAATTTTGACTTGAATTGTTGGTCTAAACGTAACATGATTTTTTTAATTTTGATCACGAAACAAGACATTTTGGTCTAAAAGTAACAGAAAATTTAAAAAAATTGACTTTAGTAACAGGAAATTTTAGTCTAAACGTAACACATAATTTTTTATTTTTGTCTGTAGGAACACGAAATTGTAGTCTAAACGTAACACAAGTTAAAAAAATTTTTACTTTCTAACAAGAAATTTTGATCCGAAGGTAGCATCTAATTTTTAAGTTTTGACTTTAGAAAGACGAAAATTTAGTCTAAAGGGTAAAACGGAATTTAGAAGTTTCTACTTAGGAATGAGGAATTTTAGTCTGAAAGTAACACAAAATCTCAAAATTTTGATTTGTATTGTTGGTCTAAACATAACACAAACTTTTTTTAATTTTGATCTCCTAACAAGACATTTTGGTAAAAATAGCAGAGAATTTAAAAAAAAATATCTTAGTAACAGGAAATTTTAGTCTAAACGTAACACATAATTTTTGAATTTTGCCTGTAGGAACACGAAATTGTAGTCTAAACGTAACACAAAATAAAAAAAAAATTACTTAGTAACAAGAAATTTTGATCCGAAGGTACCATCAAATTTTTAAGTTTTGACTTTAGTAAGACGAAAATTTAGTCTAAAGGGTACAACGGAATTTAGAAATTTCTACTTAGGAGTGAGGAATTTTGGTCTGAAAGTAACACAAAATCTCAAAATTTTGACTTGAATTGTTGGTCTAAACGTAACATGATTTTTTTAATTTTGATCACGAAACAAGACATTTTGGTCTAAAAGTAACAGAAAATTTTAAAAATTTGACTTTAGTAACAGGAAATTTTAGTCTAAACGTAACACATCATTTTTTATTTTTGTCTGTAGGAACACGAAATTGTAATCTAAACGTAACACAAGTTAAAAAAATTTTTACTTTCTAACAAGAAATTTTGATCCGAAGGTAGCATCTAATTTTTAAGTTTTGAGTTTAGAAAGACGAAAATTTAGTCTAAAGGGTAAAACGGAATTTAGAAGTTTCTACTTAGGAATGAGGAATTTTAGTCTGAAAGTAACACAAAATCTCAAAATTTTGATTTGTATTGTTGGTCTAAACATAACACAAATTTTTTTTAATTTTGATCTCCTAACAAGACATTTTGGTAAAAATAGCAGAGAATTTAAAAAAAAATATCTTAGTAACAGGAAATTTTAGTCTAAACGTAACACATAATTTTTGAATGTTGCCGTAGGAACACGAAATTGTAGTCTAAACGTAACACAAAATAAAAAAAAAATTACTTAGTAACAAGAAATTTTGATCCGAAGGTACCATCAAATTTTTAAGTTTTGACTTTAGTAAGACGAAATTTTAGTCTAAAGGGTACAATGGAATTTAGAAATTTCTACTTAGGAATGAGGAATTTTGGTCTGAAAGTAACACAAAATCTCAAAATTTTGACTTGAATTGTTGGTCTAAACGTAACATGATTTTTTTAATTTTGATCACGAAACAAGACATTTTGGTCTAAAAGTAACAGAAAATTTTAAAAATTTGACTTTAGTAACAGGAAATTTTAGTCTAAACGTAACACATAATTTTTGAATTTTGTCTGTAGAAGCACGAAATTGTAGTATAAACGTAACACAAAATAAAAAAAAATTACTTAGTAGCAAGAAATTTTGTTCCGAATGTAGGTAGCATCAAATTTTTAAGTTTTGACTTTAGTAAGACGAAATTTTAGTCTAAAGGGTACAATGGAATTTAGAAATTTCTACTTAGGAATGAGGAATTTTGGTCTGAAAGTAACACAAAATCTCAAAATTTTGACTTGAATTGTTGGTCTAAACGTAACATGATTTTTTTAATTTTGATCACGAAACAAGACATTTTGGTCTAAAAGTAACAGAAAATTTAAAAAATTTGACTTTAGTAACAGGAAATTTTAGTCTAAACGTAACACATCATTTTTTATTTTTGTCTGTAGGAACACGAAATTGTAGTCTAAACGTAACACAAGTTAAAAAAAATTTTACTTTCTAACAAGAAATTTTGATCCGAAGGTAGCATCTAATTTTTAAGTTTTGAGTTTAGAAAGACGAAAATTTAGTCTAAAGGGTAAAACGGAATTTAGAAGTTTCTACTTAGGAATGAGGAATTTTAGTCTGAAAGTAACACAAAATCTCAAAATTTTGATTTGTATTGTTGGTCTAAACATAACACAAATTTTTTTTAATTTTGATCTCCTAACAAGACATTTTGGTAAAAATAGCAGAGAATTTAAAAAAAAAATATCTTAGTAACAGGAAATTTTAGTCTAAACGTAACACATAATTTTTGAATTTTGCCTGTAGGAACACGAAATTGTAGTATAAACGTAACACAAAATAAAAAAAAAATTACTTAGTAACAAGAAATTTTGATCCGAAGGTACCATCAAATTTTTAAGTTTTGACTTTAGTAAGACGAAAATTTAGTCTAAAGGGTACAACGGAATTTAGAAATTTCTACTTAGGAGTGAGGAATTTTGGTCTGAAAGTAACACAAAATCTCAAAATTTTGACTTGAATTGTTGGTCTAAACGTAACATGATTTTTTTAATTTTGATCACGAAACAAGACATTTTGGTCTAAAAGTAACAGAAAATTTTTAAAATTTGACTTTAGTAACAGGAAATTTTAGTCTAAACGTAATACATAATTTTTGAATTTTGTCTGTAGAAGCACGAAATTGTAGTATAAACGTAACACAAAATAAAAAAAAAAATTACTTAGTAGCAAGAAATTTTGTTCCGAAGGTAGGTAGCATCAAATTTTTAAATTTTGACTTTAGTAAGACGAAAATTTAGTCTAAAGCGTAACACGAAATTTAAAACTGTTTGCTTAGCAACCAGAAATTTTGGTCTAAAAGTAACTAAAAATATAATTTTTACTTAAAATGTTAGTCCAAACGTATTACTAATTTTTCCAATTTTGACTTGGCAACGAAAAATTTTGTTCTAACAATTACACAAAATTAAAAAATTAAACAAAAAAATTAAAAAACGTAACACAAAGGTTTTCAAATTATGACTTAATAACACGAAATTTTGGTCTAAGAGTGAATAACGCAAAATTTTTATATTTTGACTGTAGAAACACGAAATTGTAGTCTAAACGTATCATCAATATATAAAAAAAATTGTTTAGTAAAAGAAATTTTGTTCCGAAAGTAACAACTAATCTTTAAGTTTCGACTTTGGTAACATGAAATTTTTGCTTAAATGTAACACGAAACTTTGGTCTGGAAGTAACACCAAATCTTAAAATTTTTACTTAAAATGCTGGTCTAACGTAACACAAAATTGTTTAATTTTAACTTTGACTTTTGTCTTTAGTAACGGGGAAATTTAATATAAACGTTACACGAAAATTTGGTCTAGAAGTTACAAAATTTCTCATAAGTTTGACTTGAAATGTTGATCTACGAAAAATTATTTAATTTTGACTTAGTAGCAAGAAATTGTGGACTAAAAGTAACACAAAATTTAAAAATTTCGACTGTAGTAACACAAAATTGTAGTCGGAACGCAACACGATTTATTTTAATTTTGGCTTGGTAACAAGAAATACGTTGATCTAAAATTAATACAAAATTTAAAAATTTTGACTTTGGTAACAGAAGTTTTTCGTCCAAATGTAACTCTAAACATAAAATAAAATTAAAAAATGTTTACGTAGTAACAAGAAATTTTGATCCGAAAGTAACATGAAGTTTTGACTTTAGTAACGCAAAAGTTTAATCTAAACCGTAACACGAAGTTTTTAAATATTGACTTAGTAACAAGAAAATTTGGTCTAAAAATAACATGATATTTAAAAATTTTGACTTTAGTCGTTTAGTGACGTGAAGCGGTTACATCAAAATTTTTAATATACAAAAAGAATAATTTTATCAATATTTTGTATGATTATATATTAGTTTTTTTTGTCAAAGAAGCTAAAAATTTTATTTTATGATTTTGTCATCAAATATATTGTTTTATTGCATATAAGTCAATTAAATATGTTAAGTGTATATTTATTAGGTACATTAATCCTTGTTAAAAATTTGATTCCGTTATTAAAAAAAACTCCGTTATTACTCCCAAATAAACCTGGTGGTTTGGCAGACAAATTTTCTTTTCTAATAACAATTTTTAATTTTTTCTTTAGATTTAGTGTTCTTCGACAATTGTTTTATTTTTGTTTTCAGATAATGTCTAGAAACTCTCTTCATTCTCTGAAGATCTAAAACTGTTGTTTTGCTTTTATTAGATTATTCTCATAAGGTTCACATTTTTTTTGGCCAAAGTTTTCTTTACCTTCTTCTGTGATAAATATTCGCATTGACCTCGTACTTCAGATGGGGGTTATAGTTTGCCACACAAATTTGCTTCAAATCTCTTGTTTTTAGAATAATTTTAAGTCCCCTTAACTCTTCCATTTTATTGAAGAAATATATTTTTCTTTTCTTCGCGATTCATTCTGTTTTTCCTTCAGATTGGACCAGAAAGAATTAATCTCTTTTCATCTTACTAAAGACCTAAAATTATAGTTTGCTTCTTACCTAAAGCTCACACCAAAGCACTCACGTAAAGTATGCATTACACAAGTTTTGTTTGCGTAGTAGTTTGACAATACTTGACATCAAGTCAAGCTCAAGTGTAAAAAAATAAAGTCGAGTCAAGTATTTAGTTTCTCAAGTCAAGTATTTCTTGAAATTGTCAGGCTACTTGACTTGATAAATCCCTAGCCACGTCTATTTCTGGGACGTTTTTATTGCGTCAATAAAACGTGGGTATTTGTGAGAATTTTTGCTGAACAAACGAAGTATTAAATGTTGTGTATTAAAAGATAGTCGATGGCTTGCTGATAAAGCCACGTCTTTCTACTACGTTTTTATCACTTTAATCGTGTTTTATTGTGAGCAATTTCAAAATTATGGTAAACAACATGATTTCTTTAACAAAATATTCTGGGGATCACTAACTCCGTCATTTTTTTATGGAACATTTCAATTGCGCTAATAAAAGTGAGTTTTTGTAAGCAGGTAAACAAGCTAAATAGAGAATTTTGTTATTTTTTAGCAAGATTATCTGGGGTTCACTGATAAAGTCATCTTTTTCTAGAAAAGTTTTCTTTGTTGGGTTATTTTGCAATTTGAAATATCTTCCTACCTGTATTGGAGAACCAGACCTCACTCTCTGAACAATCCAAGTAATTCCTCAGTACGACCTGAACATTATTCTGGATAAAATGGTTGATGGTAATAATAATAATTTTTTCCTTTCTCAAATGTTTAGTATAAAGCTACAAATTGTTGCAACATTTTAAGAGGTGTATAATAGTAAAATATTCCGCATTGCCTTGTAAAATTCATATGCAAAGCAGCCAATATCTAAAAGGATTTTATAGTCAAAACTATAAAAATTTTTGGTGTGAATTGCATTGCGAGTATAAAAACTTTGTAGCCCCACAGTATAAGTTCGACTTTCCGGAACATTTTAATATAAATTAAAAGTTTTATGAATTTAAACGATCAGCACGGAAATAAAGCTACCGAATTTTCCCTGAATATATTAAGCGTTTCGCCGGCTGTTTAGGACCAAAAAAGAAACAAAAGTATAGCTTATTTCCATTTCTGAGTCGCATCACCTGACTGATGTTAGTCCAGTCAATTTTAATTCTGGTTTGTGAGTCCACATTCAGCAAGGAACGCACTTAAGTATAGTGAGCTTTTATATAAAAACCTAGTCGGTATAATAGGTATAAGTATTTGGCATAAAATTGTCCATTATACATGCGACTTCCCCTGGACTAAAAGGGATTTGGTCCGGCATGTTTAACATGAAGCGGGTGCTCTCACACCTTCTGAGCGTGTAAATCCTTTTCAGGATTTGTAAAACGAGGCAATGTAAGCGCCTGCATGCTCCTGCTGACCATTTATCATGGCTCTCGGGCCGGTCTTTAATTCTCGCTCTGTTTTCGTCTTTTTCGCTACTGTCGCCACTCGGCCTGACAGTCCTGACACCCTCGACTTAATGTTTTCATATTATTGCATAAATTACTATTGATTGTTGTGTCCCTTGCATCTCGTTGTAGACCGGCTTAAAGAGAGATTAATTTTGTAACTTCCTTCTCTTTGCTTTGTTAGTTCGTTGCTCATAAAATCGCGTGTTAACGTCATAAATAAAATAAACAAAGAACAATCATAATTCCAGTTTAACCAAAACCGGCAATTAAATACATGTGGTCGCGGTAGCTAGGTCAATCATCTAGTTAAACAAAGTACCTAAACAGCTTAAATACCAATACATCCATTGTTACGTAACATTGTAAATCGAACAATAAGCCTTTGATGGTTTTTGCAATATTAGCAAATACACGAAACAATACCTCATTAGCTGCCCATCAAGGAAAATTACTTTATTTCTTTCTTGAATTGCAGTTGCTGAGTTATGACGGTCATAATTCAGTCGGCGATAACGTTGTACATTCCAGGGCTCTAACCGAATTGGACCTAATGAACGCAACACCCTGTACATGAAAACATGTGTAAAACAAGCAGGTTTACGGCATTAGCGTTACCCCGATTTGGGGTGTAAAATGTGCGTTTTCATGCAGTGTACGTGTGCGACCGCCTGTGCAAGTCATTAGGAATATTGCCGATCCCCTGGCGTTGCCATTTCTTCTAGCCCGGCCAGAATCTGTTATCTAGAGGTTCATCCCGGGATATTTTGTCGCGCTTGAAGATTATCCCATAACTTTCACCCACAGGGATACGTGATGGCTTAAAGCGTAAATTTCGGAAGGTTATAGGTCGTTAAAAACGCGAAAACCTGTTTGGCAACATCGGCTTCATAGAGAAATATGACAGGGCGTCATATGGAGGCAGACCGTGAACACCGAGAGGCCTAATTTGCCGCGGTTATGCGGCATCATTAGCACGATTGACATGTCGCACTTTCATATTTTCTTGTCACAATGATAAAAACGTCGCGCTTTTTCCCTTCTTCCTTGTCTTCAGCAAGATTTGCCTTTAATTGGCTTGCTGCTTATTAAATGCTAAAATATATTGTGAAAGTTCTTAAGCTGACTGAAGAGTTACCACTCTGGACGGCAGCTGCAAAAAATTTTAGTAATTTACCATTTTTTTTATCAGTACTGATGCTTTTCGGTAAAAATGGTATTTTTAATAAGGCATTTAAAAAAAAATATGTGAGGTCCAGTTCTTCGAGAGGTCAAGAAAATTCAAATATGCTCCCTGTGGCTTCTGTTCTCCATTTAATTAACCACAGAAAGAATAAAGGAAAGTTATAAATAATACAAATTACTTAAGTAAAAAAATTAATTGAAAAGGTCGTTTTGAGTTCAAAAGAGCCAAAACAGAGGGTTCTATAAAAAAAGTAAATAATGACTTTGCGAAGAGGAAAAAAAGTTAGCTTTATGAGGAAAAAGAAAATAATACTAATTAAAAAAAAATGCAAATGACAAATAATTTGTAAAAACTTCAAAATTTAGAAAAAAATAATGTAAAAATTCAGAATGAATCCTACTTTTTGCTCCTCTTCTTGATGTCCTCTTTCTCGGAACGAAAGTCTTATTGGTTCAGAAACTTCAGAGATAGACCCCTTCGATGGTCGATTTTTAAGCACTTTTAGAATCGAGTTTTTTGCCATTTTTTTTAAATTTATTTATTAGGTTAATTTCATTAAAGTTAAGTTTTTAGCGGGCTGCAATCGTCCCATTCCATTCAAAAACAGCATAAAAATAATTCCGAAATTTTCTTGCAATTGACCAGGGGGAAGGGGACTTTTTTCTCAATTCTCAATTTTGACCGCCTGTATCTTGAGAACGCCTCCGCCGATTCGAGTAAATCCAACTGTTTTTTCCTTTCTCAATGTCCTGTTTCACCTCCCACCATCGGACGTTCCATAGGTGCAACATTTCCGGAGTTAGACGCCTTCGGAGGTCGATTTTTAGGCACTTTTAGAATCGGTTTTTGGACCATTTTTAAAAAAACCTCTTTAGAGGTTAATTCCATTCGAATTGAGTGTGTTATGTTCTCAGGGGATTGCAAACGTGTCATTCCGATCAAAAACAGCAAAAAAAAAAATCCGAATTTTTTTTGAAAATCACCAAAGGGGGGAGGTGGTATTACGACTTTTTTCTCAATTCTCAACTTTGACCGCCTGTAACTTGAGAAAGCCTGGACCGATGGACCAACTGTGTTGTCCTCTTCTTGAGACCCTCTTTCACCTCCCACTATCGGAAGTTCCGTAGGTGCAATATTTCCGGAGATAGACCCCTTCGGAGGTCGATTTTTAGGCACTTTTAGAATCGCGTTTTTGGACCATTTTTAAAAAAACCTCTAGAGGTTAATTCGATTCGAATTGAGTTTGTAATGTTCTCAGGGGATTGCAAACGTGCCATTCCGATCAAAAACAGCAAAAAAAACATTCCGATTTTTTTTTGAAAATCAACAAAGGGGGGGGTATTACGACTTTTTTCTCAATTCTCAACTTTGACCGGCTACTACACTTGAACGGTAACTTGAGAAAGCCTGGACCGATTAGAGTGAATCCAACTGTGTTGTTCTCTTCTTGATGCCCTCTTTCACCTCCCACCATTGGAAGTTCCGTAGGTGCAATATTTCCGGAGATAGACCCCTTCGGAAGTCGATTTTTAGGCACTTTTAGAATCGCTCTTTTGGACCATTTTTAAAAAAAACTTCTTTAGAGATTCCATTCGAATTGAGTGTGTTATGTTCTCAGGGGATTGCAAACGTGCCATTCCGATCAAAAACAGCAAAAAAAATCCGATTTTTTTTTGAAAATCGCCAAAGGGGGGGGGGGGTATTACGACTTTTTTCTCAATTCTCAACTTTGACCGCGTGTAACTTGAGAACGCCTGGACCGATTAGAGTGAATCCAACTGTGTTGTCCTCTTCTTGAGACCCTCTTTCACCTCCCACTATCGGAAGTTCCGTAGGTGCCATATTTCCGGAGATAGACCCCTTCGGAGGTCGATTTTTAGGCACTTTTAGAATCGCGTTTTTGGACCATTTTTAAAAAAACCTCTTTAGAGGTTAATTCCGTTCGAATTGAGTTTGTTATGTTCTCAGGGGATTGCAAACGTGCCATTCCAATCAAAAACAGCAAAAAAAAATCCGATTTTTTTTGAAAATCAACAAAGGGGGGGGGGGGTATTATGACTTTTTTCTCAATTCTCAACTTTGACCGGCTGTAACTTGAGAAAGCCTGGACCGATTAGAGTGAATCCAACTGTGTTGTCCTCTTCTTGATGCCGTCTTTCACCTCCCACCATCGGAAGTTCCGTAGGTGTAATATTTCCGGAGATAGACCCCTTCGGAGGTCGATTTTTGGGCACTTTTAGAATCGCGCTTTTGGACCATTTTTAAAAAAACCTCTTTAGAGATTCCATTCGAATTGAGTGTGTTATGTTCTCAGGGGATTGCAAACGTGCCATTCCGATCAAAAATAGCAAACAAAATTCCGATTTTTTTTTGAAAATCGCCAAGGGGGGGGGTATTACGACTTTTTTCTCAATTCTCAACTTTGACCGCCTGTAACTTGAGAAAGCCTGGACCGATTAGAGTGAATCCAACTGTGTTGTTCTCTTCTTGATGCCCTCTTTCACCTCCCACCATCGGAAGTTCCGTAGGTTCAATATTTCCGGAGATAGACCCCTTCGGAAGTCGATTTTTAGGCACTTTTAGAATCGCTCTTTTGGACCATTTTTAAAAAAACCTCTTTAGAGATTCCATTCGAATTGAGTGTGTTATGTTCTCAGGGGATTGCAAACGTGCCATTCCGATCAAAAACAGCAAAAAAAAATCCGATTTTTTTTTGAAAATCGCCAAGGGGGGGGGTATTACGACTTTTTTCTCAATTCTCAACTTTGACCGCCTGTAACTTGAGAACGCCTGGACCGATTAGAGTGAATCCAACTGTGTTGTCTTCTTCTTGATGCCCCCTTTCACCTCTCACCATCAGAAGGTCCTTAGGTGCAATATTTCCGGAGATAGACCCCTTCGGAGGTCGCTTTTTAGGGACTTTTAGCATCGCGCTTTTGGACCATTTTTAAAAAACCTCTTTAGAGGTTAATTCCATTCGAATTGAGTTTGTTATGTTCTCAGGGGATTGCAAACGTGCCGTTCCGATCAAAAACAGCAAAAAAAATTTTCGAAATTTTTTGAAAATCACCAAAGGGTATTACGAATTTTTTCTCAATTCTCAACTTTGACCGCCTGTAACTTGAGATAGCCTGGACCGATTAGAGTGAATCCAACTGTGTTGTCCTCTTCTTGATGCCCTCTTTCACCTCCCACCATCGGAAGTTCCGTAGGTTCAATATTTCCGGAGATAGACCCCTTCGGAGGTCGATTTTTAGGCACTTTTAGAATCGGTTTTTGGACCATTTTTAAAAAAACCTCTTTAGAGGTTAATTCCATTCGAGTTGAGTGTGTTATGTTCTCAGGGGATTGCAAACGTGCCATTCCGATCAAAAACAGCAAAAAAAAAATCCGAAATTTTTTTGAAAATCACAAAAGGGGGGGGGGGGTATTACGACTTTTTTCTCAATGCTCAACTTTGACCGCCTGTAACTTGAGATAGCCTGGACCGATTAGAGTGAATCCAACTGTGTTGTCCTCTTCTTGATGTCCTCTTTCACCTCTCACCATCGGAAGTTCCGTAGGTTTAATATTTCTGGAGATAGACCCCTTCGGAGGTCGATTTTTAGGCACTTTTAGAATCGCGTTTTTGGACCATTTTTAAAAAAAACCTCTTTAGAGGTTAATTCCATTCAAATTGAGTTTGTTATGTTCTCAGGGGATTGCGAACGTGCAATTCCGATCAAAAACAGCAAAAAAAAAATCCGAAATTTTTTTGAAAATCACAAAAGGGGGGGGGGTATTACGACTTTTTTCTCAATGCTCAACTTTGACCGCCTGTAACTTGAGATAGCCTGGACCGATTAGAGTGAATCCAACTGTGTTGTCCTCTTCTTGATGCCCTCTTTCACCTCCCACCATCGGAAGTTCCGTAGGTTCAATATTTCCGGAGATAGACCCCTTCGGAGGTCGATTTTTAGGCACTTTTAGAATCGGTTTTTGGACCATTTTTAAAAAAACCTCTTTAGAGGTTAATTCCATTCGAGTTGAGTGTGTTATGTTCTCAGGGGATTGCAAACGTGCCATTCCGATCAAAAACAGCAAAAAAAACTTCCGATTTTTTTTGGAAAATCACCAGGGGGGGGGTATTACGACTTTTTTCTCAATTCTCAACTTTGACCGCGTGTAACTTGAGAACGCCTGGACCGATGAGAGTGAATCCAATTGTGTTGTCCTCTTCTTGATGTCCTCTTTCACCTCTCACCATCGGAAGTTCCGTAGGTTTAATATTTCTGGAGATAGACCCCTTCGGAGGTCGATTTTTAGGCACTTTTAGAATCGCGTTTTTGGACCATTTTTAAAAAAAACCTCTTTAGAGGTTAATTCCATTCAAATTGAGTTTGTTATGTTCTCAGGGGATTGCGAACGTGCAATTCCGATCAAAAACAGCAAGAAAAAAATCCGAAATTTTTTTGAAAATCACAAAAGGGGGGGGGTATTACGACTTTTTTCTCAATGCTCAACTTTGACCGCCTGTAACTTGAGATAGCCTGGACCGATTAGAGTGAATCCAACTGTGTTGTCCTCTTCTTGATGCCCTCTTTCACCTCCCACCATCGGAAGTTCCGTAGGTTCAATATTTCCGGAGATAGACCCCTTCGGAGGTCGATTTTTAGGCACTTTTAGAATCGGTTTTTGGACCATTTTTAAAAAAACCTCTTTAGAGGTTAATTCCATTCGAGTTGAGTGTGTTATGTTCTCAGGGGATTGCAAACGTGCCATTCCGATCAAAAACAGCAAAAAAAACTTCCGATTTTTTTTGGAAAATCACCAGGGGGGGGGTATTACGACTTTTTTCTCAATTCTCAACTTTGACCGCGTGTAACTTGAGAACGCCTGGACCGATGAGAGTGAATCCAATTGTGTTGTCCTCTTCTTGATGTCCTCTTTCACCTCTCACCATCGGAAGTTCCGTAGGTTCAATATTTCTGGAGATAGACCCCTTCGGAGGTCGATTTTTAGGCACTTTTAGAATCGCGTTTTTGGACCATTTTTAAAAAAAACCTCTTTAGAGGTTAATTCCATTCAAATTGAGTTTGTTATGTTCTCAGGGGATTGCGAACGTGCAATTCCGATCAAAAACAGCAAAAATAAATTCCGAAATTTTTTTGAAAATCACAAAAAGGGGGGGGGGTATTACGACTTTTTTCTCAATGCTCAACTTTGACCGCCTGTAACTTGAGATAGCCTGGACCGATTAGAGTGAATCCAACTGTGTTGTCCTCTTCTTGATGCCCTCTTTCACCTCCCACCATCGGAAGTTCCGTAGGTTCAATATTTCCGGAGATAGACCCCTTCGGAGGTCGATTTTTAGGCACTTTTAGAATCGGTTTTTGGACCATTTTTAAAAAAACCTCTTTAGAGGTTAATTCCATTCGAGTTGAGTGTGTTATGTTCTCAGGGGATTGCAAACGTGCCATTCCGATCAAAAACAGCAAAAAAAACTTCCGATTTTTTTTGGAAAATCACCAGGGGGGGGGTATTACGACTTTTTTCTCAATTCTCAACTTTGACCGCGTGTAACTTGAGAACGCCTGGACCGATGAGAGTGAATCCAATTGTGTTGTCCTCTTCTTGATGTCCTCTTTCACCTCTCACCATCGGAAGTTCCGTAGGTTCAATATTTCTGGAGATAGACCCCTTCGGAGGTCGATTTTTAGGCACTTTTAGAATCGCGTTTTTGGACCATTTTTAAAAAAAACCTCGCACCGATTGAAATGAATCCAACTGTGTTGTCCTCTTCTTGATGTCCTCTTTCACCGCCCACCATCCAAAGGGGGAGGTATTACGACTCTTTTCTCAATTCTCAACTTTTCGACAAAGTTTTTTCCGACCCTTCAATATAATGCTAAGGGACAATAACCTATAGTCGGAGGCATTTATAGAAATCACTAAAAAAAAAATTGCGCTTTTGGTCTAATCTCAAAGTGACAGGTTGCGTTAACTTGAAAATCAAAACGTTCATAAAGTGCTCCCCGGGGAATTGGAGGCATGTTGTTTGGGGACGCGTGTCACCCTTATGAGAGATTATGTGGTTATAAGTACACGTCCCCCAGCTGTAACGGTATTACCTTATACCGTGGAGATTTATATACAGCACGAAACACCATATTAAACCGGGCCGCCTAAGGTTATTTCATTTAACAAGCTAAGTAGATATTATATTAGTTGTTATTGCCGCCATTATTATTGTTTCACCTTTATTCCTTTCGTTCCGTTATAAATTATCAAGGTCTTAATTGAAAAAGATTAATTTTCCGCTATTAAGATGAAATATGGTGTCTCTTAAGGTTGTTTAAGGGCGCTGTTTTCCTCTTATTAGAAAATTGTGAATTACGTCACTTAGCGGTGACGACGGGGTTTTATAAAAGACTAAGTTGTGTGTGTGTTATCACATATTAAATCCAACATCAGAGGCGATGTATTCGTTTCATTTTCTTGTCACGACTAGCAGCAAAACAAGATATTAACAAAGTTTCCAGCCCTATGACCGTAGTTTGGCTTTTGTGGACAGCGGTCAACTTCCTATTAATATCTAATTTACCCCTCGCAGAAGAACATTTCCGTTTTCAGGTTTCACGCCTTTGCCATTTGTTAACATTGCCACCTAAAAGTTTGTCTATCGCGCAAACAAAAATTTCATTAGCAAGGGTGCCAGTTGCAATATAATGTTTTTCACCTAATAATAAATAAATCATTCGCTATCACAGTAGTTACCATATGCTGCAACCTTATTGAGACTGTCAAATGGCTTTTTACCAGTCAGATTATCAATAATCTGTTTCAAATAAATATATCTACATAACAGGTGGGTTCATCAGCTCCTAATCTCTAAAATTGTAGTTATATTAGACCGAAAACCCAACGGACCTTGTCGGATTACACATAACACGTTATTACAACACTTAATTAACGGAAAAATTAAAATATAACCCGATAATCTAATTCCTCGTACTTTACTACATCTCTTTAATAATTGACATATTTTTTGTTTGGCTGCTGATTACGTCACTCATATCGGTTCCGCTTAATTTGTCATTGGGCCTAAGTGGCTGTCAGATAGAGGCCTTTAATGCGTCCTCTTATATGTCACTATAATAACATAACACTAGATTAAATATTTGTTCGACTTAAAACCGATTTTTCGATTAAAACACCCTGTACAAAAGTGTACTGTGGCCCGCAGGTGCCGCAAACATGCGGGTCGTGTCGATCTTTCAAACGAAATCCGCCAATCTGCCCTCGGTGACTATTAAAATGACAAATGCTAATATATTTCAGGGCTTTCAGCGGATAAACAGATTCCAGCTTGATATATTTTTGCATCTTACTTCCCTTTGTTTATTCTTTCGCTTACACTTAAGCACTCCATTACTTATCTCAGCTTTTGCCCGATACCTGTAGGATAAAACTTGCACATCAACCCGGCCACTTGTCATCTCTTATTTTTTGTCTTTTTATTTGGAATTTGCTTAGTTACTGTAGCAGACTGTAAATAGAAAAAATCCAAATTTATCCACAAGATTTGGAACATTCTAATGGTTTATTCCTCATTGGCTTGAATTCTGTAAGTCAGTCATTCTGTAAACCCCCTACAAACATGGGGGTTTAGTAAACCTTGACAGCACGATTACCATGGTGACCAAATGCGTGGCTAATAGAAATTCACTTCTCGCCTCAAAGGCTTATGGTGAGTTGCAGGCTTGCATTTATTTAACCTTCTTAGACCCACTACACTACATCATTGTTCTAAGTTGGTGCAAATCGATTTTTCGACCGCTCCCAAATATTAAACAACGGCTACAATGTCTACAAAAAAAACGCCTTTGATGAGAAGAAACAAATGATAATAAACTAAGCAACACAAAAACTTAAATCAGGCCATTGCCATTTCCGCTTTGGCGGAAGCCAAGAAAAAGATTTTTAAGAAGCGGGTTATTACAAAATAAAAGAGGTTTCTAACCAAGAAAGAAGGTAATTATAGAAGAAACTGAAGCACCGCAAAAAGTCACTCCTATGTGATTGGCTCCAAATTCAAGAGACTGGTGTGATTGGCTGAAAACCTGAAGAAAATACTGTTTTTCTCAAGCCCGCATGGCCAAGGTGGTTAAAAAGAAAAGGAGGAGTGAAGAAATGGACTAACAGAAATCCCTGTTGCTAAAAAATACATTTAACTCACGTATATATTACCTGAAAAGGTTTCATAGCCCTAAGTTTATATATATAGACATCATGTAATTAGATAGAAAAATGCAGTAGTAAATTTACCTCCACCTAAATCAGAAGGTATATAAATCCGAGCATTTGACATTGGGGGCTTAGCCCCAGTGGGCTAAGGGGGCCCCAAATGGCATTCGTCAGCGAAGCGGCGGCCGACATCATTCACGGGATTAGCCGGCTAACCGTGTTAATTGCTGGGCCCGCGTAAATCAGCGCCGGCTTAAGTCATCAGACCCGGAATTTACGCGTGGCAAATATACCGAAACTGCCTGATCCAGGAACATTTACATTGTCTTCCAGGGAATCTTTCTTTTTCGCAGTACTTTGCTTAATGGCCCCAAACTCGTAGCCAATAAGACCCATTTGTAAATACCGAGCATACCAAGCCTGCCCTCAAAGCCGTTTGATTTCTCACCTCTGAGCTCGGGACCATAGTTCGGCTTTCCTATTTGTACCTTAACATTCCGAAAACGATCCCTTTTAACTCCTTTGATTTACACTTTCGAATGTGTATCGATCTTCTTAATCCCATATAAGCCTGCCGTGTCCTCTAAACCCCAAAGAATGGATTGCCGGCGTTAATGAAGCTTAAAGTTATCGAAAACCAACCCCTCTGCTGGGCTTTGCGTTATTTAGTGCGTATATGTTTGTTTCAGATCTAGTCTTGAGTAAGAAGAAGCGCGACCCTTCCAGTTGTCCAGTTTGCGGGATTACAATCTCACCTGGAGACTTGGAAAGTCACTTTATGCAAGAATTGGAGAGGCTGTATAAACTCAACGGGACGGGAATTGCAGCTAGCAGGAAGAGGAACGCACGAGACCCTGGAAGACCTCCTGCTTTGCCTGGGGATAGCGGTCCAGAGGGTCGATGGGAGGTATGCTAAGAACGAGTTTTTGTGCCAAAAGGGTATTTCTAACTTGCTGACTCATAAGAATTGCGAATTTTGCTGAGTCGTTAGAAATTCCTCTGACGTTAGAAACTCTTTGCTGACCGATATGCTGGGACTGTACCACACATTGCTTGTAAATTTTGTGAAAATCGGGCAGAAAATAACTTAGTTACGGCCCTGTGAAATTGTTAAAAGTTGTTGACTCTTTAGAAATTCTTGCTCTCCGGTACGTAGGGTGATATCTGACACTGTACTAATCATTTTTTTGTAAATTTCACGAAAATCGGACAGAAAATAAATTAGTTACGGAAGTGCAAATCTTTAAAAGTCACATTTTTTTTTGCTGACCGGTTAGAAATTCTTACTGACTGATATGGGAGGGTCATGCGGAATGGAGAGTGTCTAAGTCTGTACTACACGTTGTTTCCAAATTTTGTGTAAATTGCACAGAAAATCACTTAATTAGGGCTCTCAAAAAATCTTTAAAAGTGAGATTTTGTGCTGACCCGTTCGAAATTATTGCTGACCCGTATGCAGGGGTACAGCTGAGACTGCACTAAATTTCGCGATCGAGCAGAAAATCACTTGGTTACGACGCTCTAAAAGCTTTAAAAGAGAAATTTTTCTTTAAAATGAAGAGATTTTTTTGCTGACACGGTAGAAAGTCTTGCTGGTCGGTATATAGGGGATAACTGAGACTGTGCTACACAGCGGCTAACTGGGCAGAAAAAACTGGGTAAAATTTAAAAAAGCGAGATTTTTTTGCTGACTCGTTCGAAATTCTTTGCTGATCGGTATGCAGGGTCATAGCTAAGACTGCACTACACAGCGTCATCGCGCAGATAATAATCTTAGTTACGGCCCTGTAAAATCTTAAAGTGAGATTTTTTGCTGACCCGTTAGAAATTCTTGCTGACCGGTATGCTTGGTGATAGTTGAGACTTTAGTATTCACTGTGTGAAAGTTGCGTGAAGAATGAGCAGAAAATTAGGTACTTAGTTACGGCCCCTTCAATCTTTATAAGAGATTCTTAAACTGAGATTTTTTGCTAACCCGTTAGAAATTCTTGCTGACCGGTATGCAGGGTCCTAGCTAAGACTGCACTACAGAGCGTCATCGCGCAGAAAATAATCTTAGTTGCGGCCATGTAAATTCTTAAATTGAATTTTTTTGCTGACCCGTTTGAAATTCTTGCTGACCGGTTTACTTGAGACTTTAGTACTCATTGTGTGAATGTTGCGTGAAGAATGAGCAGAAAGTACCCTAGTTACGGCCCCTTCAATCTTTAAAAGAGATTTTTTTTGCTGATCCGTTAGACATTCTTGCTGGCCGGTATGTAGGGTGATAACTAAGACTGTGCTACACATTGTTCGTAACTTTCGTGAAAACTGGGAAGAAAATCACTTGGTAGCGGCCCTGGTAAAATTCTAAAAAGTGAGATTTTTTGCTGACCCTTTCGAAATTCTTGCTGACCGGTATGCAGGGTCATGGCTGAGTCGGCACTACACATCGTAATCGGACAGAAAATCACTTAGTCACGGCTTTGTAAATTCTTAAACTGAGATTTTTTGCTGACCCATTAGAAATTCTTGCTGACCGGTATGCAGGGTCATAGCTAAGACTGCACTAAACAGCGTCATCGCGCAGAAAATATTCTTAGTTACGGCCCTGTAAAATCTATAAGCGAGATATTTTGCTGACCGGTATGCTTGGTGATAGTTGAGACTTTAGTACTCATTGTTTGAAAGTTGGGTGAAGAATGAGCAGAAAATCACCTAGTTACGGCCCCTTCACTCTTTAAAAGAGATTTTTTTGCTGACCCGTTAGAAATTCTTGCTGGCCGGTATGTAGGGTGATAACTGAGACTGTGCTACACATTGTTCGTAAATTTCGTGAAAACTGGGCGGAAAATCACTTAGTGGCGGCCCTGGTAAAATTTTAAAAAGTGAGATTTTTTGCTGTCCCGTTCGAAATTCTTGCTGACCGGTATGCAGGGTCATAGCTGAGTCTGCACTACAGATAGTGATCGGGCAGAAAATCACTTAGTTACAGCCCTGTAAATTCTTAGACTGAGATTTTTTGCTCACCCGTTAGAAATTTTTGCTGACCGGTATGCAGGGTCATAGCTAAGACTGCACTACACAGCGTCATCGCGCAGATAATAATCTTAGTTACGGCCCTGTAAAATCTTAAAGTGAGATTTTTTGCTGACCCGTTAGAAATTCTTGCTGACCGGTATGCTTGGTGATAGTTGAGACTTTAGTATTCACTGTGTGAAAGTTGCGTGAAGAATAAGCAGAAAATTAGGTACCTAGTTACGGCCCCTTCAATCTTTATAAGAGATTCTTAAACTGATATTTTTTGCTAACCCGTTAGAAATTCTTGCTGACCGGTATGCAGGGTCCTAGCTAAGACTGCACTACAGAGCGTCATCGCGCAGAAAATAATCTTAGTTGCGGCAATGTAAATTCTTAAATTGAATTTTTTTGCTGACCCGTTAGAAATTCTTGCTGACCGGTTTACTTGAGACTTTAGTACTCATTGTGTGAATGTTGCGTGAAGAATGAGCAGAAAATACCCTAGTTACGGCCCCTTCAATCTTTAAAAGAATTTTTTTTGCTGATCCGTTAGAAATTCTTGCTGGCCGGTATGTAGGGTGATAACTAAGACTGTGCTACACATTGTTCGTAACTTTCGTGAAAACTGGGAAGAAAATCACTTAGTAGCGGCCCTGGTAAAATTCTAAAAAGTGAGATTTTTTGCTGACCCTTTCGAAATTCTTGCTGACCGGTATGCAGGGTCATGGCTGAGTCGGCACTACACATCGTAATCGGACAGAAAATCACTTAGTCACGGCTCTGTAAATTCTTAAACTGAGATTTTTTGCTGACCCATTAGAAATTCTTGCTGACCGGTATGCAGGGTCATAGCTAAGACTGCACGAAACAGCGTCATCGCGCAGAAAATAATCTTAGTTACGGCCCTGTAAAGTCTATAAGCGAGATTTTTTGTTGACCGGTATGCTTGGTGATAGTTGAGACTTTAGTACTCATTGTTTGAAAGTTGCGTGAAGAATGAGCAGAAAATCACCTAGTTACGGCCCCTTCACTCTTTAAAAGAGATTTTTTTGCTGACCCCTTAGAAATTCTTGCTGGCCGGTATGTAGGGTGATAACTGAGACTGTGCTACACATTGTTCGTAAATTTCGTGAAAACTGGGCAGAAAATCACTTAGTAGCGGCCCTGGTAAAATTTTAAAAAGTGAGATTTTTTGCTGTCCCGTTCGAAATTCTTGCTGACCGGTATGCAGGGTCATAGCTGAGTCTGCACTACAGATAGTGATCGGGCAGAAAATCACTTAGTTACAGCCCTGTAAATTCTTAGACTGAGATTTTTTGCTCACCCGTTAGAAATTTTTGCTGACCGGTATGCAGGGTCATAGCTAAGACTGCACTACACAGCGTCATCGCGCAGAAAATAATCTTTGTTACGGCCCTGTAAAATCTTAAAGTGAGATTTTTTGCTGACCCGTTAGAAATTCTTGTTGACCGGTATGCTTGGTGATAGTTGAGAAATTAGCAGAGAGAGACATTAAAGAAGTAGCAGAAAATCACTTAGTTACGGTCCCTTCAATCTTTAAAATTAAAGAGATTTTTTTGCTGACCCGTTATAAATTCTTGCTGACCGGTATGCAGGGTCATAGCTAAGACTGCACTACATATCGTCATCAGACAGAAAATCATCTTAGTTACGGCCCTGTAAAATCTTAAAATGAGATTTTCTACTGACCCGTTCGAAATTCTTGCTGACCGGCATGCAGGGTCATAACTAAGACTGCACTACACAACGTCATCGCGCAGAAAATAGTCTTAGTTACGGCCCTGTAAAATCTTAAAGTGAGATTTTTTGCTGACCCGTTAGATATTCTTGTTGACCGGTATGCTTGGTGATAGTTGAAAAATTGACAGAGAGAGACATTGAAGAAGGAGCAGAAAATCACTTAGTTACGGTTCCTTCAATCTTTAAAATTAAAGAGATATTTTTGTTGGCCCGCTCGAAATTCTTGCTGACCGGTATGCAGTGTCAACAAAAAAATCTCACTTTTAAAGAATATACAGGGACGTAACTACGTGATTTTCTAGCAGATTTTCATAAAATTTACGAACAGTGTGAAGTACAGTCTTAGCTATGACCCTCCATATCGGTCAGCAAAAGTTCTAACGGGTCAGCGAAAATTGCTGTAATAAATGCAATTCTTATGGGTCAGCCCATGGTAATTTTACATTTATTTGGTCACTAAATTAGGAGTTTCCGTTTCAAAAGGCTGCTAAGAAAATATTTATTACAGACATTTCAACGAATCAAGAATAACCGGCAGGGTAGACTACGAATCAAAATTAGAAAGCGTAAAGCTGATGATGGGTGCCCCATTTGCACTGGAAGGCCCCATCGAACTCAAGAAGAGCTTGCTTTACACGTTGAGCAATGTTCTAGAAAGGTGTGTCTTGGAAGTTCCAAATCAACTTTTTTCTTACTGACATCTCTAAATTAGAACCTAGCGGAAGAAGATGAGACAGTGGACGTAGAGGGAGATTCAGAATTGGAGGACTGGCATGAGAATCAACGTCAAAGAACCTCTTCATTGGTGAGCGGGACGTCTGCTACCTCACTTAGAGTCACTGAAGTCGACAATGAAGGAGACGATGTGATTGTCGATGGGGATGAGCCAGAAGAGAGCAGCTATGGGCCGAGTCAATATACGGAGTCTGACATTGTGATGAAAGAGAGCCATCAAGACAAAGATGGAGTGCAATCTCAGGTTACCTATTTTTGGGTGTCTATAGACGGTTGGCTCATTTTTAACTGATTTTTTTAAGGTGGCAACAGTAAATTCAAGCGGCGACGTGGAAATAAAACCCGAATCCCAAACCAGTCAGGCCCAGAATGGGCAGCAGTGCGACAGCAACGTTAGTACTTCAGATGCGGAGCCAAGCAGCCGCTTGCAGTTAATAGAGGAGCTGAGAATTCGCATAAGGCAGCTGGAAGCTGAAGCCGCAGCCAACGGAGAGCATTCCTCCAGCGAGACCACCACTCCCCAACCTGACGAATATAAATGTTTAATTTGCTTGGTAACGTTTCCTTTAATCCATTAGTTCTTAAGGGGCCTTCTAACAAACAGTTTTTTCAACAGGAACATTATAAAAAGCCGGTAATCTCGACTGTGTGTTGGCACGTGCATTGCGAGGAGTGCTGGCTACATACCTTGGTAAGTATAGTTTAGCTGCTACCAGGGGAGATCCTACTTAAAGGCAAAAATGTAAGGGCGGCAAACAAAAATGTAAGGACGGCAAACAAAATGAATTTTACGTCTACGTATGCGAAATTTTAAGGGAAAAATGTGACGGTCAAATATTAGAAATACCGTGTGATTTCGCCAAAAACTCCAATTTGGTTGTCTTGAAATTTAAATGTTGTATCAATAGGAAGAAATTTGTTTTCAAGAATGCGGACTGAAAGATGGGTACCTTAAAAATGGCGGACTTGCGGCCAAAAAACGGGACCATTAGGGAAATATCGGCTTTTGTTGGCTCTGTCCATATCTCCTAGGTCATTGGTTACGTTAGATCGATAGAGGGCGAAAGGCTGATTTTATACCTCTATATACGCCACATCATACGTTTTGAATATACAGGCTGTCCCAACTCTATTTAGGCGCTACGAATCACCGCCCCTGTACATGCTCTGAGAGTATTCACATCCTTGTTTTTTCAATAAGAATTGAAGGATGGGAATACTTTCAGAGCGGCCAAGCAAAAACGCTGTTTCTAAAAAGTAGGAAAATATTACTATATGCATATACCATATACTTCTATAACATACAGGACATTGCCTATCTTTTATATTGCAGGCCTTGGATTGCAAAAGGGAGGGATGGAAACACAATACCTCGTATATTGCAATTTCTGCGCATGCCGAAAAATAAGCGCCCTTTTGAAATTGGCACAGTTAGACCCTCGTGCAGTTAGATTCACGTATACTCTCCATGAATCACGAACCAGGCCGAAAGCACTTAGTCCGTGATTCGTGACATCCAATGTTGCCGATACTTTCACAAGTTACTCCGATTATCGACGTGAATGCGTATAACCGAGAAATATTCGATACGGAGGAATGTGATTCTAACGAAGTACGTTTCGAGATTTGGCAACAACCCACGCACACGCTCATAGTGAATCGGATCCGGGTCCCCATATTTTGGCCTCAAGGTCACTAAGGAATGTCCGGTACGTAGTGACGTACTTGGCATATACACATTTTTATTAAAAACAGCTTTCTTAACCAAATTTTTTTTTGTCTGAAACTTGTTTTCCTAGCATCTAAACAGCGGTGATATGTAGCGTCTAAAAAGAGTTGGGACACTCTGTATTGGGTGACAAAATCATTGAGCTTGCGTCAGCAAATTTCTAGAATTTAGGGAAAAAAATTTCCTCAAAGAAATAATAAAGCAGTGCTCAATAAATTTTTCAAACTACTTGACATTTACTTCCTCAAACTTGACTTGAAATCAAATCAAGTCAAGTCAGGTAGTTTGTAAAACATGTCGCGCAGTAAATCTCTAACTGCTGACCATTTGTGTTCATTGCAAAGTTCTAGTAATCTCTCTACCTTCTGCTCTCATCCCATTGGTCGGCCGTTCAGGTCGATGTATGCGCGATACTATAAATTTTAACTGTGCGCATAGATGGCGCAACATGCCACAAAATTAACATTTAAATTCGTTTTCAAAAGCTAAAATATCTAAACACTCTGAATAAAGGCATTTTTAAAGACATGGTAGCTATTGGTGAGATGTTAGTACAGAGCAGAAGCAGGCGACATCCACCAGAGTGTTTTGAATCCAACACTGCATGGCAGATGGCTCTCAGTTCGAGAAGCAGCCCACATTGCGCTCTGTACCTCGCTGGTTATCGAAACCAGAACGAAGTGAAAAGGGAGGTGGTCACCAATTTGTCGATCAACCCATCTGCATGCTAGTTTCGGGGTCAACCCTTCATCGGTACTCTGTACGCTTCCGGCTTCAATTAACTGAATCACGGTCATCAATTTGTCGACCAGCCAAAGCTTAACTGATGAGGGGTAGACCCCGAAACTAGTATGCAGATGGGTTGATCGACAAATTGCTGACCACGTCTCTTCCATGGTAGCTATTGTTGATATTGTTGCGAACTCAGGGTTCGATAATTCCAGTGTTGCGATTTAACACGAAAACATTATTTATTTATCCACAAATACACACAAGTACAATTAGACTTCTAAATAGGTCACTACTTAACACTTTATAGCCTTCTATTATCGTTCGGTACTTTAGCTTACCTTTAGCTTGATTAAAATAAGACTACTCTAACGGCGGCGCTTATACAAAATCCTAAAAATACAGAAAAGCCTAGAACATTCTTGATAAGACTCACAGAAAAAAAGGTCGTAAATAACTGCGTTCTAAATAAACAGAGCAATAAATCACTTGTGACAGTCTCATGCTGCAGCGTCCGGATAGGGCGCGAGACGCGAAGATCATCCACCATTGTCGCTCCGGCTCCCGGCGCCCGCTCAACGTAACAATATATTCGGGAGCGGCCGAAATCCTTTTGCACACAGGCGTAAGTTACCCAAGTAGCATTCTAAGCCATAATTTGGCGATCGTTTCGTAATCCTTGCTAAAATCGGTGGCCATTTGGTTAAAAAAGCTGCCAAAAAAAGCCAATCTATTACGAAATTATTACGACACCTTGGCGAAAATGGGAAACTTTTATTTCGTCACTATTTCGCTTTTTTGACCAATCTATTTAAGCCAGTATTTTGGCAATGAATGCTAGGTTTTATAGATATAATCGCTAAAATTTGGGTGCTAAAAAATAGCTTTTATGACTAAAAATGTTGCTAGATTTTAATATTTGGAGCTAATTTCCAGGTTTGCATTGCGTTCCTTTCATCAAACCAACTGTGCATGGAGATTCAAAATGCCGACATGAACGGACTGATTGTCTTGTGTGGATAAGTACATTATATCCTGAATAGTTTGGTTGCAGATTACATCGAATTGCCTCAAATAATGGACTAAAATCTTAGTGCCAAGGCAAATTTACTGTGAATTTAGAGGAGATACGTAATATATTTCAAGGCGCCAAGATAATTTTCATTATTTTGCAACCTATATTTTACATTAATAAAAAATAATTGACCTTGAACTAAATTTATCTGATTTTGTTTAAACTTTTTCCGAAAACACTCCCTTTGACGACTCAATGTAACAAAATGCTTTTTTTATCAAACGGACTAAAAGTACGTCATTTGTTCTCTCCATACGCACACCTAAAGTGGGCTTTCTAATCCTGAGACCAAAAAAAGTAGCAAAAAAGTCCTAGGCAGTAAAAGTAAAGTCAAATGTCACCGCTATTGTCATGGTGGCGCATATATAAACCATCTTATTGCCATCTTTACATTCTTGTTGAAAAAACAAAGGATAGGAATACTCTCAGAGCGCTCGAGAGCAACACCCGAAACTGTTTTTAGTCGAAATCGCATAGGTTCTCGAATTCTGTTAAATGTCGTTAGTTGTCATCATATTTATCTGTCAATGTCATTTTTATTATTTTAGTATTAATAATAATGCTATAAATTGTTAGTTTACCATAATTTACCTCAACCACCTAAACCATTGGTTATGATTTAATACCATTAAAACCATTGAACATTGAACACCACCGTTCTAACACATTCTATTTATATACACCACTAATTGGGTAAGTACCTAGACCCGCTTAAAGAGGATGAGAGAAAATTGAAACACTGAATCACTCTGAAATAGACTTCCTGCATGCTTGAAAAAAAAATAGTATATGTTACGCGGAGTAAAAGGTCTTTTTGTGCTTCGCCCAGTTGCAGGCCTCAGCTTCGCTTCGGCCGTCAATCTCTGGGCTCAGCACAAAAAGACCCACTTTTACTCCTAGTGACATAATCTACTATAAATTAAAGATAAAAGTATGAAATATTCAATAGTTGCATACGTAGATTTTATTACTTTACAAATAGCTGCTAAATCAGAAAATTTAACAGTCTAAAAATCATGGGCGCTGGGTTGTTGCAGATATTCATCGAGGCTACAAAGATCGTGAAGAGGCTAGCGCAGCCGTTCCGCCATAAAAACCAATTAGTGGCTAAAAAATAGCAATTTCGGCCGTCGTTTATTTTACGCCCCCTAGTGGCACTCAACGAAGTTAAAAAAAAAACAGTTAAATTGGCTACTTCATCGCTATCTTATGTCAATTTTCTGTGGCCTTATAAATTAGCTATTATTTGCTAATTTTGTAGTCATTTTGGCTAACACAAGTTTTGGCTATACTTCTGGTCAGAAAAGCCACAAATTTACTGTAATAAAATAGATATTTTATCTAGTAAATATTCGGAAGTTTTAGCCAGGCAAGAAAATGTAATGTTTACCAAAATTTTGGCTAAGTTATTGCCATCACGAAAAATGCTACTTTATGATCAAAACTTGGCCTAGATGCGCTCTTATGGCTAATTTTTTTGGTCAAAATTTATCTTACATAAATGGCCAAATGACAACCAAATCCTGGCTATTTTTACTACTTTATAACTAACTTTTGGCCATTAATGCTATTTGGTCATACAGTGCTACTTGGGTACAGGCTAGCGGGGGTAGATTAGGATCGCTCCTGGTTGCTACCTTTTAGCTTCAAAATATTATTACCAACTGGTTGATTTCAGGGAAGCAAGAAGGTGTGCCCTCAATGCAGCATGATTACATCCCCTTCCGATCTCCGACGAATTTTTATGTAATCCTGGTCGTAACTAAATGTTTTCTACCAAGAGATATTATTACCTAAAGCATTATACTAATAATTGTTGTAGCTAGTTTTCCGGTCCACGCACAGTTAACTCATCTGATGTACTTAACTACTCTACCTATCAGTCGCACTTTGTATAAATGTTCCCTCCTTTATCTATCATATACCTATTTAAATATATAATAGAGGTACTAAGGCACATTGTCGCTGGGAAAACCGCTCAGTAAGGCTACAATAAATGTGATCCTCGAATTTTAAAATACATATATAGGAAATTACAGCGTTATTATCATAATACACTTAAGCCTCATCTTCATGAAAATTAGACTCGGGACACGTACCTATGAGCTTAACATAAGTTTAAATTGATTATATTTAGGTACCTAATTATTGTTGTTAATTTTTTACTTGCAGTGAGATTATCATTATCACTCAGTATACTCAGGGCCTAGATTTAACTACTCTGAGTAGTCTGAGTATAAATCAATTCACCAATAAAATGGTGGGTATTTAATTAATTAGGATCATTATTCCCCCGGTTGTTTCAACACGCTACAGCGCATAAAATAATACAGTAAACATTGTATATATTATTGTTTTTTTGTTGTTGCATATGAAATCAGTTATATATTATATTAAATTTGTATTATATTTACGAAAGTATGTAAATTATTGTAGATACCTTATTGAAATTATATCAATGTAACTTATTATATATTCTAATTATTAATAAATAAATGTCTCAATCAGTACTAACAAACCATTGTTTTACTATGAATGAACATTCACGAAGAATACGAAAATTAATTAGATCACTCTGCGGCGTTAAATCCGAACGTTCTGAGTGAATTGTCAAATACATAAAAGTCAGAAACACTGTGGCGCCATCTATTGCACAATAGCAGCGAGTATTATAGTAGTATCGACTGTTGCCACCACAAAATGGCCTCCCTCTTGGCAGATTACGTCCTCAAAAATCAATAAGCATTCAAAACTCAGTAGCAAACCCTTTCCAATCAATTTCTAAACGTTTTCTCTTGTAATCTGCAAGTCTTCCCAGTAAGGGTTCCTGTCCATTTTAAATTCCCGATGCCCAATATGTTTGGCGCTGCTGCTGCTGCTATTGTCCCTGGCGGCCATTGATTTTTTGCTCGTGGGTTCTAATTGGTTCCCAGCTGACATCTGTCAAAAACTGCAAGACCTCGAAAAAATTGGGGGTTAGGTAGTGAGCGGGATGGCGTCTTTTTTGTGTAAATAAAAACAAGACGCCACCAGTGTATTTCTACTTATTTTCTGCGAAAAATCACATAACTTCATCTAGGACATCTTCATTAGTGCCCCCAGGGTGATTGATTAACAGCAGCAAGTTCATTAGTGGCACAGAAAGCTAAAAACATGAAGAGGAAACGAATTGAAACTGTTGATAGTGATCCACCCTATGAGCCTGTAAAAACCAAAAAGAATAAGGCCCAGGTTAAATCGAGTAATCCTAACAAAACTGTAGATGATATAGACTCGGAAATAAAGGCGCCGATAACCCCAAAAACCCAAACAGGAATAGCTGCTGCTGAGAGTAAACCAATTGCCAGAAAGGTTGGAAGACCACCAAAGAAAAAGCCAGCAGACGTTAATCAAAATGGGGAGACATCGGATCTCCCACCTCACCACGCTGAAAGTAAAACAATTTCACCAAAAAAAAGCAAGAAAAATGGGGCTCAACATACTGCCACTTTGGATTTGCCACAATCAACTTCTGCTGAACAAAAGAATTTCAATGAACAACCACTACAGCCAGAAAAAAAGAAAAGAGGTAGAAAGCCACAGAATAAGAATGCCTCTGAACAAAGTACACCAAGCCATGGAGTTCTCAAACACCACCATACAGTTGATTATTATAAAGATCAACTGAGTCAGCTAGATCTGTCACTGGAAGAGGACACCCCAAAGAAGGCTAAGAAGAAAGTGAGGATTGATGAAACAGAAAGTCTGAAAATTAAAAAAGAGTTGTCCGAGAATGAGACACATTTTTCATCCAGAGAATTGCCTGCAAAGATCATAAAATCGAAATCAAACAGAAGCTTCAGTGAAGAAGTGAAGCTATCACCCATTCCAAGTCCCAGAACCAAAATATTGGAGATGTCTACTCTAATACTCCAACCAACCACACAAACCATTAAAAATGAGCTTGACTCAAATGAGTCTCCTGATGATATTTTTGAGGAAAAGAGTGGAGGACTCGAGTGTGCCACTTCAGAAGGATCTGATTTAGAGGATTACTACTTTAATAAAAATGCTGAGAAAGAGGCAAAGAAAAAGGCAGGGACAAAATGTAAGTTTTTTTTTTTATTTTGTACTTTTCGGCACTTGCTCTAGCAGCACTTCGATTTATTTGTGATAAAATTGTAATCAATTGAGTCACAATAAATAGTTTCTGAGAAATAACAACACCTAGTATAAGGGGTGTTCATTTGAAAAAGTCATCTAGTAAGCTGTGAAATGTCAAAAAAAAAGTATAAAAGAGCAAAAGTTTATTTACTTTGATCATGCCATCCTTTTCTGTGAAAAATCATAGCCTTCTAGATGATGTTTTCTAATGAACACATGGTGCCTATATTGTATATTGGTATATGTGAGCAGTTTTAATATTAATCAGCATTATTGTCGTGTGGTGACTAGGATAAGTCCCATAATTTGATTTTGATTATTTTTATGGTAATAGTGTCTGTGATTAAGATTTTTAGCTTTTTCTGGTCCTGACTTCTCTTTCTTAGCTCCTTGGTATATTATTTCAGCATTTCTATCAAAATCTAGCTTATGGTTAACCATTTACCTTGACATTTTTTGCAAATATCTTGAAAACAGTTAGAGTTACAAAATTTTTGCAAAAAGCCTTTTTTTTCTAAATCAAAACAAACTATCAGCAGTGTCTAATAAGAAATTTTAGGTGGTAAAAGTGAGCCTAATAGCAACAAAATATTTTTCTGTAGATTTTGAAATCCAGTCTATGTAGAGCTTGATGAGTTACCCAAATTACAAATTTGAAGTGATTATATCTCCAAAACTGGATGAGCTATAAAAAAATTATTAAAAACAGTATATTGTAATGTATTGTATTCAATGTGAGTGGACTTATACAATCCTCCACCACGACCGGCAGTCTATTGTGGCTCACTCAAAGTGCTACCAGCAAGGTTTGCCCCTGCTAGCTCCACTAGTTGTCACCCATTATGCCCAGACCCTCAACGAATCTGATGAGTCTCTTTAGTGACACTGCATTTGCATCTTGAGGTTCAATGATCATGTTTCCGAGCAGTGACTATCTCCATCTGTCAATTGGCAGGCAGTCACATAGGATGTGCTCAACTGTCTCATTGTCCTCCAAGGACAGCCGACACTCCGTCTCTTTGGATAATCCGAGTCTGTGCATGTGAGATCTTAGGTGGCTATGTCCTATGTACAGTGCAGTGGCCACTCTGATTTATCTCCTATTAAGTCTGAGGAATGTTTGGACTTTTGCCACACTGTTCCCATGATAAATTTTTTGGAGTGTGATAGTCCGGGTAGGTTCTCCCACCAGTCCTAGGACTTGGCATTATTGGGAGTATGGGATTCCTTTAAAGACAGCTTGATAGAAGGAAAAAAAGAAGGTAAATTTGGAGGTTACTTCTTGTGGCATAATTGCTAGTAGAGTAAATTGAAACTTAATTTGTTGCCTGCTAACCTGAACTGACTTGATTTTGTCAAATTTTTGCTGCTTGTCTGGATGTGACAAATAATCTGACTAATTTTGACAGCGCCGCTCTGAATTAATTGATTGCCCCTTAACTTGAACTCACTTTAATCTGAGCTAACCCTACTTTGTCCTTTTTGCTCTTTGACAGGCAAGTTATGGTCATTAACCATGTTTAAAGTTGTCAAAAGATGTGTCTGGATTCAACAACTGACAACAATTTGACAAATTTTGCCAGTTCGGCTTCATACTGAAACCTGAACTAACCCTACTTTTTTCGCACATATTATGAAACACCCTATAAAGTCTTGTTAACCCTTAATGGGCGTTTTATTTTATAATCTGATACAATATAGCCTTGGTAACATGTACTGTAGAGGTTTTCAGGGCGTTTTTCCAGCATCAAGATATTGGGAGTATGGGAAAGAAAAAAACTCTTCAGCTACCAAGTTGGCAGTACTTTTATTGCCTTCTTCAGGGCTTCAAAATTTTGGCTTATGGAGGGCAAAATTAATGAAAACAGTGAAAATCACTTACTGCTACGTTGTTTCACGATATCGGTCCGTATCGGTAAACATTGCAGCCGAGGTGTCCCTGTAATCTCTCGGACTACATGGCCAAGGAAATAGTGAATAAAATGGACTCCTTGGCCATGTTGTCCAAAAAATTACAGGGACACCTCGGCTGCAATGTTGTCCAAAACAGTTTGGAGCTGCAGTAGGACTTTGAACATCCTATCGCAGGAGAACAACGTCACACTGGTATGGATCCCAGGGCATCGAGGGCACGAAGGCAATGAGAGGGCCGACTCTTTAGCCAGGAGGGCGGCGAACTCGGCATTTGTCGGCCCGGAACCGGTGCTGGCGGTCCCATACTCCCTGGTCAAGGCTGAACTCCAGAAATGGGGCAATGCCAAGTCCCAGGAATGGTGGGAGAGCCTACCCGGGCTGACACACTCCAAAAAATTTATCACAGAAAAAGGGAGGTCAAAAGCCCAAACATTCCTCAGACTAAATAGGAGACAAATCAGAGTGGCTATTGCACTCTACACGGGCCATAGCCATCTAAGACTCCACATGCACAGACTCGGACTGTCCGAGAAAACAGAGTGCCCGCTTTGCTTAGAGGAAGATGAAACAGTCGAGCACGTTCTATGCGAATGCCCGGCTATTGCCAGATCGAAATACTCACTGTTCGGTAACACGATCATTGAGTCTCAACATGCAAACGAAGTGTCGCCTGAAAGACTCATCAGATCCGTTGAGGGTCTGGGCTTAACGGGTGACAATTAGTGGGGTAAACAGGGGTAAACCCTGCTGGCAATACTTCGGGTGAGCCACAATAGACCGCACGTCGCGATGGAAGACATACAATACAATTATATGAATAACAATGCTGGAGCTTCTGGAGGCGAGTCTGCTGTTTAGTTCTGATATGAACTGTGTCTTGAATACAAAGAGTTTGCAAATGTATTAGCATTTAGAGGAAGCTCTGGAAATGAAAACCATCAAACCAAAGCAAAGATCCAATTGCAATTGGGTAACACAATGTGAAAAGCCAATTTTTTCTACACAAAAAAGGTGCTCTTTCTCAAGAGCACTAATGTTCACCCTTTTTGAGTTAAATGGTATTTTGTGATGAAAGACATGAGTCAAAAAACAAACTTACTGCCTAATGATTTTATTTATTATAGCAAAAGCATATCTTAACAATCATCCAGGTAAACATTAATTTTTTTAACTGCATAATTGTTATTGCCCTTTTCATTGAAATGTATCTCAAAAAAGGTGGCTATGCCTATAAGGGTTTATAAGCAAAAGTTGGATGACTTGACGTCTTCTATAATTCCCATAAAGTTTGTCATCACTATTTTGATGTGCTGTACACCATTATACAGTGTGCACCATCATTTGCCTTTTGAAATAGTTCTTAAATTTGTATATCTATCATAATTGGCTGATTATGTGTCCAAATGACTCAATTTTATTTATAATTAAGTGAGCACCAGACTTCTATTAAAAAATCTACATTCGATTAAAATGGTGCTATTGTAAACATCTTACCCTTATTTTACCATAAATTTAGCACCCATCATGATGCCAAAAGAAGATCAATTAATATTGGTGCAGCGAATGCAGCAAGTCATTCCAGATGGTGATACCAAGAGCTACAAGTATCGCTTGAAGAATTTAGACTGGGCTAATGTAAGTTGTTTGCCTTTATGTATAAACTATTCACTTATTATTGAGATCAAGTAGGCATTGGAAATCTGACTGACATTTTTATCATCTATTCTCAACATATGCTGAAGATGTCAAAAGATGTAAAAAATAAGTGAATAAAATATACCTAATAAGTTTCATTGATTATGTGTCATCAAGCAACCTCTTTTAGGTTGTATTTAAGAACTATACTCTGGACGAGTGCCAGAAGGTTTGGAAGCAGTTACTCAAAAAAATACGCCATTACAGACTTCTTATTGAAGTCACACAAGATATTAAGAATATCATTGAGAGGATTGATCTTGTAGAAACTAGCCCAAGAAGATTGAAAAAAGTACCTACAAAATCTTTTTGTTTAATATGAGTCACTAATTTAATTTTGGGGCTTTTGAACCTTTTAGAGCAAAAAGAAGCATCCAGACATGCCAAAGAGACCTCTGACTTCATACTTACTATATTTTATAAGGAAAAGAGAGAAGATTTGCAGAAAATGTCCGAACATGGAATCGGTAAATTAACTTATGTCTGTGAAATTCCATAATATTTGCAAAATATTTTCTTTAGGTTGATCTCAATAAATACATAAGTGAGAAGTACCAAAATTTGCCTCCGGAAAAGAAACAGAAATATGAAGCCATCGCAGCAAAGAACAAAGAAGAATACAGACGCCAAATGGAAGAATTTTAGTAAGTAGTTGATTCAATGATTGTTCGATTGAAAAGTAACAAGTTTTCATATAGTGCCATGCATCCGGAATATCGTAATATTGTTAAGAAGGGAAGAACTCCAAAAGAAAAGCCTCCTAAAAGACCTGATATTCCATACAAGCTTTTCATCACCGCCGAATACAACCGGGAAGAAATCGCCGACGAAGACAAAGCGGAATTTAAGGAAGTCTGCCGCGAGAAATGGCGCCAGATGTGCGATGAGAAGAAAGTTTGTTGGATCAAATTAGCGGAAGAGGAGTATTCGAAGTACCAAGAAGAATTAAAGGATTATATGGCACGCCATCCAGAGTACACTCCGAAGGTTCGAACTCCTAAACCTTTCCTCACTAGGGAGGAACTCCAGCTAAAAGACAAGCTGGCAGGTTGGTTTTATCATCGTCCATATAAGGTTTTTGTTGTATTTGTTTTTTTTTTTTTAAGGAAAACCAAAGAAGCCTGCTAGCACAGCCTATAGTTTGTTCATAAGCATGACACTTCAGAGTTCCGAAATCGTAGACATTCCACACAAGGAGAGATGGAATTACACTTCTACTAAGTGGAAGGCCATGACTGACGAAGAGAGAGAGCAGTATAAGTTGCTCTTGGCTCAGGTAAGTGAGGTCGCTGATTGAACAATTGTGCTTTTATGGTCCATTTCAAATAGATTCATCTAACAGGCTGAGGAATTGACAGATTCGTCCTATTCCGTCCATGTCAATTTCTCAGCTTACTAAATAAATATCTATTTGAAATGGACTCTTATTAAAACCTTGAATGTAATTTAGGTCCAAGAACAGTACCAAAAGGATTTTGAGGCATACTTGGAGTCGTTGCCAGAAGACAAGCGGCAGGAGGAAATCCTCAAGAATCTCCCGAAAAAGCGGAAGAACGCGTCCACTTCTAAGGCCTCTACCAGTGGCACTAAACCAAAGACGCCTCCAACCAAATCGCAGCCGCCTCGCTCGAAGAAGTCGCGTGCCAAGCCAAAGGTCGAGAACCCAGTACCCCCGCCAAGGTATTATTGTAGTATCTCTAGCATTTACAAGAAATTATAGGAAAACTGAACTTTGCAGGTCCGCCTACAAGTATTTTGCAGAAAAGGAGAAGATGGATAACCCCAAGGAAGCCTGGAAGAATTTGAGTGCAGCAGAAAAAGAACGATACGACAAGGAGCTAAGTGAAATTAAAGACAAGTACATTAAGGATTTCGAGGCTTATTTAAAAAGCTTAACTAAAGAGGAATTGGCTGCTTTTTCAGCTCAGCGAAGTTCTCAGGAGGAGGTGTACACCAGCACCGAGGAAAGCGAATCGGAGACAGACCACGGGCCCGAGGTGAAATCAAAATATAACCATCTAGCTTTGTTACATTTAACAGTCTTATTTCAGGAATCGTCGGAGGAGAACAGCGACAGCTCAGACTCAGAAAATGAAACAGATGAGCACTAACTTTACAGCCCCTCGAATGCCATATTTTCTATTGCTAGATTTATTAATTCTTTCCAGCTTAAAAGTATTGGTAAGTTGAATAGATATATTTATTTGATATTTGTAAATCTTATCTGGTTAGGTATTTTTTATTTATTGCTTCCAAGTTGCAATATGTTCCATTTAAGCGTAGTTAAAAACCGTACTTTTCTAGTTTAATTTTCCTCTGACCTTGATGTTGTAGGAGATTGAAATTTCTTATAATTTAAAACAGAGATTTAAAGCATATATTTTAGTGTAAATATGCGTATGAAGTTGTGAATGTCAACATTTGTCTCGAAGATGTTAGTGTTGTTTTATATTATTTAGCATTTGTTTTAACGTAACTATGTACAGTAGACGTTTAAAACACATAGTTATCCAACAATGTTTCGCCCACTACAGTTAGTCCATTTTGTTCTCTTGTGTTACCCGTTAATATTTTGTATTTTCTTATCGTACACATCCCCTTATGTAACCGAAGGTGTGAAATTACATGTACCTAGCGTTCTAATGACTTAATAAAGAGTTTTAAAAAGAATCATTTAATGATTTAATCAGTTATGCGTCCTGAATCATCAGTTACTGCAGAGCAGGAAAATTTCAGTCTCGTCCAGGTGACTGTAACACCAACCCCCTGTTTATTTACATTTTTACCTCTAGGAACAGCAAAAGCGTTTTTCACTGGCAGAACTAGTGCCCACTGAGTGCATCTCTATCCTTTGTTAATTCAACCAAAATATAAAGATGGAAATGCACTCAGTGATGTCAGCCAGGAAAAAACACCGTAAGTCACAGTCTAAGCAAAGAATAGGAATACTTATTTACTAGTAAGTAAAAAACACAGCGTCAGTTCTGCGGACCAAATGGCCCACTTGGCACTCTGATCCGTGTCTCGCGGCTTCAACGACTCACCCATTTAAAGTTTGAGAATAGATTGAGGTCGTTTCGACCCCAATGCCTCTAATCATTCGCTTTACCGTATGAGACTCGTAGGCAACGATGCGCCAGCTATCCTGAGGGAAACTCTGGAGGGAATCAACTTAGAAAGTGTTTCATTAATTATGCAAAAAATCTGGAAATTTTCTATTTCTGCTTGTTAAACCATAGCGAAACCAAGACTAGGGATTATATACCCTAACAACATAATATAACATATAATAGTTAAAATTTATCCCTAATCCTGGGCGAATCTATAATAGTTTAGGTATTTAGAGAAATTTAATAAATCATTACTGATTTAAAATGACATTCGGCAACAGCGCGGGGTCTCCAGTTTAAAGAGCCCAAGCTTTCAAGGTCAGAGAAACCCTTTCTGAAAGATCAAAGAAATTTTACCGGCTATCCAGTCTTATTAAGCTTATATTGTAAATAATCCCTAGAACCGTCGTAACTAAAATGTGTTACTACATATACAATGTATGTTATTATTTATCTCCATATGGTAAAATCTGAATAAAATTTTACCAGCAGACATGACAACATCGCTCACGTCGTTGATACCGGATGCGGAAGTCAGTTTCTACATCTCTACTGCGCCTGCTACGTTTTGGTTGCTAGTAAAACGACGCCGTCTTTGTTTACTTCGAAATGTATAGCGTTTTTGTGTGTTTTAGTGATCTTTTTACATTAATAAGTGACAAAGAGTGTTAAAAAACTTTTACCGTGGTTAATCAACGCACAGTTTGTAAGATTACGACTAGTTTGAAAGCAAATTTGAAGTTCCACAGGTAAGCTGATTACTGTGTCAAGTTAAGAGAGACAAGCAACGTTTTCGGGTGACGGATTTAAAGCGCTCTGAGAATATTCCCATCCTTTGTTTTCTCAATAAGAATATAAAGATGACAATGCTCGCTCTCACAGGGGCCACCCGAAAAAAGGTGTAAGAATGTGGCAGAACTTAAACAAGTTGAATTCAGTATTTACATCCCGAGCGCTCGGGATATCGGTCTATCTCATTCTAGCTTGTTAAGATTTTGGGAGATGTTCTGTGTTCGGAGCTCCCGGATGGAATTACCGAACTCGGCTACAATAGGCGTAGGTACTCCAGGATCTCAACTCAAAACAAAAAAATATATAGTAACATTCTTGATTAAATGTAACTGACGTAACACAAATCTGTTACTATAGAGAAGGAAAATACTACGTATATACAATGTATGTTATTATTCATCTCCATATGGTAAAATCTGAATACAATTCTGTTAAAATTGAGGAACGGGAACAAGACAACGTCGCCGTCGTTGATACGGGAATCGGAAGCGAGCAGCGTTGCCAACCCTTCATGTGTCAGTTATCGTACAAAGCGTAAAATAATCGTACATAAAAAAAACAAGCACAATATTGCGAAAACACTGATATGACTATATGAGTTTCTTATTTTTGGAAGGATGGGAAAGAGAAAATAAGTTTATTCCAAGTAAAAATTATAATTTTTGAAAATTTATTTGAGCCGAGGGGTCTGCGCAAAACCATGTTATAATATGTTATATGAGAAGCTGAATGGGATTCTCCCTATACTTATAATACTGGATTTCCATGCATCGGTTTGTTCAATGTTGAATGAAAAACGTTTTAGGTTATATGTGAGTTCCAACTCCAGGTATTGACATTCCCAAGGTGAGTTCAATGACAATGGTTCAGGCGGGATTACTCGGAGTACTCGGAACTGTCTGGGGTTAGGCAGTCGATAGTGGTGAACTAGGATTAAATTTGACTCGGCAATCATTTTATCGTATAAACATGAAATTATCGTACAAACGTGTATGATTATAGAAATGCAATTGTACATTTGTATAGGACGCTTATTTTTAAGGAATGAGTGAAAGTGAAAGTGAGAATTTTGACAACCTTGATTGGTCAAAAAATTCTATTGTCGAATTCCATTGGCCAGCGATTCTCACTTTCACTTTCACTCCTTCGTTAAAAATAAGCGCCCTGAGGGCTGAAAAATCGTACATGTAGGATAATTATCATACGGTTGGCAACGCTGGAAGCGAGTCTCCACTGCGCCTGCTACTTTTTCAACTTTTTGGTTGGTAGAAAAACGATGCCATTTTTGATATTTTGTTTACCTACTTCTAAACGTATAGCGTTTTTTGTGTATTTTCGTTTTTTTTTTGCATTAATAAGTGCCAAAGACTGTTACCATCGTTAATCAACGCACAATTTTACGACCCCTTTGAAAGCAAATTTGAAATTCCGTGGGTAAGTTGAATACTTTGTTAATACTTATTATATGAAAGAGACAAACATCAGCGTTTTCGGGTGACGGCTTTAAAACGCTCTGAGAGTATTCCCATCCTGAATTTTTATGAGAGTTTTCTCAACAAGATTCTAAAAGATGACAATGCCCCCAGAGCGGCCACTAGGACCTGAATTCAAAACGAAAATATAGTAATTGAATAAGAGTAACAATCTTGGTTAAATATAACCGCCGTAACGAAAGTCTGTTAAACAAGCAAAAATGCTGTACATATACAATGTTATATGTTATTATTTTTCTCCATATGATAAAACCTGAATAAAATTCGATAAAAATTAAGGAATATGAGTAAGTTTCACCCGAAGACGTGACAGTGTCTAGTGCGCCTGCTACGTTTCGATTAGCAGTAAAACGATTGTTATGTACTTCGAAATATATAGCTTTTTTGCGTGTTTTAGTGCGATTGTTTAACATTAATAGGTAAGTACAAAAAAAGTTAAAAAAAACTTTAACTAGAGATGTTAACTAATGCACAGTTTGTAAGATTACTACCCGTTTGAAAGCAAATTGGAAGTTCCACAGGTAAGCTCAATGCCTTGTGAATCTTAAGAGAGAGACCAATGACTTAGGAGATATGGACAGAATTTACAAATGCCGATATTTCCCTAAAACAGGTCCCGTTTTTTAACCGGAAATTTGGAATTTCTAATAGCGTATTCTATTGGTAAAATTAGTGCCGCACCAGAGCAAATATTGTACACCATTGGTGAAGTTAGTGCAAGCTTATTGGGTGTTCCATTGGGAAACGAGTGCCGCACTTTTTGCACTTAGTGCAGCCAGTTCCGCACCAGGTCGGGTAGGTGGTGCGGCACCGATTTTGCGGGTATTGGTGGGTGGGGGTTCAAAATCACCCATTTTTCTTTAATTGTGGAATGCTTTAGAACGTTAATACCCAACTAAAAAAAACGGGCACGACTTTTAATTTTTGCACAATTAATATTAAGACATTTTTCGCCAAAGATATTTCAAGGTCATAAGACCGGTCTCCATTGACTTTGCACTTTTACTGCACTGACAACGAGCGAGTGCAGCTTTTGTGCGATTCTACTGTAGCAGTAATTTTTACCAATGGAATACACTATAACATACCCATGACCATGACGTAATTTCATCGTCACAGCCAATGACCTAGCAGATATGGACAGAACCAACAAATCAGATATTTTCCTAAAAATGGCCCCCTTTTTTGGCCGGAAGTCTGTCGCTTTAAAGGTTCCCCTGACGTAATATTGTCATCAGCGCACGCGTACAAGCGTGATAGCAACTTAAAACCGGACCGGATATTGATTGTGTCGTTCTTCTAATTCTTCTTCATCTCTACTTCATGTTTGACTTGATCTACGTCTTGTTTGACTAGATCTACGTCTTGTTTGAGTTCAGTCATTTTGGTTGAGACAAGTTCTTGCAATTCGCGTCGACCATCCGTTAATGCTTGAAACAGAGCAGCTTGATTTTTTCTTTGTTCCTTTATCTCAAGTTGCCTTTGTTTTTCTTGTTCTTCCAGAAAATTTCTTTGTTCCTCTTTGTCGAGCTGCCTTTGTTTTTCTTGTTCCTTTTTCTCAAGTCGCCTTTGTTTTTCTTATTCTTTGAGAAAATTCCTTTGTTCCTCTTTGTCCTTCTTCAGCATTTCTATAAGTACTGCCAGTTGTTCATACATCATTTTTGTCGTAGATCGAGTATAAGGCATGTAGAAAACACCAAAGTTATTGCACTATCCTTACCACGCAAAATTCCACGCGCGCGACTACTCATTTGTCCGTACCGTCACAAGAATAAATTAATGAACGTTTACTTAAAATAAAAACAACAATGTAATTTTCAAATATATATTTTTCAACATAATATACTCATTTAATTTGAAAATATATGATATGGTTCTGGTATTTTTATGTACACATTCATTATTATATACCAGTTGTACAAAAATATAGAATAATTAATATTACATGAATCTAATTCCAACATGTAAGATGTAAAAAAATATACTTCAACTAAGCTACGGTAATGTAACTGCATTGTAACAATAAGTTAATTTATTTAAGACTCTTTGAAAAAAAGATATAAAAAAGTGTAAAGGGTTAGAAAAAAATACTGGTACGCATTATTATATGGCATTTTTGATGCGAAAACCGTTGAAAAGCAATTATTAATAACCTAATATCAAAACAAGTAGATATCTAAAACACTTAAGGAAGAAAGACACTTTGTTGGACAGTTTATAAATGTGCGATACTTTGGAAATAACTTTCTCTGATTAACTAATAACATTAATCCCTTGAATACCAAAAATCAGTCTCAAGATTTGGAAATTCGCATTGTGATGCGACTTTTATTTAATAATCTTACTGCAAATAATATCACCCACCTACCCTGGCTTGATAATAATGATGTACGTGTGTGTGATGTAGGTATATACAGGATGCAACACACAGAAAAAAACTAGTATTTTAATTAAAAAATGCAAGTTTAAGCTGTGTGCGACACTCTGTAACCAAACAAAGATGGAATGTATAAAGCAACCTTAAATAGTCTACTTTTATAGGTAAAGTTATTTCCAAATCTACATATGGAATATGTGCATTAACATTAAACAGATTAACATTTATTTCTAAAGATCCAGAGGTCAATTTGCTAGTGACTGACCCCATGGAAATTTCGCTAAGACCCTGATAGTTACGTTTATACGAGAAAAATATTTTTAAATATAGTTCGAAGACAAATGAACGATCTACGAAGTTCGTCAAAAGACGAAGTTGAAACAAAAAAGATACCTAAGAATAAATATTGTCATGGTTAAAAAACTTATTGGCGACCTGAAGCAAATTTTTCCTAGAAAAAGAAATAAAGCTCTAAGGAAAAAATACATTAAAACTATTGTATAACACGCGAAATGGGACCAAAATCCCTTTCATTATCTTACTTTCTGGCCCAGTCGCAAAAAAAAGAATTAACACGAAAAAAATAAATACGGACACTTAACTTATAAATAAGCACAACGCGAACTCAATCAATATTCGAAAAAGATATAGATCCTTTTGTCAATTTTGCTGCCCCGGTATCACAGCTGTTACATACTCTGTCAAATTAATTAAGTCCCCTTTCAACCCCAAACTTCAATATACAGCTGTTGTAACAGTCAAGGCAGCAAACTAAACAAACACTGTTAAGTAGCTAAACATAAGTAACTGTGGATGAGACATTTAAGTAACTTACATAAGTAAACCGCAATCCTTAAGGTTGTTCTTAATAATAACATCGGTGACGGAATCGAAGACAAACTGGATATTTGTAGTATCGGTGGCACAAGTAAAGTGTGTATAAATCTCCTTCTGGTCCTTCCTTCTGTTGAGATTCTCAAATTTCATTCGAATATACGCGGATGCGTCTTCGTAAGTATTCGGGCCGCTATATTCGGGGAAGCAGATCGTCAGCGGACTTCTGGCAATTTTTTCCTCAAACAAATCCTTCTTATTGAGAAAGAGGATAATCGAGGTAGTCACAAACCACTTGCTATTGCAAATGGAATCAAACAGTTTCATCGATTCGACCATTCGGTTCATCTCTTCGTCTTCAGCCAAAACCAAGTCGTATCCCGACAAAGCGACGCAAAAAATGATCGCCGTTACGCCTTCGAAGCAATGGATCCACTTTTTCCTTTCAGAACGTTGACCGCCAACGTCAAACATCCTAAATACAAAATTGCACAATAAGGAAAAAATTAATTTTTCTTTTGAGAAAGAAATTAAAAACTTTAATTTTTCAATGTTTTCTAGGATGCTTTGAGAGTATTGCCAACTTTACTGATAAAACAAGGATACTCCCAAACCGTCCTAACTACAACAGTAGAGTGTATGTCACACTGACATACTTACTTGAAATGTAAGTTTTTAAATGAGAAATGAGTCTCCACAATACCGGTGGTTTTAACTCGGGTTCTCAAAACATCTTGTTGTGTGGGAACATAGTTCTTCTGAGAAATCCTATCCAAAGAATTCAAGTAATAAGCTGCCGAGTCATTGAGCTGATATTCTCTTGACCTGGAGAAGCAGAGCTGGACGCCAGGGTCCTGCCACAATCTTTTCATAAGCATTACCAATTCAGGAGTTAGCTCCCCCTCTTCAGCTGCACTAGCATAAGTGAAGAACTGGCGTGCAACGTCCTTGAAAAGATCGTTTGTTAAACACTTGACAAATTTAACCACAAGTGCTATCTACAGGGTGGCCCAACGAAAACTTTCCACTAAGGTTTTCTGGCCTATGAAGCAGAAGACACGAAAAGGCTCGGACCCGTCAATTTTCATTCTAAGGGGGACATATTTTTTTGATGTAATTATTGTCTTAGAGAAAACCATGAAGCCGCCGGGGAGACTTTCACCCTAAAAATTTTAAATGGAAAGTTATACAGCATTTTGAAGGGCGTTCAATTGCCTTTTCACTGCCGCATCATTTTTTAAATTTGAATGATTTGTTCTCGAGGAAACAGGAGCAGGAGACAGAAAAATCGATTTGACATTAAATTAATTTCAATTTATTAGTTGTTGAAAATGACCACCACGGACCTCCATACAGTAGTAGAAACATTGTTCAAAGGGCATTCGAACATTTTGCAACATTCGTGAAGTTATAAGATTACACCCATTTACAATACGTTGCCGCAAGTCTTCAAGTGAATTCGGTTGTGTAGCATAAATTTTGGACTTCAAATGACCTCATAAAAAAAAGACCAGCGGGGACAAATCCGGGGAAACTGCCTGACTGGGGCGGCGTAGCGCGGAGGAGCCCCATCTTGTTAAAAAATTATGTTTTCTTCAGGGTGACGGTCATCATGTTCGATTATTTCTGTTAAAGCTGGATTAATGGCGTCTTCCAACAAATTCAAATAGACCTGTCTGTTCAACTTTCCAGGTAAAAAGACCGACAATATGATCACCGAAGATTCCTATCTAAATGTTTAGCTTTTGTCGATGTTGAATGTGAACTTTATGAAAAGGCATTGGATTGGTTGAGGACCAAGGTTGACCTCACCGTTTAAGAAGGAACATTCATCAGAGAAGCAAATGTTATAAAGGTATTCCTTGTTAACAATTCGTTGACTAATGATCTCACAAAATTCTAAACATCTATTGAAATCATCTTCGTTTAATTCCTGCACTAATTTAATTTTATAAGGATGGAATTTATGTGCTTTTAATATTCTCTGGATGCTTCTACGCCAACACCTGATGCATTTGATAATTTTCTAGTGCTGGTAGCAGGTTCCATCCCGACATGTCCCAAAACAGCTATTTCAACTGCTTCTATTCTTATTGTTCTTGTGTTCTATCTTTTTATTTCCTACACTTCCAGTCTCTTGGAATTTGGCAATCAGGTCTCTCACGTCAGAATGGGATACATTCCTATCAGGATAATGTTCAGTAAACAAATTTGTGGCCTGTCTAGTACAATCGTTATTTTGGAAATAGAGCGAAATAATGTCAAATTCTTGAATACCGTAAAGCATTTTTTAATGATAGTGTATACAAAAGTAAAAGACAACTACTAAACTACAAAACACAAAAGTGCAGGAGGAATAATGCAATAACATTTTCAAAATTTACATTCCTATTCAGTGTGGTTAAATTCCTGGGATAACATAAAACCTCTTTTTTCTTGAGAACAGACCATTCAATTCTAAAAAGTTAGGTGGCATTGAAAACTTGACACCCCTTTCCATTTAAGATTTTTAGGGTAAAAATCACCCCAGCTTTGGGGTTCATCTGGAAACGCTATAAATATCTGAGAAACATGTCCCCTTCAAAATTAAAATTGACGGGTCCGGGCGTTTTCGTGTTTTCAACTTAATAAGGCAGAAAACATTTCTGGAAAGTTTTTGTTGGGCCACCTTGTATTATACATACGGGGTGTTCATTATAAAATTTCATCTAGTTGGCTGTGAAATGTCAAACGAAAAGAATGGAGAAACAAAAGTCCCTTTACTTTGATTATGTCATCCTTTTCTGTCAAAATTTCATAGCCTGCTAGATGAAGTTTTATAATGAACACCCCATATTTATCTATCATTCAAGATAACCTAGAAAACGAGAATTGCAGATAAGTTTGGTATAATTAATTAAACAGAAACCAAGTGGAGAAAGACTTTTTAATGAGCAAAGCCCATTCCCATGACAATTAGTCACCAATTGGTTCATTGAATATTCTCCCAGGGGAATTTTAATTGCTACTTTAACATACAATTAAGCAAAGGAAACGCGACTATTTCTTAGCGTTTAGATGCATGAATTGGCGATAAATTATCGTCGGAAATGATTGGAAGTTGGTTGACAGACACAACAAGCACTGATTGTTAATCCAATGTTGGTAAACTGAATCAAAAATGAGGTAATGCAACCTTTTAACTATGTAAATAACCTATCACTCTGCCCCTTTATGGGTTAAATTTCAATCACAATAAGGCTTATCTGAATACTTATCAATGTCAATAACATCCATATAGAGATTTAAAAATCATTGCATGAGTCAACAGGAACTTCCAATGTGCAATTAATTCATGGATTAAAAATACATGTAGGTACTTACAGCTTTACTGGGTTCAGCAAAATCTATTCGTAGCTGACCCATAGCTCGAATAATAGCCATGAGACTCTGGATAGTATTGCTATAAACCACAGGTCTGTACTGTTCACATTCTTCGGAGGAATAGCCCAATTCATGGATTATTTTCATCTGTTTTACAATTGTACTTTTTCCTGATTCTCCAGCCCCTAAAAGTTTAAAGGGATATAAGCCATTGAAGAAGGAAAACAAGCTTCAAAGAGATATTTAACCTACCTAGCAAAAGAAGTTTGACTTCACTAGCGGCTCTTTCTCCATCTGCTCTAAGATCTCGGTCAATTTTTTTCGACCGAGCCTGAGCAGCCTTGTCCCCCGTTGTACTCACAGCACAACCCATTATGTTATTAAAAAACTGCACTAATTTGCCACTTGTTGCTAAAAACACAACATAGAAAAGGCTCCACCCGCTTGTTTAACGTCGATTTATAAAAATTCATGAAATTTTTCCTAATGGATTCTTGAAATTTTGACTCATTTGACACTTTTGACAGCAAGTGGCAGACGAATAAAAAAGGCGTCATATATCCTTCTTTTTTTATTGCGTAAATATAAATCCTAAACATGAGTCATAAAAGGAGAAAACCAACAATTGGATTGGCTTAATTAGAGCTACTGAGCAGAGATGTCGCCTGATGAACAAAATGTTGGAGGGGAAAATAAAAATGACGTTTGACATCGCCCAATTCACCTGACTATTGTCAAATGATAGTAGTCCCAAGTTATTATAATCATTAAATTTTTCACGTGATTTTGAGTAGAAAAGGGGTCCTGGGAACGTTTTTCAAACAGCTTCTTTATCCAGGAAAGATGTGCTCACAAAGACACACGATGTTAATTTTTAGTCTCCTGGTATTAGCTAATATTTGTGCCGCAGAGTTCGTACCTGTTTATATGTGGGGTTCTCATAGGTAAGTACTCATCTGCCTATATGTTTTCCTTATATTTTGTAAATTTTTTCCTTTATGTTACCTAATCTACGTTTAAATACCTCATTACATGAAATTTACACACGTAGGTTTTCATTCTTTGTCATATGATTTTTCAGGGCAGGTGAGCCTATCCCAGCCTTGCACAAAATCAGCCAAAACTCGTTTCAAAATGAAATAACTGAGACGTTGAAGGACGCCCCTAGAATAGTTGTCTTTGCTGAGCATTCCGTAAGGCTTCAACAACCCTAAATCAAATAAAGATTGTGTAATTAATTCATTTCAGTTAAGTCCTGAAGATTTTGGACAACGAGATTCTTCAGGAAACTTAGCATTCCCTAATCTTTCCAAAGTACAGAAAACCTCTAAAGTTACTTATCTATCCTATGTACAAAACCCTGTCAAAGCCCTTCAGCATGCCTCTGAAGATGTGGTAGAAGTTTCAATTGATACACTAGACGAGAATGATATTCCAGATGCTAGTATTGTGATTATAGATTTAAATGATGCACAAGATAATGAAAGGAGGTTTGATCTGCTTAAAAGACATGGTGATGAAAAAAATTAATTCTATTTAGGGCTTATTTGTAATATTTTTTTCCTCTTTAGATGAAATTATCATTTCTGTTTATGAAAAACTTCAACAGAAGTATGGGGATGTTCTCGCTGTATATACTGCCCATCATCCTTCATGGGTATGATTTTTTTTTAATTAAGTAATGCTTTAATTGACTTTGATTTAAACCATTGTAGATTGGATCTGGGATAGCACACTCCAGAAAAACTAGGGCTGTTAGTGGAAGTACAATCAACCAGTTTATGGATAATTCGACTATTCTCTTTTATACATCTGGAGAGGCTCTAGTCAGACAAGTTTCATCTGGTTCTACTACAACAGTAACACCAATGTAAGTTCAATAAGATAAATGCTAAATTGGTTTTTAACTGTGTTTACTTTGCAGAAATGTAACTTATACTGCTGCAAATGTTACTGATGGAGTTACACTAAATGGTACTGGAACAGGTACATCAGAATTAAAGGTTAAGTGAGTAATCCTAATATTCTGATTTGCTTTATTTTTTATTCACAATAATTCTAGCTTCTATTTTGTGAAACAAGTGACTGGGTATTGGGCTCTACAAACTGTTGATATCACATATGGGACTGAAAATATTTTACAAGTCACCAACGCTACTGTTTATGCTCCACAGGGTTTTTCTTATACCTGTGGCAATCAAACTTTTACATCAACCAATGGTTCATCATCATTGTCAGTTATATTCCCACGTTTCCAAGTATGTTTTTTTTTAAATGTTTGTATTTGTTGATAATTAGTGTTAATATTTCATTTCAGGTTGAACCTGTATTCAAACAGACATACTGGACCAAAGCATTAAAATTTGATGATCCTTACAATTGTGTGGGATTTACAACAATCCCAATCTGGTCTGGTCTATTTGTAACCTTTATTTTATTATTGATCATGACCTTTGGCTTAACCATGATGATGGACATTAAGACAATGGATAGATTTGATGATGCTAAGGGCAAAACCATTACAATCAACACCTCAGAATAAATTCTTCTGTCAGTGGTAATAGTTGAAGGTAAAATGATAATAATTAATTAAATCCCCAGTATTATGTGAAATGTTAGGTGTCTTAAAATGTCCTAAGGAAAATTGGCATAACCTGATGTTTTAGGCCTTAAAGACCTCTACCAAAAATGCTCAATTATTGACAGGTATGCTGATTTTAACATCATCTAATTTAGGACCATTTTCTCATATTTAAAAGATAATGAAAGCCTTCCTTATTACCTTAAAACGCTTTTAAGAGTGGCCTACTCTTGTGATACCTATAAGCTTTCTTTACTATATGCCACTCTTAAATACTGTCAAGCGACGAAACAGGCCTAACTGCCTAATATATACTACTAAACTGTACTTTCTATATCCCCTGGACTTTTATATGTACCTTCTTTTCAGTCTCATTCCCTATAATGATATAATGAATATTTACTAAATGGCAGTTGTTAAAATAGATGTTATATATGTGTCTCCAGAGATATATAGAATATTGATGTGCTCTTATAAAGTTATTGTTTAGTACAACATAACTTAAACGAATTATTTTTGTCCAGAAGATTTAGAAGACATGTTATACACATATTATGACAATAGAATTTTTATTATATTTTGGATCTATATTATGTAGAAGAAACTGTTGGTATAGTAGTAGAACAATAATTGTTATATATGTAGTCTTGACGTTGTTAAATATATATATATATTATATGGGTTCAGTCAGCCCTTATGCTTTAGGCCTATTTTTATGAATTAGGTTTTAGGTCTGCACAGCACAGCACCTAGCCAACAACTTATTTTGTAGAACTGTTTCTCAATCTTGTGTCACTTTTGTAAATATATTTAACTCCTGTTACAATGTGTAAGGCATTGTTATCTTTTCAAGTGCCCTTATTTTGATTTCATGCTTTTGGCCTTTTGTATAAAATCAGTCATATAATTTCCCCAACTCATTCTTTTAATTTAAAAAAACCTGTGCATTCACTGGTAAAATATATGTTTTATTTATCTATCAAACTACTTATTATACAGTCTATAACTTTGATTATATAATGTGTAAATTTAAATTATTTCTAAAGTTTGTTTGCCAAACAACTGTAGTGTTCTGTGTTAAAATAATAAAATGTTGTCAACCCCAGTGTGTTTTAATTTGTCAGAGATAGAAATTACCCTAGGCAGAAGGCTTTAAATTAAAAGAAACTGGATGAATTAAAAAAAAATGTGTTATTTAGTAGTTCAGGCAAATATTTGTTTTAAATTTCCAATGATGGTGTGGTTTTAGCAATTCTCGACATTGTCTACATCCCCAGGTAGTCGACGTTCTTGATCCCAATAGTAGGAAAGACAATGTTCTCTCTTTTCTTCTTAACTAATTAGTAAAAGACAGCGCTTCACAAAACCCGTCTTTGTTGACGGTTTCCAATTGTAATAATCCTATTGGCTAAAGACTCGCTTCCTGCTTTGTGATTGGTTGATAGTAAATACAGAATAAATAGAACGGCTCGTAGTAAAGTAGTATTATAAAATAGTAAATAAATAAAAGGCTTTGAAAAATTAGGTAATGGAGATAAAGCCGGGCGTCATAAATTTCCTTTTCAGGCAAACACAGTTTTTCTCGATATGAATGTTGCATTTTCCGGTCAAGTAGCAGTGAAAATTAATAAATTCTCATATTAAATAAAAATAATCACTAGGAGGTTTTACGCAGTAGGTATTTGCACAAATTTGTGTTTATACCGAAGCAAAACCGAAAGGTCCTTCATGAAGCCGTTTTTTTCTTCCAGATTCCTAAGCGGCGGCAAAAAAACTGTTTATCGCATTCCTTAGTACTGTAGCAGGCAGTGCGTTGGAACATTTTCAAGTTAAAGGGGATTCTGAAGAGAAGACGTCGTGAAAAATTACAGTTAATACACCATGGACGACATCGATAATGCCCCAGAGCAGGCCCCAGAGATCATTTCAGCCAAAGACATCTTAGAGCAGGATATATGCACTTTCCTGCTATACTTTTCTCGTAACACCTATGAAGCAGCTTCTCAGAAGAACGAGGTAAGTTTGCAAGTTGTTAATGAATTTTTATATTATGTTACTTATATTGTTATACATTTGGTGTAGTGGTCAATATGGAGGTTTCTATATCCACTGGGTGGCTTGTTTTATTTTTTAATTATAGGTCAATTATTCTTCACTTTGCAAAGAATGTTTAGACTTTTACATGCATTCTGAGGTATTGCAAGGTCAAAATGCATGTAAAAAGTCAGTATTTTGTTAATTTGGTGTCTTTGCTTATATCCAAATGTGGGCTGAATTTTAAGGAACTGGTTAGTATATTACATCTGGAGAGACACTGTTGTTTTACAGGTTTGTCTTCCCTTTTCAGCAGTGGCTAACAAAAAATTGATGTCACCTAATATCTTATATCAAATAATTAGAAATTGTGATTTCCCACTTGATTGCCCTGATGATAATAATATTACCTCATGTGTACCTTCCCTATTAAGGGAGTACCTTGTTACCACTCCCTCCCTTATGTATAGGTCTAGCAGCTTTTCCAAGCTTTTCAGCAGAAATGAGGTTAGACTGATTGGCCTGAATGATTTAGAATCTTTTTCTCTACATCCCATCTTTGGCATGTAGTCGACCCTCAGCCTGGACCAGCAGTTTGGAGTAAAGTTCCATGCAAGGCTCGCTCTGAAGAGCTTTGTTAATAGAGTGCTGTTGGGTCGTTTAAATCATCCCAAGGGGCTTGTGTTAGTCTCCAATTTTGTCTGCCGGCTACCTGGAAAATAACAGCTTGCAAGTAACTTTAATGTTTCACTACCAGTGGAGGTGTAGGTTCCATCGGACCATTTTATTGATCCAAGCTCCTGACATGGCTCCCTGAAGAAAATCCTGTGGATTCGGGGTCCTGTTGGCAGGTCTTCACTCCCGCCACAGAACCTTCTCCAATACTCTCTTTTAGCAGCTCTGATCTGCTTGTTGTAGTTAGTTAGGGCTTGTCTGTATGTGTCCCAGTCGTCTGTTACTTTTGCTATATTAAAGAGTCGTCCCACATTTTTCATCTGACTTTCCAGGCAGTTATTCCACCAGGATGTTTGTCTGTTCATTGGACAGTTGTCGTCATAGGCCTGAAGAGCAGCTTTTGCCAGTCCAGAGATGAATATAAGTTTGATATTCAATTAAGTTGGAAATTAGAAGTAATGAAAATAATGACAGTGACAACTGTTTTGCAATAATTTGCCATAAGACGTCATGACGTCACTTCTGGCGGAAGTGGTCATCAGTTCAAAGGTTTAAAAAGGGGGGGTAAAACTGTGAAACAGGAGGTGGTCTCCAGATTAGCTTGATGGTTGCGTCCATATTTCCTAGCTCATTGGGCCCAATAGTCTATCTTCATGGTTCTTTTTATCTCATTTGATTGCCTTGATTGAACTATGCCAAGCAAAGTTTGGGCAGCAATTAGGTGAGGTATAGGGACTTCCTAATTAGATTAAAACATTTTTAATAGAGTAACTAGCCTAGTGGGCAAAGGGAGGTTTATATGATTTTTCTTTGGTGTGTTATTATTTATTTTTGACCAAAAGTTACTTTCTGGCTGAATAACTATTTTCCAGTTAAAAGCACCATCCCTTGGATTTCTAATATTAACTTAAAGCTTTAGTCGCATTATCCATTTATAATAATTGTTGTAGCAAGGTAATAAATGACATTTTTTTTTTGTATTTTACTAGTTAAGATTATGAAAGGGAACCAAAATAATGCTGCTAATAAAATTCCCTATAGCAGGATTTTGCTTTTATCAAGATTAACTTAACCACTGGAATTAGTAATTACCCACTATAACACAATGCTATATCTATCTACCTTAATTATTATTAATCTATAATTCACAAACGTTTATTTAGAAATTTGCGGTCATTCTCAAATCTGACTAATCCAGAATTTACAGAAAAGTCTTATCAGTAACTATTCAATGTGTCATCACACAGCTGCAAAATGCACTTTTGTATTTTTTGCCATTGTTAAAATGGTAAATAATTCAATCATATTCCTTAGATATATGCAGCTGTATATAAGATTGTAAGTTTCAAGGTAAAACATCTGAATTTTAAGTTCAGGCATATGAGTACAGTCAGACTAGTCACATCACACATACGGGGTGTTCATTACAAAACGATGTGGTGCACATAGAAATGGATGACATAATTAAAGTAAATAAACTTTTGTTCCTTCATCCTTCTTTTTGCCTACTACAAGTTCTGCAAAGTTATCAATCATCCTCATTATGTTGCTGTCGACCCTGTCCCCCCTTCTCAATTGAGCATGTTCCCAACTTGCCCCGTTCGCGGTAAATATTTCCCTTGCCCTTTCCCTGTCCGGCAGAGTGCACCGTTCTTTTATGTGCAGTATGGACTCAATTTCCTCGCCGCACTCGCATATCCCCCCTCCCAATTTCCCCTTTTAAACCTAACCAAGTACGCCCCCACATTCCCGTGCCCAGTTGTGCGACTTTAAAGCCCAAGTATATTTTGTCAAACCCCATCACCCCGCAACCCGCAAATAGTTCTCTTCCCTTAGTTCCCGGCTCCCATTTTCCTTGCCATGTTGCCCTCTCAGCCAGTTTCCTGTGTTATTTAATGCTTCCTTTATTCCAGAGTTTTGCCCCTTCTACTGCAATCTCCGTGGGTTCAATCAACTTTGCCCTGTTATGCGCCCTCCTCCGATTTTTATGCAAATGCCCCCCACCCTGCAGGCCTCCGATATATCTGACAGTATATCCCCTACTATCTTGTGGACTCCTTGGTTTCCTTGGAACAGGCTGACGCACGAGGCGTTGTCATTTACTACCATGTACTTACCTTGCACTCCTCTAACCAGGAGCATTCTAGTTACCACCCTAATCCCCGTAATTTCCCTCTCTATTGTGTCCATCTCTTCACTCATGTTCCCTCCTCCCTCGGTTTCCCCTGCCGCTAGCGCAAACGTGCTAAACCAGCCGTAGCTCGCTCTCCACCACTACTCCCGGCATCCACCCAGACCTTCGCCTCCCATTCATTATCGTTCGTGCAAAACCTCTCATGCATCCAAGCCGGGTACACTCTTTCATTCTCTTGTCGCCGTAATGTGCAGGGGTACAAGCCCGCACACCACCCCAAAGCTCTCCGTTGCGACCGTCCTGTATGCCCAGGAAATAATCAGCAGAAAGGGTCTCTGTGCTGCGCACAGTTGCCTCTGCACTCTACTGTCCCCAGATCTCTGCGCCATAAAGCAGCGCCGGCTGCACCACTGAAGCATACAGTGTTTTTGTCCAAAAGGCTTCTTCTCGTGTAGAACCTTATAACTTTACCCACCAGACTATTTGCCTTCCTCCGTATCATCTTTGCGTGTTCTATATAATTGAATTTATTATCCACGATAATTCCCAGTATCTTCATGCTGTTTCCGATTGTGGCTCTTACGTCGCTAAACCTGCCCACCGGTGACAGACAAACATGTACTCAGTTTTCCCCATGTTGTAACTCATTCCCGGTCCTTTTTCCCACGTCACACACCCTTCGAATGGGTATTTAAGCTCAATAAAGGATTGAAAAGTTGCATTTTGGCATGTTGTGAGTAATGTGGATACAGCAGTGATTATCTATTTAGGCACTTTAATACTTTTATCTATGACGTTTTTTTATAAACACGCCTTATTATAAACGGTGTGTTAATTAGAAAACATCATCTAGAAGGCTATGGATTTTTGACAGAAAAGGATGGTTCTGTCAAAGAATCATCCTGGTTCTAGACCAACTAGATGACGTTTTCAAATATATACATACTGATGTATACTTTTAGCCTCGTCCATACATGACTGATGCTCTAAAGCTAATGGAAAAAGACTACATAATTGCTAAGATTGACAACAAAGATGGTTCTTTGTGTCCCCAATACCCCGAAATTATCCCCATAATGGAATCTCCCCGCAGAGTAACTACGATATATGAAAACGAAGAAGAATCCCAACCGGCGAATATCGACGTAGCCGAAATTGCCAGCTTATTTGAAGAGGCTAAACTAGCCAGGTGACTCAGGCTTCTTTCACAGGTGACCCTTTGCTCATGCTCGCTCTCATTTTAGGTGTAGACAACGATTTCCTGTGCCTGTGATCTTGTTCAATGGCAAATATGTTTGTCGGTCCTCGACGCTTGCTAGTGAGCCAGAAATGTGCTATCGTACGGGCCTGACCAATGTTCCTGGCTTCGAGTTGCTAAACTCCGTTAAAGAGTTTTGGTGGCCTTCCGAGGGGTTGGAGCCGAACCCTGAGGTCGTCGAGGCAGACCCCAATGGCCCTGGGCCGTACGATAACGATGTTCATGCGCAAACGATCTGTGATAGAGTTCGTAGTTTTGATATAAAGCTTTTAAAGAGATTTAATGTGAATACCATTGTTGATATTATGGTCGAGAAGAGGAAGGTTAAGCACAGCCTCTAGTAGGTGTTTTGTAATTTACTTCAGTTGGAGAATGTTCATGGGGTTTTATTTTTCAGTGTAAGTGCCTCAGAAAAAGTAGACCTAAAACGCTATTCTAATTTCAAAATAATAAGTCTGCCCTACCCTGGTTGTGAATTTTTTAAATATTACCATGACGCGGTTTACATACCAGAAGGACTTCAGTACAAATGGGACAACCCTGCGAATGATGCAGTTTTGTCAGTTCCTAACGATGGGATCGAGAAAAGCTTTTCAATCCCTTGGCATCAGTACAAAGAGTGGGATTTGGTAACCATCAGCCAAAATTATATGAAGTATGTTTTAAGACGTGTGCAGGTTAGTGTCCAAGACTTAGGTACTGAAGCAGCATGTATGATAATAATTTTTTGTAGGAGGACAACTCAGGTTTGCTTCTCCATTGCATTAGCGGTTGGGATAGGACACCCTTATTCATTTCCTTATTACGCTTAAGCTTGTGGGCTGATTCCTTGATTCATTCGAGCCTAACTGAACACGAAATCCTTTACTTTACTCTTATCTACGATTGGTATCTTTTTGGTCATCACCTCTCTAACAGGATCTACAAAAACGAGGAAATTATGGCGTTTTGTTTTGATTTCCTCAAATACATTGTCGGTGACGACTTTTCTTTAAAGTAAGCCTTATCTTTATTTAGCACGTGTTCCTTTTGTTAAGTATTTATTTTTAGGAGTTCCAAGAAGAAACATTCCGATGAAATGAAGACTGACGAATCTCGTAGTCCATCGAGGTCATCCAGCTCGTCCGTGTGTAATGACGACAATATTTCGTGAGGGTGTTCGTACCTTTTTTTATTTTTTTGCTTAATTGGATAGTTTTAGTTACAAAAGGAAGAGGCATCAGCAATCAAGCGACCTCTTCATGGCTGGACCTTGTGAGAGTTCTAACGATTCCACCGTTACCATGGAATTCGTGTTCGAAGATAGCAATAGCCCTCCAGAATCCTGCACTGCAGAAGTGTCAAGCCTTCTAGAAGGGTAAATGTGAGGTTTGCTAGTCGGTCAAGTTGCATTAATAATTTTGTTAATAGGAAAGTGGTTTTCTCTGCTAACGATGCAGCAATGGACACCCTAGCTGAAGATGAAACGTGGTATGTTACGATTTTTTTCTAGTGAGATTCGAATAACATTGCGTGCTTACAGCAAACCAAAGGTGTTGTCTCCCACAAGTGTACATCACAGAAGGACTTCGCCCATACCGGTTGCCGGGGGCAATCCAGGCAGACGACAACGCAGCGAAAGTACCGGCAGTTCGGCTAGCAACAAAAGCTGGGCAGTTCTTGGCGAGGCTGGCAGCGTTGAGAAAGACATAAACTACAAACCTCCGTAAGTTTCATTAATTTTTTTTTCGTATGACTTTATGCGCGAAGGTTAGGAAATATCCGAGCGGTTCTTTTATGTATCCCAAACTATCATGAAATTATGCTAAAAAAGACCTGATGATGCCTAAAAGTAGCTGGAATGTCGAAACGTCGGAAACGCGTCGGAATTTCATATTCCTAAGTCTAATAGCATTCTAACAGTGGGAAAAGACTCATAAAACATGCGAAAAGTTATTGCCAGTACCCATATCACGAAAAAATCGAAATTTGCATATTCAATATATGGGGCTTCCTAACTAGCCCGAAAACTTAAATTTGGAGTTCAAAATCGAAGTCTAACCACGTGTAAAAAAAAAAGCCCATAAGCGATCTAAAGGCCACTTTGGCCTGTCTTTAGTAAAGAGGAAGACACAGAAGAGTATTGAGGGAGAAATAGTTGAACTAGATTTGGCTCAACAACCTGTTGCTGAGATGAAGCAGTCCAATGACTTCCTCAAGCAAGAAGTGGAAGTCTTCCATGATGTAATTCATACCAAAGAAGTCCAACCACATATCAAAGAAAATTGTCATGAGGGATCCAAACGCCACTTTGGCCTGCCTTCTGTTAAGAGGAACCGAAACGATCTAAAGGCCACTTTGGCCTGGCTTCAGTTTAAAAACGTTTTAAAAAAATCCGACATGGAACCTTTGCTACCCGTGGCAAGGTTCTGACCATTCGCGACTTGTAGAACGTACCGTAAGATAGCTAGACAAATTTCAGCTTCCTAGCTCTAACCGTTTCAGGGATAACGACGTAAAACCACTTTTTCCACGGCAGCCACCTTCAACGTACACATCATTCAAATTTGAACCATTTGGCGTGAATCGTTTCCTAATTTTTAACGTAACTGAGGAACCTTAGCCTTGTCAGCTATGTCAGCTATTTTAGAAATTAGTGGTATTCCCTTAGCTACCTACCATCCAAATTTGAACCATGTACCATCAATATCACGTTATCTACTAAATTCCTTTCATATAAAATATATTGGTCAACGGTTAGATGGGTAAAAGGACATAATGTAAAAGAGTGATGATGGCGTATATCTGATGAACGAAACGTCGTATCATTACTTGAAACTTCGTAGTTAGCTACATACCAAATTTTAGCTTTCTAACTTTAATCTCTTCAAAAATTTCGCTGTTTAATCGCTTTCATTACGACTGTCATTTTAATACAAGGTACGTTTAGTCTACGTTTTTACATTCGAGTCGCGACTCTATATCGGAAACGGTCTTTGATCTATGTATTTTCATATATTTTTTGCATTTTGCCAATAATCTTCCTAGAAATGTTCAAATTTTTTCCTACCATACAGTTTTCCAGGCTTTTTAGCCATTTTCCTTAGTGTAGGCCTTAGAGTTGATGTTTACGTTTCGGATAATTTCAGCTGCCAGTTGATGTTGAGTGGGAGGAGCCAAAATCCCGAATGGTTCCGATAGCTCGGTGGTGGACGTGAATCGGAACCATTCGGCTTTTTGAGCCAAAAAATCTGCATCTTTTGTTTTGTAATTCAATCAGGATTATTGCCCGACGGGAAAATTGGCTTGGCTCCTAGAAAGAAAACATTCTAAGGTGTCCCCTGGGCATCATAGAAAGCCATTTGATTGGATGCATGTTCTCGGCACAAATCAACCTCAAAGTGGCAATATTGTTACGAGATACGGGTTCTAATAATTTATCGTCAATTAACTGCACCTTTTATTTACTTTTAACTATTGGAATACGATTAAAACACAATTACTCTCTACTAACAATTCGCACTGTTCGCTTATTTACTACACTGCACTATCTATTCGATCCCATCTCGCGCGGCTCGCTGGTTTATATACCCGGCCTGAACACACTCTCGTACTTTCGAGAACGGAGGCGACTGCTCCCGGTTCTCCTTTATTCTAGATGGGTTCCATGGGTTGAGGTCGGCGCTCGGCGTTGCCGCTTTGGCCCGAATCTCTGTGGAGGGGCGTAACAATACCAAATTTACAGTTTAAATATTCGTCAAAATTTCAAATTCAAAGCTAGTACCACCATTTTTGGCTAGATCCAAGGCCCATATGTGTATTACCTCACTGAATTATTCTAGATTTTTTGCTGTAAAACTGTGGAATCTACTGAGTGTAATATGAAAAAAGTGCACCCAAATTGGCAAAAAATGTGACAGAAAAACTTTTGTAGCTCGCCCGGTGTAAGAACTCGACCAAAACTAACAATTGTTTTTTTTCTCTCCACGTTGTCCAATTACCCATTCACAACCGAAACTGATCCGCGTTATAGTTTTCATAAAAATGGCAAAAAACTACTGTACTATTTTGTCACCTTTTCTTGTTGTTGAGTTGACAAAAAATAATTAAAAAAACTGCCCCAACTTTGCTGATTTTTCTTCAAAATTTAACACATAGATATATGAGGTAATCTACCCAGGGAAAGGTATAAGCCTCACATAGCCCCGGAGTCAAGCTAAAGACGTCGAAAATTTGGGTATCGAAAAAACCGCAATTAAAAGTTCTATATTCAACCGCCATGCGTAATTTATCATACCCATTAATAACTCTTCATTTTCCATTGTTTATTAAGGAGGCAGCAAAGATTAGAAGCTGTGCGAACACTTTTCAACAGCGCGTACCACAGGACTGTGAAGAGCGAAAGTTACGGACCGCCGACGAAATGGGGAATCGACATAGTTGGAAATATATCCCAGTTGGGTCAGTGGTCTTCTCGCTGGTTGGAAATTCCCCAGGTTTTCGCAGGGGGAGACGTTAGTAAGAACGGCAACCTCGAGGACACCGTGAAGATGGAAGTTTCGCCTCCCGCTGTGGAAACCAACGGCAACAGCGACCAAAATGGGGAAAAGAATCAACTTGACGATGTTGTTAACTCCAATGAGTAAGAGTTTGTTCGTTCTTAGTTTTTTTTTTTATTTGTGTTTATAACCGTGTTTTTATGTTCGAATTCGACCGACTGATTTAGTTTTAAGATTTACGTTTTAAGGTACAAGTTTGATATTCCTGAAATGACCATTTTAATGATGTTTTTTTGCATAGTGTTGAGCGTACGTTTTCATTAATGGTCATTTCAAATATAAATCCAGTAAGCCTAATTTTGCCTGTCTTATGTGCCATTTGACTCTGTTACCACAAGGAATAACGTCTCGGCAAAATGTGGCTGAAAGATACTGCCAAATACGAAAACATACCATATTTTTAATAATCTATTTTAAGTACGTGTTCCCTCAGCCTTACAAGCCTCTTGTGTCAGTATTTAAAAAAAAATAAGTAATTTCAAGCCAATCAATAGTCACATTTGGTTCCTCCATGACTGCGTATACCTACCTCAACTAATTGCTCAACACACGCCTTCCATATTTCCTTTGCGACAAGATAATTGAAGGGCCATTTTCATTTTGTCAATCATATGAGCACATTTGGCGGCCTAAATCTCGCTTACTTCCCCTGGAAGGCGAACTTAGCTGGGGTCTTGTAAGCGCTGAGACTTGTTTAATTGTTATTTTTCACACTCCGTTCTGTGTAGGTAATATTTTAGATTTTATTTTTGATAAAAAGTGGGAAGCCGCGAGTTTTCCTGCGCATTGTTGACGCGAGAGCTCAGAGTTCTAATTTGAAATAAATTTGTTGTTTATAGTTGATGATTTTATACTTTCATTCAGGAATAATTCACCTCTCGTTTTCTAATAGCTGAAGCACTAGGATTGTGTAGGTTAAATCACGGCATGTAAAATCCCTGAAAAACTTGACCTTTGGGGTCGTTTTCGTTTCGCACCGGTTCTGGTTGACATAAAAATGATAGACCAGGTGACTTTCACCCATTCAGCTTTGTTGAAAACCAGCTGGTCTGTCATTTTTATGTCAACCAGAACCACAACCGCTGTGAAACGAAAATGACTATGTAGGTGCTGGGCATTTCTTTTTGTGTATTGGTGGTAACGTTTTGGCCACTCTGAGCGTTCTGAGAAACATGATTATGAATACACTTAGACCGCTCAGTAGCGCTCGAGGCCAGTTGCACCGATGTGTTTAAGGAGATATTAATCTAAACGTTGTTTTGACTGTGCAATACTGTATTAAGAACTGTCAAAGGTAAAAAAAACGCTTAGTTTAAGCGCTCCTTAAACACATCAGTGCAAGCGGCCACAAATGGAAGGGACACGGGTCATTTACATCCCTCCAGGACGCTTATTCTATAGGAAAGAGTGAAAGTGAGAATTGCTGGCCAATGGAATTCGTCAACAGAATTTTTTGACCAATCAAGGTTGTCAAAATTCTCTTTCCTATACAATAAGCGTCCTGTTGACGTAAATAATAGGTAAGCAAGAACTATGGTGGAACTACATCGTATTTCATCGTCTTATACATGACGATAAAATAAATAACAATTTGTGTGGGTTAATTAAATGAAACAAGGGCTGGTCGGACGATTCTCGTTATTTTATTCCAGTATCACATTTACATAAAAACGTGTAAAATATGCCGTGCAAGTTGTGTTTTGAAATCTGCTTATACTATTGTTAAGTTTAGTTATACATAATATTTCAGTACCTATTTTGGAACAATATATGAACTCCTACATCAAGAACCAGCTCTAATGACGCAATTTAATACGGTTATAACTAACAAATAAGGGAAACGTCTTGGTGTCTTTATTGAGTTTTTTACACGACGTTTCCAGCAATGGAATCTCTGCTCGTTTCCAAGTGAAACTCGGCATTAAGATCGAGGCTACTTGCTTATATACTAACACAGCAAACCACGCCCACCATTCCTATTGGCCGCATCGTTACCACTGTCGCGCGTCAAGCGACCAGCATATGTCCGGCGTATCAACGGATGCCACACCGAAGAGACTTCGCAATTTGGTTTACTAAAGACGCCCTCATTGCTTCCAATGAAGACTGCTTCCTTAAACTTTCTTTTCTTCCAGTGCTGTTCCCTATGCACATATTTGGCTTTCGACCACTTAATATTATGATGTTCGGACCAAGCGTGGTCTGCAATTCCCGATTTTGATGTTTCTCCTCTTATCGTATGAGTTCTGTGCTCCTGAACTCTTACATGCAAAAGACGCTTAGTTTCTCCTATGTACAACATGCCACACTCACACGGGATCTGATACATACAATCTTTTTGCTGATTTGAATTTTCCGGTTTGGTCTTAGAGAGTACGCTTCTTAATGTGTTTTCAGTTTTGAAAACCGTTCGTATGTTGTACTGTTTCGCGATGCGTCGAAGTTTCTCTGAAGTTCCTTTTGTATATGGTATAATAAGAAGTTGAGGTTGATCCTCACTGTTTGGCCGAGGCTTTTGCTTTTTACATTCCGTAAAAGCCGTCAAGATGGTCGTTTCCGTGTAACCATTTTGCATCAAATCCCGTTTAATATTCTGAAGTTCCGAATTTATGGATTCTTTGTCGATGCATATTGTTACGGCGGGCCTATATAAAGTTTCATTTAATCATGCATTAACAAAAGTGGGAATAATGAAAACTTTATATAGGCGCGCCGTAACAATATGCAGCGACAAAGAATCCATAAATTCGGAACTTCAGAATATTCAACCGGATTTGAGGCAAAATGGTTACACGGAAAAGACCATCTTGAGGGCTTTTACGGAATGTAAAAAGCAAAAGCCTCGGCCAAACAGCGAAGACCAACTTCAACTTATTATACCCATACATAAAGGGAACTTTAGAGAAACTTCGACGCATCGCGAAACAGTACAACATACGAACGGTTTTCACACATTGTAGCGTTTTCTTTTTCAGAAAAAAAGCCTACTGGCTTTCCTTTCATTCTTTCATAAATCACAAAATACCATTTTATTTCCAAAGAAATTTGACTACCTTGGCCGCCATGTTTGTCCACCTTGATTATCGTTTCTATGCTATCTTCTACTTCGAGGTCTATGGTGAGAAATCCTTTGAAAGTTGACTTCTTTTGGACATTGACATGTGTCTATGGGTTGATTAATTATTTTGCTGTCTGTACAGCATTGCCAAATTTCACCAATATTTTTTCTTAAGATTCCCTTAATTTCCTCATGTGCTCTTCTAATACTTTCACTAAATTTATCTTTGATTTAGCAACAATGGCAGAATGTTCATATTTCGCGGTTCATTTTCTCCTTCTCTTTATTTCGCCCTTTTGACATTTTAATTTCCGTTTTTTGAACCAATTCTGAGCCCAGGTGGTAAAGGTAAAAACGTTTGATGGTCCCTTTTCCATCTTGACGTGAGCCTGTCCCTAAACGGCTACAGCCTAGCCACGTGGCTATTGTGAAATATTCTCACATTTTGGGGTCCAAAGTTTGAGTAATAAGACTCAATACCTCCCTTTTTTTGGATCTTACAAGTGCATCCATTGATCTTGCATGTGTGCCGATAATGGAGGCGTTAGTGACGGTGATGGCTCTTAGGTTTTAAACCGTCCACCATTACCACACATTATGCATTGATCCTCTACCTCAACTAGCAAGAAAGCCCTACAAACTGGCCAAAACAATTTCAACCGGTAGGGATAGACTTAAAAACCAAGTGTACCTGCACTAACCTTAGGTAAGAACTAACACCATAGTAAATAAATGTGCCTAATTTTAATAATTCCTGTTGGTTTTACTTTGGTTTGATCACCTAAACAATATGAACATCAATTCGTTTCTATGATAATTTTCTCAATTTTAATATTATAGCTATATCTGTAATTTAAATTGGGTGGCGCCCAATTGACAAGTCTAGCTTATCTAACTATACTAAGCTTCAACCCTTTTTATGTCATTTTGAACCATGAACTAGCTCTCCACCTACCCAAAGCTGCCGTTCGCATAGTATGTGGCTTTGCTAACTTTTATTCTTTTTAAAATACGTCACATATTTATTTGGCGCCCAACGTGTGGGGCCCCCACTGAAGTGTTTTATGACGTATTTTAAAAAGAATAAAAATTAGCAAAGCCAGATACTATGCGAACGGCAGCTTTGGGTAGGTGGAGAGCTGGGTCATGGTTCAAAATGACATAAAAAGGATTGAAGCTTAGTATAGTTAGATAAGCTAGACCTGTTAATTGGGCGCCACTCAATTTAAGTTACAGATATACTACTAACTAATTGATGTTCATATTGTTTAGGTGATCAAACCAAAGTAAAACCAACAGGAATTTTTAAAATTAGCCACATTTATTTACTATGGTGTTAGTTCTTACCTAAGGTGTTAGTGCAGGTACACTTGGTTTTTAAGTCTACTCCTACCGGTTGAAATACTTGGCCAGTGTGTAGGGCTTTCTTGCTAGTTGAGGTAGAGAATCAGTGCATCATGTGTGGTAATGGTGGACGATTTAAAACCTAAGAGCCATCACCGTCACTAACGGCTCCATTTTCGGCAAAGGGGCTCCAAACCTAGACGGTTTAAGAGCTAAGAGCCATCACCGTCACTAACGGCTCCATTATCGGCACACGTGCAAGATGAATGGATGCACTTGCAAGATCCAAAAAAAGGGAGGTATTGAGTCTTATTACTCAAACTTTGGACCCCAAAATGTGAGAATATTTCACAATAGCCACATGACTAGGCTGTAGGCGTTTCGGGACAGGCTCACGTCCGATGTGCTCTGGACAGTGGTCAAGATGGAAAAGGGACCATCAAACGTTTTTACCGTTACCACCTGGGCTCAGGGCCTAGGTTAAAAAAACGGAAATTTAAATGTCAAAAGGGCGAAATAAAGAGAAGGAGAAAATGAACCGCGAAATATGAAAATTCTGCCATTGTTGCTAAATAAAAGATAAATTTAGGGAAAGTATTAGAAGAGCACATGAAGAAAATAAGGGAAATCTAAGTAAACATATTGGTGAAATTTGGCAATGCTGTACAGACAGCAAAATAATTAATCAACCCATAGACACATGTCAATGTCCAAAAGAAGTCAACTTTCAAAGGATTTCTAACCATAGACCTCGAAGTAGAAGATAGCATAGAAACGATAATCAAGGTGGACAAACATGGCGGCTAAGGTAGTCATATTCCTTTGGAAATACGATGGTATTTTACAGGTGATTTATAAAAGAATTAAAGGAAAGCCAGTAGGTTTTCTTTCTGAAAAAGAAAACGCTACAACATTAAGAAGAGTACGCTGTAAAACCAAACCGGAAAATTCAAATCAGCAAAAAGATTGTATATATCAGATCCCGTGTGAGTGTGGCATGTCGTACATAGGAGAAAAACCAAGCGTCCTTTGCATGTAAGAGTTCAGGAACACAGAACTCATACGATAAGAGGAGAAACATCAAAATCGGGAATTGCAGAGCACGCTTGGTCCGAACATCATAATATTAAGTGGTCGGAAGCCAAAATTGTGCATAGGGAACAGCACTGGAAGAAACGAAAGTTTAAGGAAGCAGTCTTCATTGGAAGCAATGAGGGCGTCTTTAGTAAACCAAGTTGCGACGTCTCTTCGGTGTCGCATCCATTGATACGCCGGAAATGTGCTGGTCGCTTGACGCGCGACAGGGGCGACGATGCGGCCAATAGGAATGGTGGACGTGGTTAGCTGTGTTAGTACATAAGCAAGTAGCCTCGAGCTTAATGCTCAGTTTCACTTGAAAACGAGCAGAGATTCCACTGCTCGAAACGTCGTGTAAAAAACTCAATAAAGGCAATGGAAGTCCAAGATGTTTCACTTTTTAAACAAACGTTAACAAATAAGAGTTAGTAAATGGCTTAAAAGTAAGTATATAGAGTGACGCGTAAAATAAATGCAATTTACTACAATTTACAGGTACAACAAAATTCGAGAATTGTAAATTGTAACAAAGGACGTTTTCCTTCGATATTCAAATACATGCTTGCAAGAGGTAGAAAGCAATAAATCCTTAACCCTTTGCCAAGAGAATACGTACGTTCCGTCGACGGCAGCAGCTGAGAAGTTTAGTCAGCGAACCCTGAAATTGGCCAATCAGGTGCCGATTTTCAGCGTTCGCTGACTAAACTTCTAAACTGCTGCCGTCGGCGGAACGTACGCATTGTCTCAAAATTACAAATGACAAATAATAAATGGCACAAAGATAGTGTTTAACCTATTAAAAAATGCAAAAAATTAAATCACCAAGCTTTCTAAAGGAGTTTCCTTTCCATCCTCTCACTAGAATTAACGAGAAAAGAACCAAACCACTAAATATACAAAATTAAGCACAACAGTTGCCGCCACTAAAAATGAGCGCAGCACAAACTACGGGGTGTTCATTATAAAACTTCATCTAGCAGGCTACGAAATTTTGACAGAAAAGGATGACATAATCAAAATAAATGGACTTTTGTTTCTCCATCCTTTTCTTTTCACATTTCACAGACAACTAGATGAAGTTTTATAATGAACACTCCGTATGATGTTTAAGTACGTTAATTTAAGTAAAGCTGCAAGTCTTAGACGAAACTTAACGTACCTCAACAATTGAATATCATAAGGCTGTGTACTTAACGAATATATTAGCCTTAGAACCTCAACAGGTACCTACTATCAGTTTCAAAAAAATAAGCTACAATATCAAAATAAAATATAGAAAACTTCAAAGCAATCATAAACTAACAATTAGACTAAGTTAAGTGGATATACTATAACCAGTTAGAGTAAACATGAGTGACATATATGATATCGATCACATTGATCACAATATGCAGAGTGTACGGATGCCCCTTACGCTGGAATATAGGAAGCAATTAAATCACACATACAAGACAAAATCCTGTACCAAATCCCAATACGAATTTTGCAAGATTTTGCATTCAAAGGCTTTTCGAGAGAATTTGCGAGGTCAGCAGTACAAGAACTTCTGTACACACTGTATAAATAAGCTCCTTTGAGGAGCATCTACTTATTGCAATGAACATCACATTCAATTAAAATATCAAGCGGTTCTACCCGTAGTTTTCTAAAAATGCGAGGGTAGATGTAAGTAAATGATTGTCATGAAAAATTGTATCATGATTAGCTAAGCGAAGTGTTGCAGACTGTTTTTGGAGATTCCTGTTGCTTTTTTTTGAGATTCTTAGGGGTTTGAGATTCTTAAAATTGTCCATCGTCTGCAACACGTATCATATGAGTGAGTAAGCTCACATAAGAAAATTAAGTATTCATTAATAATTAGTTCTACAAATATACATAACAGAGAAATCTAGACTCTGCGAATATCTCAACGCTGTTTTAGACTTTGCAATTACACGGTTAACAGATATATACATTTAGTTAATTTTCAACTGTTTTCTAGTAAATAAACGATAAAAAATTTGTTGTGCTCAGAGACCAAAACAACTTTTAGATTGAATTCTTTAGCAACGGTCGACAAACGGGAATGTCTAATATTTTAATCGAAACGACTCGTTGCTGCTGAATTCAACAAGTACATCTCAGCCAACCAAAAACACCAAAAATTTAACAACAAAATCAACAAAGTGGAGTTTGGTCTAATCGACAAAATAAGGCAACCGTTTAAGGTTCTACTTCAGGTTCTATCTGCGCAACCACAAGCACCATTATCGGACTCAGAAATACACCGCTGCAACGTGGGACTTCGGTTGCTGTTGTTAGTCAGAGCCATTTTCTTCATTTTCTGTATTACGGTCGTCGCGTGGTAAGCTTGCTGAGGAGGAAATACGGGGTGTTCATTAGAAAACTGCATCTAGCAGGCTATGAAACTTTGACAGAAAAGGATGGCATAATCAAAATAAATGGACTTTGTTTCTCCATCCTTTTTTTTTACTTTTCACAGCCAACTAGATGAAGTTTTATAATGAACACCCCGTATAAAAGTATGTTCTTCTCTAGGCAGTTTTGAAAAAACATATATTTGTAAATAGTATTGAAAAGGGTAAATTTCAACCTAACAAAAACCAAAAACAATCGACACAATCAATATCCCGTCTAGCTTTAAGTTGCTATGATGCCCTGTATGACGTAGGCTGACGACATCATTATGTCATAGGACACCGAGAGGAAGAGGTCTCTCTTTGATATAATAAAAAAGTCACTTACCTTCCACCTGGACTTAGCAAAATTCTTCTTCAGTTGTTCCGAAACAGTACCATGGATATTCTTCGTTCCAGCAGCGTTCCCGGATATCCTGAATGTATAGAAATAAATTGGATGCAAAACAAACAAGAATATTGATTGTTATCAACAAAAGACTCACCAAGGGTGGGCCAAGGCCTGTTTACACGTAAATCTTTGTTCCACGTGAACTGTCATTAAACTAGAAATAAATTCCTTCGCGGACTCGCTTATGTCGTCCCAATACGGGGAGTGAAATTCGTATTCGCCTAAAAGTCATGTGTTATTAATGGCCAGGCCGTAGATTAATATTTAACTGCCAACCTTTGAGTATTTGAGCAAATAAATTTGCATCGTTTTCATCGTAGAAAGGCGGATATCCACAAAGTAGAATATACGAAATTACTCCTATCGACCAAACGTCGACAGCTTTGCCGTAAGGTTTTTGTGCCAGTACTTCAGGTGCTGAAAATAAAAACCGCCGTCCAAATATAACGGTTACGTAACTGAGGCATATAGCAACAAAAGAATTGCTCAAATTGCCATAATAATGCGTTTTTGTTGGCAAAAGTAAATACATAAATCGAAGAAATTTAAAAATAGCTGCGAGGTAACGTTGCCTTACCTACATATCCAGGTGTTCCGCAAGCGGTCGCCATTATCCCGGACTCTTCCATTTTAGAGAGCCCAAAATCGCTAATCATAATTTTAGAATCTTCATCCGGACTATAATACAGCAGGTTTTCCGGCTAAAAATTCATATTTGCAGATTGAGTTTATTGCGGCTAATCAAACATCAGTGGATTAAAGTTTGGAGGTTTTAAAATAGGAGGGAAAGTTTTCGAATGAAATTAAAGTCAAAAATAAAATTAAATTAGAAGTGAACAAAAACTTAAAATTTGTTGTGTGAGCGCTCTGAGAGTATTGTTATCCTTAAATTCTTATTAAGAAAGCAAAGTATAAGAATACTCTCATTGCGTGACAGAACAGCTACCCGAAAACTATCAACGTTTTCTGGTGGCCGCTCTTCGAGTATTGCTATCCTTAAATTCTTGTTGAGAAAACAAAGGATGGGAATACTTTCAGAGCGCTACTCGAAAACGTTACATATATAAGCCTGAGAACGGTTTGATTCTGATGCTTAAGACGTAGACACAAAAATGTATGCAATAAGTTTGAAATGTTTTCCTCATCTGATTGGTCAAGAGCTACGTCATTAATCTAGCTAATGCTCTTGACCAATCAGATGAGGAAAAACAATTAAAACATAAAACTTTTTTTTATTTCTTATTTCATAAGTTTTTAATTGTGTTTACGCCTTTAGGCGGAAACGTGGAACTGGATTGCCCAGTGACCTAGAAGATATGGACAGAAACAGAGATATTTCCCTAAAAATTGCCGCATTTTTGGGCCGGAAGTCCGGTATTTTTAAAGTACCCATGGAGTCACAGCACATCATTTGGCGAATCACAACTTCAAATCACGTCAATTGAAACAGATATCGTCGCCATTTTTAAGGTGCTTACTGCTAAAAAGGGGGCCAAACTGTAAAACAGGAGGATCTTTCCAGATGTAATAGTCTAGCTCGTTGGGATCGCCTCTACTGTTGGTTGAAAATCACCTGACCCTATGTCTCAAATAATTTTCCAACCAATAAAACATGCGAGCCAGTTCCGCTTTTCCGCCTCCACGTGAACTTAGGATTATACGCCGAAACGTCTTACACGGTGATTGACCCTAAATTTTCCACAATTAGTGAGAGTAGGTATATTTCTATCTTTCAATTCTTATTGACAAAACAAAGGATGGAAATATCCTCGATAGTGGGTACACCTAGAACAGCCACTCAAAAACGCTAGAAAATGCTAATAGCGTTTTCGGGTGGTAACTCGAGACCGCTCTGAGAGTATTCCTATCCTTTGTTTTTTAACGACTATTAAAACATGGAGATACTCTTACAACGTTTTCGGGTGGGTGGTTTAGACCGCTCTGAGTGTTCCTATCCTTAAAAACTTATTGAGAAAACAGAGCATGGGAGTAATCTCAAAGCGCTCTAGAGCTGTCACCCGAACACTCTGTCAGAGTTATCAAGCTAATCCGGAGATCGCCTCTTGTTTTACAGTTTTGGCCCCCCTTTTTTAGCAATGGAAACCTTCAAAATGGTGACGATATCCGCCGGAAGTAACGTCTCGGTGACATCACTGTCATTATTTTTGTAATTTCTCATTTCCAATCTAATCAAATATCGAACTTATATCTATCTCCTAACAGGCTAACAAAAACGAAAAACCATTGACACAATCAATATCCTGTGCGCTGACTACAACATTACGTCATAGGAACCTTGAGACTGCCAAAAAAACCGGTACCGAGAGTGCCAAAAAAAACGGTACCATTTTTAGGAAAATAACGGCGTTTGGTGGCTCTGTCCATATCTTCTAGGTCATTGGTCTAGACCGACCATTCGAAAACACTGTACCAGAGACCTTGGAAAAGTAGACACCAATACGGCCATATAACTTGTTGCCAAAGTACCAACCTACCAACGACGTATTTTCATTTCAACGACGAACCAGAATCAAGCAGCTCCAGCATCACCATTTCCAAAAAGTTCTAATATGCACTTTGCTTGATTTTTCTTATCAATAAACACTCTTTATGATACAGGGTGTGCCATCAAAAATATACTGCAAGAAGTAACTGCCAAGGAATAAACTTTTCCAAAAAAATTAAGAAACACTTCAAGTCTGCTATAAGTCGCGAGTATAATCGTTTTACTAAGGTACAATTAACCGTCATTCTCCCTCTCTCACCCCTAAAACAAGTGTCTGGCTTTTTGAGAAAAAATCATCACTTGCCAGTTACGCCTTGCGGTACGTTTTCGATGGCCCACCCTGTATACATACATACATATACACAGTCAGAATTCAAATTGTCAGAAAATGATTAGAGACTGGAACCAGGATTCTCTGGGAAGTTATTGACAATGCAAAATCTAAATTCTAAAATCTTTATGAATCTAATCAAATTGTATTACGTCTTTTTTCAGTTTTGAACTTTGACTGCCTGTTACTTTAGAACGACTGTCCCTCAAGAAAGAAAACTTGCGCAAAACAAGTTATTTTCACAAAATTGGAAGCAAGATGTGTCTTTCCGGAAACGTTGATCCCTATCACCCAGATTATCGTTTTCAAAAAGGCTTATTAAAACTCTAAGCCCTCCATAAGAATTGGTAAACTTTAACGTACTTTTAAATCCCTATGAACGACTCCCTGCTCATGCATATAATCCACAGCTTCTAAAACTTGCCGGATAAGATCCGAGGCATCTTTCTCCGTATAGGAACCTTTCTCGACGATCCTGTCAAAGAGTTCACCTCCTGTAACCCTAAAAGTTTTAATTAAGTTTCAGAGCTTCCCGGAAACAATAAAAGAACTTTTGGAAGCAATCAAAACTTACAGTTCCATTACCAGGAACACTCTGGATTTGTCCTCGAACGTTTCGAGCAGTTGGACGATGTTTGGATGTTTTAATCTAGAATGAGATAATTAATTCCCTTAAGTTGCGCTGCCATAATGGATAAAAGATTATCATTCCTCAGGTCGTTCTCAAAATTATTAACTGCTACTTAAACCATTTATTTAATAGACTTGAGAAGGATGTGATGGCGTTGAATTAATCATTCTCTAAATATTTAGTGTTTTATATTTTAAATATTAATGTTAAACCCATTCTTGATAGTCATAAATAAACAACGCCTCGTATGCGATGATATCGGATGTGTATGTATTTTTGTTTTTATTATATTCATCGGTATCTCAATTTTTTAAACTTTGAATATTAGATTAACGAATCAACCAAATTAACATGAGGTAATTCGCTCCTTACCAACGAGGTTTGGAGCCTTATAAAGCCTGCTGCCACAAACATTTTAAATTAGCACTTATATACTGCTAATGTGGTGAGTAGGCGCAAAGGGTAAATTCACACATTTACAGCTAATGTATTACTAAACCCAAATAGACGTATGGACAACTAAAATGTTTTGCTTTCTGAAATAATTAAAGACGTTTATATTAACGGGAAAATTTATTACCAGGGCAAATTAAGCAGCCTATTTTTACTCGATTAATCAACCTCAGGCGTTTAAATTGGTTCTACCAGGTTTTAAACCAAACTCACTTTAGTCCGAAGGTAAATTTCATTTACTATTAAAACAAAAATGCATAATTTACTAATCACTTAACCGCACAAGTCATCAAGCCTAAGATTTTGGTGCTTTTATTATAACAAAAATGTAGAATGAAAAAAACCTAATGAACTCTAAGGCTCTAATGATAGTCCGTAGACGCTTTGCCTAAGCGTTAACCTCGATCAAAGTAGCTATAAAACTGTGTTTACTTCAAGTTAATTACTAGATTCCCCACATACAATGTTCAATTATTTGTTTGTGTATTATGTATTGCAAAACGCTCCCATATATCGAATGTATTAATTAGCTTCAACAAGAATTCCCGTAGGGCTAAAGTAATTTAATTTTGATTTAATGGTAAGTCAACCTGTCAATGCAAGGTTAAGCAAGTTTTCCAATTTTAATAATCTAGTTGCCCTACTATTTAAACACACTTACTATAAGATAAATAGACGTATTTTTATAAAAACATGTTTTGTTATGGTTCCTACTGATAGTGTTTTCTATTGACCTTACCATTACCAAACATACAACTGTTGATCTAATTTCCAACGCTCGATAACAACTGAATACGACATTGACGTTGATTAGTAGCCGTATAGACGTTAGTAGCCTTTATTTCAACAACAATAAAATGGAGAAAAACGTAATTTCATTTATGAACTTGAAAACAAATAGGTCCACACAAATCTATTTGCTTTGGCACATACACAGAAAAACATAAACGTTCGCCTTTGCAGAGTTACATGGTTACCTAATGTAAATATCCTGTACCAACAAAACAAAAAAAAAACAATACTGACTCAAAATTACAATGTTACATTAAAGCTAAAACCAATTTCAGTGCAAATTTACCTTCGCAAGGCTATAGTAGCTTTATAATTAGTAAATATACTTGAAGCAGTAAATATTTTTATTAACAATGCCAACTAATAGTGAAACTTACCTTCGAAGAACTTTTATTTCATTTTCTAAGGAGTCTTCTTTGCCTTTAAGAGCTTTTTTGTCAATAATTTTGACAGCATACATTTCCCCAGGATGAACTTTGCTCTCTGCAATCCTAACTGTTGAGAAGGCACCCCTATAAATAATTAAATAAAATGATAATTATATTTTTAAACAACAAATAAAACATTAATGCAAATTTTTTTTTAAATGAATACATGAATAATTATATAACTGTATAACAATTATTTTTAATAACTTATTCAAATATGTGTGTACTATAAAGTCCAGCACTGAAGATTATTGCTAATGTCCTTGAATAAACATACCTACCTATTTCAATTTTTTAATCTTTAGTATAGGAAGTTTGTTTAAGCACATAGTTACCAGGAAAAATGCAAATACTTATACACCTATAAGGACAATTAACTGCATTCATGCACTTATTTTAATTATTTAACCTGACGCTATACTTTGAATTTGAAAAAAGCTATTTAAGTGGATTATTGAGAGTAGTTAAACAAACAATAAGGTGCCTTTTGCAAAAAATATATTGGGCACCATAATTGTTACTTATGATGATACTCAACTGGCTGTATTACATGTGGTGTTGATGATGAATTTAATCATTAAAAAATATTGAAGACAATAAACTGTAAAGTGCCTCTAGATTAGTTTTTTATTTATTTGTAAGGTCATTTCTTTGTTAGTTACGTAGTAACATTTATAACTTTACATGTTTCTTTCATGCTACTAAAATATTGTTACGGTGAGCGTAACGCTCCGCGACAAAGGAGGTTGGACCTTCGTGTCTCGCGGCCTATCCGGTCGCTGCGGCATGGAACTGACACGAGTGATTTATTGCTCTATTTAGAACGCAGTTATTTACGACCTTTTTTTATGTGTCTCTTATCAATTATTTTTCTTTTAAGAATATTCTAGGCTTTTCTATATTCTTAAGATTTTGTATAAAAGGCGAATGGCGCCGCCGTAAGTGGTAGTCTTATTTAATCGAGCTATAAGTAAGCTAAAGAACCAAACGATAATAGAATGCCAAGTAGTGAGTTATTTAGTAGTCCAATTGTACTTGGGTATTTGTGGATAAATAAATAGTGTTAATTCGTGTTAAATCGCTACACTGGAATTATTGAACCATGAGTTCGCCACTCGGTTCGCCACAATTGGTGTCAGAAGTGCGATTCCAGTGGGAATTTGAGGACTAATATTGCTGAACTGTAAGTGAGTGCTTCATTGCCGGACATTACGTGTTTATGGCAGTAACTAGAAACCAGCAACAAGCGATGGAGGATCAACTTGCCACCCTGCTCTCCCTTATATAACAACAGAAGGAGGAGCAGGAAAAACGTTATAAGGAACAAAAAGAGGAACAAGAGAGACGTGATCAAGTACAGGAGCGACGTTATCAAAAACAGAAAGAAGAGCAGGAAAAACGTGATCAAGTACACGAGCGACATCATCAACAACAGAAGAAAGAGCAGGGAAAACGTTATCTAGAACAAAAGGAAGAACAGAAACGGTTCAAAGAAGAATTAGTGAGCCATCTCGCAGCTAGGGAGCAACAATTGGAAGAAAGAATAATGCAATCCGTTAACGGCGTTAACGAAGGACTCGAAGCTGTCAACCAGAGGGTTCTCGAGCTAGAAAGGAAATTCCGGGAACAACTTGAGGACGACAACGTGTCTACAGAGAGTTTTAGTACAGCCAACGCTGAAATTAAGCCTCCCGATTATGACGGTAATACGGGCTGGGAAATTTATAAAACCCAATTTGAGGCAGCTGCAACTCAAAGACTCTCTCAAAGAGTTTGCTATGGCTCCGAGGTATCTGGCATACGAATGCATGGGGAGTTCCGCAGGAATCGCTGGGACTTTGTTTTTAATATTTATAAATGATCTGTGTTCATTAAATATTGGGGGTAAGTTAACCTTTTTCGCTGATGATGCCACCATTCTCTGGAGTGACTCAAACCCAGTGAATCTTGCACAAATTGTGGAAAGGGACCTCAGTCTTTTGGGCGGGTGGTGTGCCGCAAATGGGCTTCGACTGAACCTTAATAAGACAGGTGTAATGAACTTTATATGTTCTTTCAAGGTGACGATATCCGACCAAATCATTACACCTTTAACAGAGACTAGATTTCTTGGTATCTACATTGACAAAGGTCTCAAGTTTGATCGCCACAATGCCAATTTAAGCAAGAGACTCTCATCAGGCTGCTATGCACTCAGAACAACAATGAGAGAACTTAACAATAAAACTATAAGTAGAAACTCCTACTTTGGACTGGTCGAGTCGCATTTACGATACGGCATCTGCTTTTGGGGTAACTGCTCTGCACAGCTTTTCAGATCAGTGTTCTTACTGGAGAAGAGGGCAGTCAGGTGTATCTCATGGGCGGGTCCGAGAGAACCGTGTAAAGACCTATTCATAAAGAGCAAACTGCTTACTCTCGCGGACATATTTATTCATGAGACTGCATGCTTAATCCATCGGAAATTTCGCCAGGATACATGTCGGGCCCCAACCAGATAAAACTTGAAGAGCCAAACCAAATAAAAAAATCAATAATTTATGATAGCAAGGCAATTTTCAATAAGACGCCCAAGAGATTGAGAGCTATTACAAGTGAGCCCCTATTTAGGAGAAAACTGAAGAGTCTGCTTTTAGCTCACCCTGTTTACAGTCTCGAAGAATTTTTCCAAGCAAATTTTATGACCAGGAACACAGTATGAGGTTTCATGCCTCGTGTTATAATATTTGTTATTATGTGTCTTTTATTTCTTTTTAAACTATGTTTTAGTTTTCTTTGTTTTTATGATACTAGTTTAAGGATTATATTACTTTATTTTGTAACTAGGTTTAACTATTAGCTTTGTAAATAAGAACTTGTTTCTTCAGATAATAAAGCACAATTTGATTTGATTTAATCAACACAAGAGATGCCCAGCCAATACGACAACACCCACGAAGGGTCCCTCTGGCTAAACAACAAGAAGTTAACAGTTTGCTGAATGAAATATTAAAGGAGGGCGTCATAGAAGAATCATCTAGGGCATGGTCGTCGTCTGTGGTTCTTGTTAATATTCTGTGTCGACTACAGGAAACTTGATGACCAAAAAAGACAGAAATCCATTGCCACTTATAGACGACACCTTAGCAACTTTATCGGGATCAAAGTGGTTTTCCACTCTAGATTTAAAAAGTGTGATACTGGGAAGTAAAGATTGCTCCCGAAGACAAAGAAAAGACTGCATTTTCTAGTGGTTCTGGGCTATACTAATTTACTGTTATTCCTTTTGGATTGTACAATGCTCCATCAACTTCCGAGCGACTAATGGAACTTGTCTTAATGGGGCTGACTTGGAAAACTTGCCTGGTATACTTAGATGACATAATTGTCATGGGACGTAATTTTGACGAGCATTTGAAGAATTTAAGAGAAATATTCAACAAGTTACGGAATGCTCACCTGAAGTTAAACTACAAGAAATGCAGCCTATTCCAAAAGCAAGTCGAGTACTTGGGGCATACTATCTCAGAACAAGGCATTAAAACTAGCCAAAGTAAAATATCTGCCATTAAAGATTGGCCAGTTCCAC
>OX638307.1:26965763-27320280 GCA_951812265.1 Taphrorychus bicolor
ACCGAACCGATGACAGACAATTAACGTGTGGACTTTTCGCCGCAAGAGTGTAGCAATATTAGCAACATTTTATGGAATATTATAGTTTTTTAATCTTCGTTAAGGATTAAAATCAAGCGTAGGGCGGAAGCTTTCACGGCTTGGACAATTATCAGGTATTAAGAAATCGAAATGAATTGTGTGATTTAAGTATGATGGAACTAGTTCTAAGACCGCCTGGACCGTTCATAAATCTATACTTTTAGGAACCCCGATGCGTGGACTCTCGCTTACACCTGACCAATTATTTTCTAACAGGTGTTCGGTAAATTACCACGAAATTTTAAATTACGGAATCAATTCTTAATTTACGATACACGCGAGAGTTTTCTCAGAACCTTCGCGTTTGGTACCCATTATAAACTACCTCCGATTTCTTCGGTGCTTCCACAATAATTATAGGGTCTGGGTCAACAAAGAAATCTATTAGATGCGATGAAAATTATTTACAAAAAAAATACAAAAACAATTCCTAGTAGTGGAAGTAATTAATAAACTTTGAAAGAACCTTAGTCATAATATGAATGAGAAGTGCGTAGTACTACTAAACTAAGCCTGAGGTTGGGTATACCTCTCGAGAAGCCTAGCGTCAATGAGTCGACGTAGCCGGCCGAAACTGATTTCATTCATGTCTTGGATGGAGCATAGTAGTACCCGAGGTAGTACGTTTCGTGAAATGACCAAAGTAGCACTTTAAGAGTCTGCTCAAGATATTACGCAATTCATTCATCGAGCGTTCGTCGGTACCGCACTGCAGTGGCCAGTACTTACTTTTAAAAATAATTTGTTGAATAAAGATTTAAAATGTATATCGAAGGACTTACAGTTTTAGTGGTGCTTTTTCACTTTTGTGTTAGTACAAGATTGCCTTTGGAAGTTTTTCAAAGGTATCCTTCGGAACATCACCATCACAGTCACAAGATTAATGGCAATTATCATAGGAAGAAGATGCAAGAACACTCAACCATTAAGGTTTTATACCAAGTTGGGGTAAGTTTTTAAATTAAATAAAAAAAAGGCGGGAATTGTGCTGCGGAAATAAAAATGAAGCCTGCAGTGTACAGAAATCCACTTCAACTTATAACGAGAAAACATTTCCCAATATAAAATAATAATTAGCGATGTTGCAATTTCCGTCCAATAAATATGGTTATTTAAAAGCATTACACTCGGGTTTGCTGACGTTTGAAGAAAACGTTCTTAGGGCCGTATACATAACTAGGAATATACATCATTGTTTATAAATAATTTGTTTTCGTGTTGGCAGCAATAATTAATTACATATAAACATCTTAACAAGAAGTGATATCTACAACTACATAAGAAATGGGGTTGAGTTTAAAACGGCGATGACAAAATTTTTACTGAATAAGTGATACAAACATCGGAGAGAGATAATTCCCTCTCATTGCTAAATCAATAAAAACTATTAATCTTTGTCGGAAAACCAACCCAAGGACAAATAATTGTAGAACACTTATAATTTTTTACTTCCTCCGGTTTGTACCATAGCAATGCTAGGTATAAATGCGATTCTATAGATATGTTCGTCACGTCTCTCTGTACGTACACAAAAACGTACCCTTTTCTACATGTAAGGTTTTTTATCTAACGATCGAGCACAATATGATGTATTTTTAAAGAAATACAAAGCATATACGTCCTAGACTGACAAAAGGCCACAACGGAAGTACCGGAAATAAAAACTGACGAGACACTTGGCCCTAAATCAGCTCCATTGTGCAGGGCTCAATAGAGAGGAAGTGAATTCACGATGCAGACTCGCACTTCTTTGCCCATGGCTCAGTTCTAAACAATTTTGGCCCCACATTAAAATAAATCGTGCAGCAATAAACTTTATGACTCCAAGAACAAGGCCTCGTGAGTGATGGTAATTACAAGTAATTTTTTGTGATAATGTTGCTGGTTGGAAAGGAAACGTCATTAGTCCCGTCCTGTGAAAAGGCTGAACTATCAATGTTTACTGTCCTAACAGTGGCCGGTTCTGAGAAAATCACATTAACTCGGATATCCGTCGACATAAGAAAAGAAGCCCGGTCCAAAACCGGAACCTCACCTCTAATACAATAAGCTCACATTACTCGCTGGGCACAAAAGAAAACAATCTCTTTCGTTTACTTCCTACCTCTATACAACAATTCGAAATTGTACCTGGGGCATGATGCAGGGACACAAAATTTTGGATTTTTTTTTCGTTATTTCCAAATATTAGGAGTTTATAAGAGGTGGTCATTAACATTTTGACCACTCACTGGTTGCGTTTTTCGATATGCCTTACCATCTTGTTGGTCAGATAGTATTTCTTAAATCCATATAAAAACAACACGCTCGGCAAGTTTTCTGAAAGGCATCCAAAACAATAACAAAAATATGTACCAGTGGTGGACCACACTTGCTACTTATATACAAACATAAAAATCCTCTTTTCTACTACGTCTTAGAATATATTTTTCTCATGTGCCTACGCATATCATCCCCATTAGGCATCCGGTTAGTAGTGTTGCCACTTAAGATGTGCTGCCCTTAAAGAGCGAAAAAACCCAAAAAGATACGCCACTGGTTCCGGAGATAATTACTTGATGTTATACGACCCTGCCCATACACACGGGATGTCGTTAATTTTATCTGCTATCAGTTTATCGACGCTGGAAGGAATATTTTAAAGCCCAGTAGTTAAATTATTATATGTTTATAAAGAGTTTATCTCCAAATCTCCAGCTTAAAGAAGAACGATGTAGGTAGCAGCCTTTTTTGTTATATGGACTTAACAAACTAGGTAGGAAATTAGGTGCCGCTTTCGGCAGCCGTTATGGATTGGATCCTATTATGAATTCGGATTTCTTTTTTTTAGGTTTTACGGAAAAAGCCGAAACTTTGTAAGAAGCTTCCAGATATTTTAATAGTTGATATTAGGCCCTAAACTTGGATGGGAAAAAATTATAATAAAAAAAATTATATACTCTCAATTTAACTTAAGCTCTCCTCAAAAAATAAGAAAAATGTAAACTTTTAGAATCGCGTTTTTGGACCATTTTTAAAAAATATCTTTAGAGGTTTAATTTCATTCGAATTTAGTTTGTTTACCCGATTACCTGATTTTTTTTTGAAATGTCCAAAGGGGGTATTACGACTTTTTTCTCAATTCTCAACTTTGACCGCCTGTATCTTGAGAAAGCCGCTGCCGATTCGAGTAAATTCAAGTGTTTTTTTCCTCTTTTCAATGTCCTTTTTCACTTCCTACCATTGGAAGTTCCGTAGGTGCAATATTTCCGGAGATAGATCCCTTCGGATGTCGATTTTTAAGCACTTCGCGTTTTTGGACCATTTTTAAAAAAACCTCTTTGGAGGTTAATTTCATTCGAATTGAGTTTGTTACGTTCTTAGGGGATTGCAAGCATTCCATTCCGATCAAAAACAGCAAAAAACTTGTCCCGATTTTTTTTTGAAATGTCCAAAGGGGGTATTAGGTACGACTTTTTTTTCAATTCTCAACTTTGACCGCCTGTATCTTGAGAACGCCTTGGCCAATTCGAGTAAATCCAACTGTTTTTTCCTCTTCTCAATATCCTCTTTCACCTCCCTCCACAGAAGTTCTATGGGTGCAACATTTCCGGAGACAGACCCCTTCGGAGGTCCATTTTTAAGCACTTTTAGAATCGCGTATTTGGACCATTTTTAGAGATTTATTTCATACGAATTAAGTCTGTTACGTTCTTAGGGGCTTGCAAGCGGGCCATTCCGATCAAAAACAGCAAAAAACTTGTCCCGATTTTTTTTTTGAAATGTCCAAAGGAAGGTGTTACGACTTTTTTCTCAATTCTCAACTTTGACCGCCTGTATCTTGAGAACGCCTGGACCGATTGGAGTGAAACCAACTTTTCCTCTTTTCACTGTTCTTTTTCACTTCCTACCATTGGAAGTTCCGTAGGTGCAATATTTCCGGAGATAGATCCCTTCGGATGTCGATTTTTAAGCACTTCGCGTTTTTGGACCATTTTTAAAAAAACCTCTTTGGAGGTTAATTTCATTCGAATTGAGTTTGTTACGTTCTTAGGGGATTGCAAGCATTCCATTCCGATCAAAAACAGCAAAAAACTTGTCCCGATTTTTTTTTGAAATGTCCAAAGGGGGTATTAGGTACGACTTTTTTTTCAATTCTCAACTTTGACCGCCTGTATCTTGAGAACGCCTTGGCCAATTCGAGTAAATCCAACTGTTTTTTCCTCTTCTCAATATCCTCTTTCACCTCCCTCCACAGAAGTTCTATGGGTGCAACATTTCCGGAGACAGACCCCTTCGGAGGTCCATTTTTAAGCACTTTTAGAATCGCGTATTTGGACCATTTTTAGAGATTTATTTCATACGAATTAAGTCTGTTACGTTCTTAGGGGCTTGCAAGCGGGCCATTCCGATCAAAAACAGCAAAAAACTTGTCCCGATTTTTTTTTTGAAATGTCCAAAGGAAGGTGTTACGACTTTTTTCTCAATTCTCAACTTTGACCGCCTGTATCTTGAGAACGCCTGGACCGATTGGAGTGAAACCAACTTTTCCTCTTTTCACTGTTCTTTTTCACTTCCTACCATTGGAAGTTCCGTAGGTGCAATATTTCCGGAGATAGATCCCTTCGGATGTCGATTTTTAAGCACTTTTAAAATCGCGTTTTTAGACCATTTTTAAAAAAACCTCTTTGGAGGTTAATTTTATTCGAATTGAGTTTGTTACGTTCATAGGGGATTGCAAGCATGCCATTCCGATCAAAAACAGCAAAAAACTTGTCCCGACGAAGGGGAGGAGGGGGGGGGAATGTTACGACTTTTTTCTCAATTCTCAACTTTGACCCCCTGTATCTTGAGAACGCCTGGGCCAATTCGAGTAAATCCAACTGTTTTTTCCTCTTCTCTATTTCCTCTTTCACCTTCCACTATGGGAAGTTCCGTAGGTGCAACATATCCGGAGATAGACCCCTTCGGAGGTCCATTTTTAAGCACTTTTAGAATCGCGTTTTTGGACCATTTTTAAAAAACCTCTTTAGAGGTTAATTTCATTCGAATTGATTTTGTTACTTTATTAGGGGATTGCAGGCGTGTCATTCCAGTGAAATCAACACTTAGCTCAAACACGTCGGTGAAAAAGGGCCAATAAACTTAATTAAAGTAAATCGGTGCGAACCACTGACAATAGTGACCATCAGTATTAAATTTACCCAGCAATTCTGTTCAACATTTTTACAGAATGTATTGAATTGCCCAAAGAAGCATTTTCAATTACAATATGGTAATTAGAAGAGTCTTAAATAAATACAGGGTGTTTCAGAAAAACGCTAACAAACTTTAGAGGGTTATAGAACATATCAACATCAACGCAAAAGCACCGTTTTTGACATATAAGGTATCAAAGTAATATTTTTGACACTAAATTGTTTTTGACGTTAAGAAACGCCTTTGCGGTAAAAACAAAAAAATCAATCATCATGTTTTTTATCGTAGAAACCATTTAATGAAAAAACGACGCATATTGGCGCATATCTATCTCAATTAGTTCCTGAAATATAAACAAAAAAGTCATAAAGAAATCTTTCTTAGGCACTCTGTATCTCTAAAACGGTGCGCTGGCGGATCGAGATTTATAAGCAAAAGTTGGATGGCTTGGCGTCCTCTATAACCCTCTAAAGTTTGTCAGCATCTTCTCTGAAACACCCTGTATATCTGGTTCCTCCAGGGATTTTTTTTATTTCTATAGACAAAGTGACTCAGATATAAGTTATATCTAGTGCTGTTTGGTCAAAAAAACAAAGGTTCGAGCTCAGACGTACGTTTGAGCGTTACTGTTGCTCATTGTCGTGGCACCAAGACAAAGACAAAATGACGAGATGTTAAAATTGTATCGGAAAAATATAAAAAATTAAACTGATGTTTCCAACTGTTGTGGGTAGAAATTTGCATTCCCATTTCACAATGTTCTCCTAAAAAAATCACTATCCATGCGATTTCATCGAATGCTTTGTTATAGGTTTCCCAAAGCCAACTTTTTACTATTTGTAAAGATTTTCTAATTTTTTTAAAATTTTCAAAAAAATAAGTTACCTACTCGCATATTATGAAAAATCCAATTATAATTAAAAACGGTGGAGGGCAAATTGGCGGAATTGGGATAAGGCAGCAAACATTTGTTTGCTGCCTTGTCCATTCCATTGGACCACAGCTTCAAAGCCCGGAAACACTTTAGATTGTATTTCGACCGGTCGTGATAACCCAAGTATTCTCAAATCCTCGAGTCTTGATGATGTTTAAATGCAATTAAACGAAACGTCGACGAAGAGGTAGTTGTATTTTTGATGCATTGTCCAATTCCGCCAATTTCCCCTACACCGTAGATTGATTCTCTGGACACCATCTTCATCCATCTATAATTACTAATATCCGCTGACATCAAATCAACAAAATCATTTTTCCAACAAAAGGATGGACTTATGAGTTACCAAAATTTGATTCCTCAAAATTACTTAATTACTGCTTATCAAGCAATAAACTAAGTAATTATAAAGAAAATCAGCATTAAAAGGTTAATTTTCAAAGAGGACACCTACTTCCCCTAGGAAGCATTTTCAGATAAAACGATTTACATCAAATCGATTCCTACATGTTTGTTAGTTTAATTTCCGGACACCCTGTATTGACTTTATGTTTCGATTTTTTTTGAAAAAAGAAATGGTTTTTGCCACCACATTGCTACCTAAAACGCAAATTAAATTATATTAGAGCTAAATACATTCCTACTAATTTTTTTTTCAATACGGACCTGGATTTTTTTTAAATCTCGCTTTCAGATTTTAAATCTTAATATTAAATATATAAAAGTAAGTATAAAATATATAAAATAATCTTCCAACTTTTACGTAAGAGTTGTCAGCAAAATCTTCTATCATTTTAGTTTCTGATTAATTGTACTTTTACCCCGCCTCCTCTCTAAAAAGGGTGTTCCAAAATTAGTGTGCAACAATTTTACAGCTTATTCTAGACCAAAAAAGTTGACAAAAAGATTATGTCAAACGCATAGTTACACTTTTAAACTCAAGTTAAACGTAAACACTTTTTTTCGTAGCTCCTCCAGTTTTGGAGATAATCACTTCAAATTTGAAATGCGTGTAACTCATTTCCCAAATGGCCTCTTACATGAATTTTCCTAACGCTAACCGCTTTCGAGATAATTGGAAAAATAACACTATAAAGGGTTAACCTTAAGGTACATTTTAACGGAAATGGGGAAATAATATACCAAGGAAAAAATTCTTTCACTTATGTACATAACAGACTTGTTGTTAATGGTCATTTTAAAAAGATAAAAAAAGTTTTAAAACAATTAGAAACACCGATTTATGTGATTGATGCAACCCAAAATTAAGTGTTTTTATTCATATTTTCGCAAATATCTTGAAAACGGTTAGAGATAAGAAGTTCTTACGAGTGGCCAACTTTTGTTTCTAATTGAAAAAAAAAAACTACCAGTGGCGTACAATAAAAAATGTTGGATTAGCAAAAGGGACAACTGTATCCATTTTCAGAAGTTTTCTAGGACAACATTCACACAAATTTCGATTGGCCCAGAAATGTATAAACCATTTCTTTAATCCTCTAATATAAAAAGTTACTTCATGATAAATCAATCCACTTCCTTCGAAATGTTTGACTCATTTGTTCACTTTCCTCAGAATCCTAATCACCTTTTTTTTACGATCGCACATTAGCAATAAAATTGTGTTATGAATGAATGAATGAGTGGTGAATGCCAACATGGTATAAGAACAACACGATTTTGAGTCTTATCATTAAGACGGCCGATAGGAATGTGTGAATGGAGTGATGACATAATTCTTTGTGAATAACGGAGATTAAAGTTAGCGGGACATAATAAGCCGGATATATAAGTGAAAAACAAAGTCTTGACGGGAAATGGATATTTTTTCCTTACGACTCATTAGGCACAACAATCTGAAACCAACGGCTTACGAAACGTTCTTAAACATAAGCAAACTGAACCACAATAATGAACGGTTTGCGGATTCGACACACTGAAAAGTGATGATAAATTAATGAAAGAATAAATAAGTAATCCTTGTGGTGCGCCACTGGGAAGAAAAAGGGTCGAGGGTGTGCCGAGGAGGTTGCCAGCATTGTGCCAGGCTGGTGCCGGGTGACTATTGGGTTTCTTTAAACCACCTTCCGATTTTCCCACGATCCCCGAAGAACAGAGGCAAGGTGTACGATAGCACAGATTTTTTACGGTGCGGGCTGCACAGGGCACCAAACGCACCCCCGTAAGATGAACACCTGCTGCACCGAATAACGCCCACATTCGCGGTTAACACAGGACCGGATCTTCTCGATTTCTCATTTCCTTTTATTTTCCTTTCAGAATTCTGAAGAGGAACTGCCTGAATGCAACGCGAGATCTGTATGCAATAAAGTGGATTTGTACGACACACCGTGGGTGGAGAGACAGTGCAGGTGCACCGGAGAGAGAACTTGCCCTATGGACCTTTCAACGGATGATGGACATACGTTTGTGGAAAAAACGAGGCAGTACAAAGTTTGCGAACCCATCAAGAAACTGCCCAAGTGCCGGTAAGAATGTTATTTCAAATCCCAATCATAAATAATAATTTCATAGTACATTCCTTGGAATAACTGCGAAACCACAGCGCATTATAGCAACTTTTTTTAAGGTACTTCCGAGATACGACGTGGTCAATTACGTTATACCAGAACAACGTGACCGACCAAGTGATCCACTGTCACTGCCAAAAGAATGCTTTAACATACCTTAACAAGCGGAATGTACTACATTTGCCCAATGGTCAACTTGCTTTTCAGTACTTATTTTCCTGTTCTCCTCAACCGGTAAGTTTCGCCTCATTTATGAATCGATAAGGTTGCCCATTTGGGTTGTAAAGCGATTTGTAAATCAACCTAAACCGTTTTTGCAACCTATGAAATAGGAATATCAATTAACTGAACTCGATTTACATTTCTTGAGCGTGACTGACTAACCACTTATTGATAAGCAATGATGATGAATGCAAAAAAAGTGCTATCGAGCCTAAGCGATAATTTCTGCAATTGCATATGATACGATGTTAGTAGAAACCGTTAAGTTAGAAAAAATAATAATTCGAAATTCTTTCAGAGGCTTCGATGTCAGCGAAAGGAACCTTGTCGCTTATTTACCGTCCGCAAACGTCAAGAATTCTTGGACGAAGTGAATGTAAACACCCTGTGCCAATGCCCCCATGCCCACAGATGCCCACACCATCATACGGACTATGGTGTAATATCAGTGAAAAGTTTTAGCGAAGACGTCATCAAAACGTATAGTGGGTACTGCTTGCCTTCGTAGTACCCCAAGAGATGTCTCTGAGGGACTCGGATTGGTACTGTCGCTGGTACAGCTTGTTACACGCCAAAATTTGTGCCTATGAGAAAATATTATTTATATACGTTGTCTAGAAATAGTTTTTTTTTTATATTTTTTTGACTTCAAATGCTACAAGGAAATGTACCTTGTTTTGTTACTTATACCTTTAGCATTTAGCAACCAACCCCTGTATAAATCGCCTTTATACCCGCCTAAAAGTATTGCTCATAAAATCATGGAATGTTGTTGGAAACATGCACATTCCCTTTCTAAGGCTTTAAGATAGTTCATATAATTTTATATTTATTTTTATACATAATTTAAGTATTTATTTTAAGATGCAGAGCATTGACTGTTGGCGAGTCAATTTTGAATTTTTGTAAATAATACATTGTGTTCAAATAGGCAGTGAGCTCTGACTAGTAAATTCTTGCATTTTTATATAGGGGCAGTCTAAACTAATCGAATTTGTTAAATATGTGTTGCACTGCATAAAAATGTCCCTGTATATAAAGAGCAGAGGAGAAAATTTTATGTATAAAATGTAGGTATATCTGACCTGAAGACCATTTTAGACGCATGTAAAGTTAGTTTGGAAATTAGGTAGTTTTATGGTTCATAATGTACAAAATATATAATAAGTTTTATATAATAACTAAGATTTTTTTGTCACCTTTTTATATTGATTCAGCAATTCTTTTTATTTTTCCAATATCTGTGTGGCGCCACCTATTGCACGAGGCCTCGACTGAACACTGACGAACTGAACCAATAAGCAATAAGCGGATGAACGCAGTTATTCGAAACGATGTATTTAAACCTTTCAGTCAGAGATGCCGCTGCTATACAGGGTATTACAATATCATTAGCAAAAATTGAGTACAGCAAAGTTTTGTTTTTGAGTATAGAGACGTAAAGAACAAAAAAATAAGGCAAACTAAACAAAAATTGTCTGTTTTCATTCTACACGAAGTTTTAAGTTATGTAATTAAATACCCTGTTCAGTAGACGTTTCCAAATCAACCCCACACACTATATGCATATGTGTGCTTTAGAATTTCATAAGTCTCCTTATACAGTATGTCCCCAGATAGGTTAAACAACTCTTGTAAAAAAACAAAAAAAATCCAATTTAAAACGTAATTTTTTGAGGGTTTAGTTTAGCCCTGATTGGTCTAAGACCAATTTCTGTCTTAATTTAGGTTTTGAACAATCAAGGAAGCCTTAGTAGTTGTCAGAAAACCTCTTTATCGATAGAGTTAAATTTCCTTTCTATGAGAAATGCGACAAAAAGTTGTATTTCTCATAGAAAGTTCGTGTCATTCAAATTGAAAAGAGCATAAAACCATCCGATTTTCTTTATTTTTCTGAATTTCCAACTTTTAACCACCTAGAACTTTGAAAGAGATGGATCGATGGAAATAAATGCAAGACTTTCTTTATCTGCTCGATGTCTTCTCTCTCCTTCTATGAACGAAATTCCCATCCCATTGGTGCAATAATTTCGGAGATAGTCAAGGTCAAATTTTAAGGCACTTTCAAAACCAAATTTTTTGCCATTCTTAAAAAACTGAACAAAATGTTTTTTGTTTATTTACCAAAAGAGGGGTAACTCTTATTTTTCTGAATTTTCAAATTTGACTTTGGAAGGAATGGACCGATCGAAATGAATCCAAAGGTTTCTTTCTCTTCTCGATGTTCTCTCTCTCTCTCTCTCTCTCTCTCTACTAATAATTTCTCTCTCTACGACTGATTTCGCTCGAATTATGTTTGTTATCTTCTTTTAGAGGGGAAGACACTTTTCAGACAAGAGATTAGTTAAAGTTTTTTCTAAAAGAAAGTTAAAAAGTGATAGTGGTCCGAAAATTTTAAAATTTGCAATAGAGGCTTAACCGAAGTTGATCCTAAGCAGCTTTTCTTAATGACTTTTTGTCGTATTTCACTAGTGGGGGATCTAGCCTTGTGTGAAACGGGGGGGGGGGGGGGGGGGGGCTGGAGAAAAAAAATAGCGCGAAAATTTTTTGAGGTGCCACGCCTACTTTTTGTTAAATTTTGACGAATATTTTCCTCATGTATAAATTTTCCCATAAGAGAGTAATTTTCAAAAAAAAGTCAGCGGAAATTCCACGTTGTCTAGACACCTACTAACCATTTTGACTGAGAAAGTCAATAACAACTTCATTAACCGCCTGTAACTTGAGAACTCCTCGACCGATCAGAGTGAGACCGATCAGAGTGAATCCAACTGTTTCTCCTCTTCTTGATGTCCTCTTTCACCTCCCACCATCGGAAGTTCTGTAGGTGCAATATTTTCGGAGATAGACTCCTTCGGAGGTCGATTTTTAAGCACTTTTAGAATCACGTATATTGACCATTTTAAAAAAAAAACCTCTTTAGAGGTTAAACTCATTCGAGTTGAGTCTGTTACGTTCTTAGGCGATTCCAAGCGTGCCATTCCGATCAAAAACAGCAAAAAAATTTTCCGAAATTTTTTTGAAATTGTCCAAAGGGGGGTATTACTACTTTTTTCTCAATTCTCAATTTTGACCGCCTGTAACTTAAGAACGCCTCGACCGATCGGCGTGAATCCAACTGTTTTTTCCTCTCTTTGGTTTTTTCCTCCTCGCAATGTCCTCTTTCACCTCCCACAATCGGAAGTTCTTCAGGTGCAATATTTTCGGAGATACACCTCTTCGGAAGTCGATTTTTAAGCACTTTTAGAATCACGTATATTGACCATTTTTTAAAAAACCTCTTTAAAGGTTAAACTCATTCGAATTGAGTTTGTTACGTTGTTAGGGGATTCCAAGCGTGCAATTCCGATCAAAAACAGCAAAAAATGTTTCCGATTTTTTTCGAAATTATCCAAAAGGGGGGGGGGGGGGTATTACGACTTTTGTTTCAATCCTCAATTTTGACCGTCTGTAACTTGAGAACGCCTCGACCGATCGGAGTGAATCCAACTGTTTTTTCCTCTCCTTGATGTCCTCTATCACCTAGCACCTAGTTTCGTAGGTGCAATATTTTAGACCCCTTCGGAAGTCGATTTCAAAAGTCGTCAACATGAATCTTTTCAGTTGTGGGTTTGCGTTTATCAGGTTAAACAAAAAAAAACCAAGAAATCTAAAATTGCCACTTTATTTATCTCAGAAAAGGAACTTTACTCTATCGAAAAATAGGGTTTCTGAATTCCCAAAGCACCATTGATTTTACAAAAGCTCAATTATAATCAGAAATTGGTCTTTAACCAAGCAAACTGTTTTAACCAAAAAAAACAAAAATTAAATTGATACTTTTCTACTTTTTATGGGGACACACTGTACCCGGAAGATTTAAAGAAAATTGGAAATCTCTACTATATTCATAAATCATAAAATGACGCAATAAAAGTACAACCCACAGCCAACTTGATGCTTTATTTAGTGAACAAAGGTATAATTACAAATTCCATGTGGCGCCATCTGTACCACACGGGCAGAATTGAGGTGTTCGAAACGAAAAAACTTAAAGCGGTCTCTCGCCCATACAAAACTACGTGTTTGCATCTCTGAAACAGAGATGGCGCTGCACCGCACCGATCCATTTAAACTTTAAATACCTCTCTCGGCGGGAACAATTAAAACATGGTATTTATGTACAACACGTAAAATGCACAATATGAAAAGAAAAATTACAATATACACAAAAAATAAGAAGAACAATTCACGAACTGCAGTTGCAAATTGTGTCGGTAAAATGGCACTGGCTGGTGTTTTGTAAAATTACCTAATAAATTAGTATCGCATTAAAATCTACCTTAATATAGGATAATAGTCCGTAAGCGTGATAATAATGACTTCCTGGCATTCTTCAAAAAACTTGCCGTTAAAATACTATGGTTACGAGGAATGCATGTGAAACTCAATTATCGGTGCAAAATGGTCTTGAAGGATGCGTTGTAATAAGCGCATTAAAAAATTGAAGAGTTTTTTTTCTGTGAAAATCGATTATTTCACTTCGGGCTCTGATAAACAGCTCACTAGCTTTGGGCTAATTACACATTTAATTAAACTAAACGTAGTGCCGGATTCTGTGGTAACTCCCACTAATATTGAGACATCCATAACTAATGCGATAATCAGGCGTTTACAGCTCTAATACAGGAGACATATTTTGTCGATTAATCTCTTGATATAATAATTCTCATGGGTGTTATAAATTAGAGATCATGAATAAGGAACCGGTTATTAAACACCCACGACTTAATGCATACGGGAGACATTTATTTGGAAATTAATTATGCCATCGTAAATTAAGAACCTTCTCGCCTGCTTAAGAAGTGGTCGGTACACCCGGACTTGGTGCTAAAATATTTGATCTACCTCTAAATCTTTAACCAAACAAAAAGGTTCTCGATGATGCAATGCGTAGGCTTCCAAGTGCTTCCCATAACTGAAAGGAAATGTTTTAAGACCATATATTGCAGTAGATGGCGGATATATTAAGGCAATTAAATAAGTAATAACGGAGAAAAGACACTGTACCTATATATGGAAGGAAGATGTACGTACGCATTGCAGTTGAAGGAGGTAAGCCAACGTATAATAATGGGTACATTGTTCACCAAGAGTAGGACCAAAAATTGTTCGGAATTTATTCAACCACGTAAAAAAGTAAAAAAAAATGAAGACATTTCTTGTTTCTACTCACAAGCAAAAAACGTACAAGCGGAAGATTCGTTAATTAAAGAGTTGAGTTAATGGTCGTAACATAACGTCTTCTTCTGCGTGTGTTTATCATGGTTTAAGTAAGACGTTACGAATTAGCTTAAAGCGTTTTACAATGCACCCTTGGTACTTTCATGTTAAAGATTAGCAGTTAGCAGAAGATAGATTTTTAATAAATCTCATCGTCCGACGACGTACAATAATAATTAAATTGAAATTACCTGAGTACGTCTGCGAGGATGAGAGAACTTTGCGTTGCGGTAATTATTAATTTCGAAGAACGCCAAATGTGTTTAAAAAAATTGAAAAATCGAAGAGTCGTTTTAAAGAACCTTGATATTTGCGAATTAAACATATGATTAAGGTAATTAAAACTCTGCAAACTGAGCGGTATTGCGTATTCGGATTGCCTCATTACAGGGGGCTATTATCAGAAGATATAGTTCTGTTTACCTTCACCCTACAAAACATAAATGAAAGCAAGTAGGTAGGCAAACGTTTTCGATGAAAGGAAAGATAGGAAGCGCGATTCAGTTTTGTTGAAAAGTAGGTTATCGAATTAATGGTTAAAAATTGGCATACGTAACACAAAGAGAAGAGATGCAATAATTTCTTTGACTCAGTTTCGCAAGCGAAATGAAACCAAAATCATGCCTTCGGTGCAGTGGTTCCTCCTTATTGGTTATGAGAAAGTTAGAAAATTAATGTTATAGGCTATAGATCAGGCGGTTATTTGCATTAATGCCGCAAAGCCAAAATGAACAAAATAACGTGGACTAGTTACCTGAACCACATTCCTGCCCATTAAGCCCATTAATATTAGCATTAAAATTGATCTAAGAATGACACAATTTTTTAAAGGCATTTCACCTAATTTATTTTTTTTCTTGCGTTAAGTTTGTGTTTAATAATACGTGTGCACACATTAACTAGCGGACGCATTGTACGCGAGAGAGAAATAAAGTCATTAGAGATCACACTAAAAACATAATTGCCTATCAAAAAAAGCTTTTTAGCTCTAAGAAAGGTTTACTTTTAGTTTGGCTTTCATTGATGTAATCTATTAATATTATGATTAAGAAAAACGCAAACAAGGTACAACTGCGAGAGACCGTATGAAAATTGCCTTAAAAATATGTCAACGACTGTTCATATCTAGCGCAAGACTATTACGACTAACTGGATTTACTAGGTGCTTTTGAGAGTTATAATAGAGTTACTAACTGCACACTATTAAAAATTTACGCACAATATTTTTCATTAGACTTTAAAGCGACAGATGTGCTGAAGCCAATTGTGCAGCTATGATTTGGAACTTAACCCAGAAGCTTTGTCTTAGGTGTTAATTAAGTGCGGAGAAAGACACTTTTTGTTTGAGTGTAAGCCTCGTGACAAGGCTTACTATATCTATAAACCAATTAATAGCCAAATTTATGACCCTCATCAAGCACGCATCCTCTTCGTAAACCACTTACAGGATGTCATATTTGTGCGTGTAACCAAGCCATAAACATCTCCGATAACCATAACTTTCAGCACTGTCGAACTTCCATCATACCATTTCGACATATGGCTTAATGTGTAAAATAATTTAGCAAAGTGTCATGTGTAAAACGCAAATACCTAGGCAATTATTGTGCAAATTATGCTTTTGCATGAAAAAGCTAAATTTAAAGCAGATTTCTAGTCCAAATATGACTAAAAGAGAGTTCGGATGAAGGACATTTACTAAGTGCCGTTATTACACTTATCGAAAGCGATGATGCTAGGTGATTGAAGGAAAAAATTGGAAAGTGTTGGTTATTTATGCGAAGTTTCCATGCAGGGTGAATTAGGATTAATAATAGAAATTTATATTACTCATGTACTTCCAGTACCGGTCATAAATATTGTACTAATTATTAAATATCCAGAAGAAAAGAACAAATTTCTTCCTTTATCCAAGCCGCTAATTCAAGTGTGTTTGTAAAAAAACATTAATTGCCTTTGTAATGCATGAAGATCGATCATCTGTGTAATTCCAAAGCAGTTGCTTCTCATCACAAGACGTAACAATAACAAATAAACTAAGCAAGCCTCTATCGCTAAAAGATAATAATTATGGCTCTATTATGAGCAGAAGGTAATTTTCAGGTGAATGCGATAAGAGCGCTGAGAATTTTCCATTGGATGCAAATATATTAAAGAAAAAATCTTTTTTTTTGCAACGCCCTAACCATGTCACCTTTGAATAAGCTTGAAAGCTTTTAATTTTATGACACGTGAAAGTCCTGAGAAATGTAACTCAGATATCAACTGCAGAAAACAACACAAACAAATAATAGAGGACAAATCCCGGCTTGTTTGCCAATTGATAGAGAAAACGTCGTTAAACTAAGTGTCTAATGAGAGTTGGAAATTAACAAAACATTCCTCGTATTCGCGAGTGAAACAATTTGCGAGACACAACGACATTTGATGAAAAGATTATTCTCTAGAGATTAATAAGATAATATCCTGGGAATAAAATGCAGTTGAAAAGTTGGGCTCTATTGTAATGACTCACAACATCAGAATCTTAATAGTTCTCTCAGAATGTATTATGTTAGACTACCAAACATGGCCAATCAATAACAAATGGCCTATATTATCGTTTAATAAATGAACTTATAATTTAATTCACTAAACACGAACGGTTATGCCTAACACGGCAAATAACAATCTAATTGGACCAACCATCAGGAATCCTAAAATTAAAATTAATAAAGCCTTTTAAGACACTTATTACATGACCAAAGTCAACTTTATAATTAGGATCGTCCAACGTAAATATGATAAAGTAGTGTTATGAAATGAAGTTCGTTATTACAGGTATTGCCAGTATCGTTTTTTCTGGTCAATTAAATTGAATATTAATTAAAAGGTCTGTCCAAGATTGAGGCTAAGAAGAACAATTTTATAAACTTCGCAAAGATGATGGACGATAAAGATGATTAATGAGTTAACTATATCATATCAATAATACCCTTGCGAAAGGAGTTAACTTCTACAGTGATAATTATTGTGAAGGTAAATAAAATTTGACCTGGGCCCTGCATTCTATTAAACTTTCACAAAATAATTCGAAGAACATCTCTAATTTATCTTTGATGTGAGAGGAACTAAAGTAGTTCAACTAACCTGTTTTGGACAATAAAGTCATTTTTCTTTGTTGGGTTAAAAGCATCATTAGATGCCCATCTGGTGCTATGTGAAGGCGTTTTGTTCTAAATCGACTTGAGAGAATTGATATTAATAGCTGCTGTTTACGTTAAATTATAAAAGGTTGAGATTGGAGCAATTATTGTTTTATACCATGTTTCTATACACCAACATAACAAAAGTTTATAAAAGGCTATGGAGCAGAATTAATCTCATATATATTAATGACAAAATTAACTTATTTTTACGCACTTTTAGAATCGACTTATTTCATTGTTATGTCCTTGTCAGAGGATTGCAAACGTTCCATTCCGACAAAAATAGCAAAAAAAAAATCCTAAAGTTTTTAAAATTGACCAAAGTCATTTTTACAACAATTCTTTTTACTCAATTTTCTACTTTGATCGCTTGAAACTTTTTCTTACCATTCTTCCGACTTCCATTGTCTTTATTAAGTTTTTTACACGACGTTTCGAGCAGTGGAATATCTGCTCGTTTTCAAGTGAAACTGAGCATTAAGCTCGAGGCTACTTGCTTATGTACTAACACAGCTAACCACGCCCACCATTCCTACTGGCCGGATCGTCGCCACCCTCCCGCGTCAAGCGACACCAGCACTTGTCCACCGTATCAACGGATGCCATACCGAAGAGACGTCGCAACTTGGTTTACTAAAGACGCCCTCTGAAGTTTCCTCCTGGCTAACTCCTTTTCTTTTGTGATATTTCTCTGTGGGTGGTGTGGTTTGTCCAATAGTGTTCTGACTTTCCACTTGAGTTCCTCTCTCTCTGGTCCCTGGAGTGTCGTTGATTCTACAGCACTTATTATGTCAAGCACTGGAGTTGACTTTGGAGTAATTGTAAAGTTCAATCCTTTGCTCAGCGGTTTTTCTCCAATGGAACTCAAGATGGTCGATGATATGTTGACTATTGTCCTCTGACCTTGCTGGTGGTGGTCGATTGTTGTCTCCTTTGTTTGAAGCTTCATAAGCTTGTCATTGTGCTTTTTGGCCCGATTGTATATATCAGATCTCGTGTGAGTGTGGCATGTCGTACATAGGAGAAACCAAGCGTCCTTTGCATGTAAGAGTTCAGGAACATAGAACTCATACGATAAGAGGAGAAACATCAAAATCGGGAATTGCAGAGCACGCTTGGTCCGAACACCATAATATTAAGTGATTGGAAGCCAAAATTGTGCATAGGGAACAGCACTGGAAGAAACGAAAGTTTAAGGAAGCAGTCTTCATTGGAAGCAATGAGGGCGTCTTTAGTAAACCAAGTTGCGACGTCTCTTCGGTATGGTATCCGTTGATACGGCGGACAAGTGCTGGTCGCTTGACGCGCGACGGTGGCGACGATCCGGCCAATAGGAATGGTGGGAGTGGTTAGCTGTGTTAGTACATAAGGCTTAACACTCAGTTTCACTTAAAAATGAGTAGAGATTCCACTGCTCGAAACGTCGTGTAAAAAACTCAATAAAGACAATGGAAGTCCAAGATGTTTCGCTTAATAGTACATCATTCTCTACCACATTTAAACAGTTTTTTCTCCTTTATTATTTGTGATAAAAATTCAATTAACAGCCATATTTAAAAAACTGAATTTAATGATGCGCCAAAAAAAGTTGAAACGTCTTACTAAAAAATAGACAACTAGACAGTAGACAAATAGATTAAAAAAAGTGCCTACGAGAATATGCTACTTATTTTAGAATATTGCTTCAACAGAACATTGCTACAATTTTCGTAAAGTTTGGCTTTTTTCGAATTTCCTCGCAAGTACCGGAACCTTCGGACACTTTAAAATGTCAATACGATCTGCACGCAAATGCGCAGTTTTACGCCAATTTAATCGAATCTGCATCTATTACGGTTTACGAGAAACCAATGAGGAACAACGAAGTTGAACAACCCTGTATATAATATTAATAGAATAATATAAAAACATGTTGTGTAATTTAGGGAATGCTGAAGTTTCTGATCAAAGAATCTTCAAGGGTTTCCTGGCACCGTTGAATTTATGTAAAAATAGAAAAGAAAACTGAGCTTGAACCAGAACACATTTAACTTAAAAGTAACATGTTGTCAGATAGCCCAATTTTGTCAATACAGAGTGGTCCATTCAACTAGAGGAGAGCCAATATCTGAACCAATATTAATATGATAGAGAAAAAAGTTGAGGCGGAAATAAACTGTTACTAACCGAGATGACGTCATCAAGATTATTTCAAGGTCAACTTTGTTTTATCAAATGAAAACCTATAATTTTTATTACTGTATATAAACTACTACTCTGGTAGAAACATTTTTTTTTATAAAATGTCAAATTCACTCTATTAGAGTTTAAGACAGCGATGTATCTCAAGAACTACCAGTGTTACTAAAATAGGACCTTCTGTAATTACGCACAGAAGGACTTTTTTCAGGAAAACTCTTTTACCCCACATATCATAACTAAAACTCTTTTTTGCTTTATCTATTTCCATTTCTCCATTATGATGCCCAATAAATTCGGGGAACCCCCTCGAGGGGAAAAACAAATATTAATTTGAAAACCGCAGACTTTGTGTTACTGTCATACGTCACTCAAACTTATTAGACGCGATTCAGTGTTCCACTTAGTTTAGAGACAATTTTGTAGCTTAGTAGCACTCTAATTAAGTTATCAAGAATACTCCAATAAACCTTCCCTGAATCTACACAAGCCATCTTTCAATATTTTTTTTCGACACTAAACAGGACCTTGCAAACCGATCTAAAAAAAAAAAATTTAAAGTTTTTTTTTAAATTGACCAAACAGAGATGTACTATTAATATTTTCTTTTACAGACTTTTAAGCCCTCCATCAGTCATTTAAAAACTGCAAAAGTCTGTATAGTTTCATAAGGGACCATCGGAGTCAAAATTGATGGTTGCGGAAGAAAAGTACCCTTCGTGCAGGAAATGATTAATATAAATCGAAGGCTACCACTCTTCCTTTTTGCCACGGGAGTAACTATTTAAAGCAAGAATAAAATTAATCGGTACCAAAACATTCAAAACCCACAATTCAAAAATTAAAACCGGCGAGTACTTAAAACCAAACCCATCGATTACATAAGATGGCCCGAGGATACCGGGGCACCGCCGAAATCTCGGAAGAAATTTTGGCAAGAGCAGCACACTGCCGGATGCGTGCGATTGGTGGTTCCGAGGTACGGTACCATTTAGTATAGGAAGTGGGTTAGCTAAGCTCTTCGGCAGGCGCTCGCGGACTTAGCTTACATAGTGCATAAAGCTTTTTCTACGACACAGACCTTCTTCAGCCTTCGATAGTACCACCGGCTTCAGTAGTCAAGGACGCACGCGAAGAATTACACTTGAACTTGACAAAATACGGGGCCGCGATTTTTTTTTTATTCATCTGTTGAAAGAGAATTAAATCATGCGCGTTCTAGTTTTTGTCGGTTTGCTGTGCGCGGTGCAGATTGACTGTCAAACGAATTTTTGGGACTATTCTCAGAATTTTTTATCGAAGTTGCTGAGACAAGGGAAGAATTCTGTTGAGCGAGTGGTGGGGACTACTACACCCGGCACCACTACTTTGGCACCCACCAGCACAAAAAATACAACACCATACACTACACAGTTCAATCTGAGCAATAAGACGCAACCCACTACCCCTGTGGTAACTAGTACTAGCACTCAATACACAACCATACAGCAGCTACAGACGGAATCGTCTACAATTACGAAAAATGTTACAAGCACCACCACTACCCTTGCTACTAGTACTGGTGTCGATTATAGTACTGTGAGTACTATTGTGGACAGTACAACCTCGGACTTTGTTGCTACGACAGGGGAACCTAGGGAGAACCCTAATGGACATGAGTTTTACATTAAAAGGGAGAAACCTCAAATCAAGATATCGTCTAATATTAGTCAGGTGAGTCATTAACTAAAAAAATATATTTATATATTTATACTTACTGTTATAATTTATTATGAGCTGAAAGTTTGGATTCAGAAAGAATTGATTTGGTATGTTAATTTAAAAATATATATAAGTTAACTCACAATCAAACCGAAACAGTTAGTTTAGAGGCCAATGTCTCAGTTTTTAGTCATATTTCACGGTTCATGACGTTGTCTCAAATTACTCGTTAAACTGCGAAAAATTCTATTTCGATGAGCAAACATCATTAAACTAGACCGCTTTGTTTTTTCCTTGCTTTGGTGCTTTAATAGAAAAGTAGTTTACGCTGTACGAGGTTCTTAGTACCTTCACGGCATTTAAGCCACTCTCTGAGACAAATATTACCAGTTGCCGTTTATTGAATGGGAATTATTTATGCACGTTATCTAAAAACTATTTCCGTGGGAAACTGAAAATCTGACGCACCAATAAAAACTTTTTTTTTTGGCAAAAGATGGAGTGATAAAGATTTGTATGGACACAGCCATCTTTTTTCTCAGCTCACCAGTTGGCGCCATATTTTATGAAAACAAACAAGGAATTCAATGCGTTGAATTAAGTGTAAATTGCCTGCCTATTATCACTGTTAAAAATATTTATGGGCTTTAAAAGGTTGCAAATTGGTGTCCCATCTTTTGAGCATGTAAAGCCGGGCCTAAGCGTAAAATCTCAAATTTTTTAAATTTTATATTAAGATACAATTTAAAGGGTTTTCCGTGGTCCAATGGAATTGATAATGTCTGCCGCAGCTGTAGAAGAAACTTTAGGAAAAAATTCCGTTGGACCACGGCTTCAAAGCCCGAAAAAGACTTTAGATTGTATTTTGACCGGCCGTGAAAGCCCTCACAGTCTTCACAGATACTTCAGCAAAACCGTGTGAAAATTACGTGAAGTGGCGCTGTCCAAATTGGCTTAGTCAGCTGCATTAGATGAGTTCAATTTGCAGCTGCACCATTTTAAGAAATTATTTTCCAATGAATTAGCCTTTTTATTTGATACCTCTAACCGTTACTTCCCACGGTTGGAAGTGCGTTGTGATGAAGATTAGGTACCACTGAAATTAATATGTTTGATACACTTTGTGTATCTCTCATCACCTAATAATAATTTGATTGCCTATATGCAACGTTGTTCCCTGCTGCAAATAACAGTAAACCCAAAAAACAGTCAATTAAGTCTATTAAATGTAACCTAACTAATTAACGGTTACCACACAACCATGTTCAGGACTTCAGGCAGAATACTCAACAAAAACACCCGTATGCATAATGTATCACCAAACTAATTGGTCGAGGAGTCATTTTCATATTTTTCGCGTTTGATTGCAATCTCGTTGCAATTTTTTCAATTCAAGGGTCGGTTAGGGCATGTGATGTCACGACTGAGAAGACCTATTAACGTTTTGATGCTTTAAATGGGTATACCTTTCTATAAAATAACTCCGAGCAATGAATTTTCTCTTCACGCATACATTATGGCTGCTCAGACCTACTTTGGAGGTTTGATGATTTGTTTACGAGGTTTTCGTGCATTTTCATTTTCTTTTTGTATAGCAAAGTGGAGTACCACGATAATTCGTGTCCGCATATTATGAAAAGCATCAGCCACTCATTAAACGATTACTTTTAAAAAAAGGCTTTTCTACAAATTTTTGCTGGATCTACAGGGAGGATTAAGAACTTCCAATTATTTAGAGGAAACATGAATGAGTTATTTACTGGATTTATAATTTAGAGAAACATCGACTAAAACTTTACTTTTTCACTTAGCTATTCTCTTCTTCCTCTACACACCTCTGCTTTATTCTGAATTTTTTCAATCTCTCTACTTTTTTGAATACATGCTGGTGAAGGTAGCATGATTAGGACAAATAATACACCTCTTCGGTGATTGTGAAGAAAATGTCATCTCGATTTTTGCCTTAACTTTGATATCATTAGAAAGCTTATGTTAAGATTAGCAGAGTTAAGTAAAAAAATTCTTGGATGGTCGAGTTTTGTAAGAAAAAAATTGAAAAATGAAGGTACGGAAATACGTTACTCATACTTGGAAGTTGCCTCAATCTTCTTTTGTAGCCACAACACACAATACATTTATAAAATTCATGGTTTTTCGATTTTTATGATATAATTTAAGTTTCAAAGGTCTCATAAGTTCAAATTTTTATTTAACTTACACATTTTGCATTGTACTAGTTGCTAGTCGAATGATTGATCAAGTTGACAGGTAGCATATAAAAGATGAAATTTGTTGACGTTTTTAAAGGCAGTGTTACCAAGTCCTTTTCTTGAAAATATTCGATTATTACAACTTAAAATTTAATTTTTTTTTTTTTGATCAGGTTAACTTCGGTTAGTTCAAGTTAGTCCAGTTCTAGTTTTCCTGATTAGGTTAGCTCAGTTACACTATTTACGTTTAGGTTAGACTAGCTCAGGTTAGTTCAGTTCTATTCTTTATGATAGAGGTAGAGAATAATATAAAAAGCGCTTTTTTCTTCATTTTTAGAACAGGTTAACTTTCTGTTACTTCAGGTAAGGTCTGGTTAGTTCAGGTTAGACCAGTTCTAGTTTCCCTGGTTATGTTAGTTCAGTTACACTTTTGACGTTTAGGTTAGGTTAGCTCAGGTTAGTTCAGTTCTACTCATTATGTTAAAATTAGCGAATTATAAGAACTCACGAGTCGTTGCCGCAATTTCATTGGTGATATTCGCAAACGTTATGTGTTAAATTAATACCGTAAATTTTAATTTTTCTTTTATTTTGTTTCTAGATGCGACCACATAATTTTATTGCACTTAATGATGAACTCCGACGTTTGGCATCACTGTAAATATATTTCTAACCTTACTGTCAGATTCGAGAGTTTTCGCATCAATTTTGTCAAACATTTTCAATTTTTATTTTCTTGTTTCTCAGTGAAAAGTGGCTCATCCAAGAATTTTTTTCTTTCAATCTGTTTTATAGACCGTAAGCTACTATTAAAAAAAGAAAAAACCTTGAAAATCGAGATGACATAAACTTTACAAGCACCCACCTTTTCTTTATCGGAAAGTTGCCAACGTTTCGACTATTTATTTAGTCGTCTTCAGGGCTATATTCTCCTAGAGAGCATAGTCAGCTTCAAATGCGAATTATTCGCATTTTCATACCGTATGCAGCGGGACGTGTGGTTTGTCTAGCCGAAGATACCAGGGTCACCCAATAATCGAATGAAGTTTGCAGTTTTAACCATGTTGAAAACATTTTAAACTGACTATCTTCTCTAGAGCACTGAGGAAGACTAAATAAATAGTCGAAACGTTGGCCATTCTCCGATAAAGAAGAGGTGTATTATTTGTCCTAATCTCAATCCTGGTACCTTCACCAGTATATACAACTCAACACTACTTTTGAGTACTTTAAAATACCCAGTTAAAAACCGCTATTTCTTGTCAGGGTTATCGTCGTTATTTTCGATCTGTTAGTACCATGAACCTGTTAAATTAATTGGACAGGACCAGCAATCTGTTGTGTGACACGACACGTTGCTTTTAAGTTTACTAAAAAAAAATAAAAAAAAAAGTTTACCACTAAAACTACAGTTTTTATTTAAATTAAAAACAAATTTTGAATGAACTTTTTTTAACTGTTTATCAAGAAATCCACTCAACTGAATTTTTCATTAACGATGCCAAGTTGAAAAGGCCCATCTACACTACTTCAGGAGGTTATGTACCGGGTTGTATGTTTCGCAGGTTTGTTAATGCAGGATTCAACAAAACTTTAAAATACCACTTTTATAGAAAAAATAAATAATTATGTATTAAACCAGGCAAAATTCCAAACAAAAATCAAACACGCCCCGAGGTGTTGTGGCAAAAGTTGCTCTAAATTTTTCATCCGCAAAATTATATGCTCGAAAATCTTTGAACATCAAGTTTTGTTGAATTCTGTATTAAGCACTCTACGCTGATGAAAAAAAAAATACCGGATTTGACTCTGTAAAATTGTGTTTTAGACCTTTTGAGTCGATGTTTCAATCATCTTTTTTTTTGCCTCAAACAAGTTGAGCAAGTTTTGGCCTCTTCGAGTCGATGCTGCATCACCCTTTCTTCGCTATTTCCACAATAATTTAAAAAAGAAACTGAATTTCAACTAACTCAAAAAAATGGTGTTTTAGACTATTTGAATCTATTCTGTTTCAATCCTTCGTCGTTTGTGCCATTATTTCGAAAGAAAATCACCGGAACTAACTCCAAAAAAATTGAGTTATGACCTCTTCTAGTCGATTCTACATTCACCTTTCACGTTTTATTCCACAAAAATTGGACAAAAACTAAATTTCACCAACTCCAAAAAATTGTCTTTTAAACTATTTGAGCTTCGATCTTTTGTTGCTTTTGCATTATTTTGAAAAAAAAAATCAGAACTAATTCCAAAAAAAATGGAGTTTTGCCCTCTTCTAGTCAATTCTGCATTAAGCTTTTTTCGTTTTTTCCACAATAATGGTAAAAAAACTGAATTTTAACTAACCCCAGAAAATTATATCTTAAACCTTTTGAGTCGATACTGTTTCAATAATCTTTCGTCGTTTTCTCCAGTAATTTGGAAAATTTTTACCAGAACTAATTCCACAAAATGACGTTTTTACCTCTTCTAGTCGATCCTGTATCACCGCTTTTTCTACAATAAAAACAAAAAAAATCTACATCTGACTCTAAAAAATGAAGTTTTTGGCCCGTTCTAGTCGATCATGCATCAACCTTTCTTCGTTATTTCCACAATAATTGTAAAAAAAAACTGAATTTCAACTAACTCCAGAAAATTGTGTTTTAGACTATTTGAATCGATTCTGTTTCAATCCTTCGCCGTTTGTTCCATTATTTCGAAAGAAAATCATCGGAACTAACTACAACAGAATGGAGTTTTGATCTCTTTTAGTCGATTCTACTTTCACACATACCGAATAAACAAAACGTGAGGATGGGTGGCGCGAGAGAGACAGAGTTATCGAAAGCAAAAAAAAATCCCTTCTGCGGTATATTTCTGCTATTTTTCAAGATAAAGGGTTCCGGTTTTTTGAGCAACATACAGGGTGATTTTGGTAATTTGATATTTTGAAAAGTCGTTTATCTTTTTGGCTTATGAAAAGTAAAACTGCTCTCCAGTAGTTTTTGTTACATAGTATCCAGTTGCGCACCTAACCTGCACCTAATGGTTCAGTCACAATTAAAAAAAAATGGTTTAGAAAAGTTGTCTAGGGGATTCTAAATATCTAATAACATACAGAGTGTTCCATTAAACCATTAAAACCATATCCATGTTTGTTTTATCGCGGCAAAATATTCCTTGCAGTAAAAAACTATAGCTACGCCACTGGATTCAATGGAAAAAATCTAAAAGTCAACGTTTTAACTTACATTTAAAGATAACTGAGATATGGAGGGTGCTTCAAAAATGACAATTATCTATTCCACTCAAAACCAAAAAGACTATGAAAATTCTGTTGGCGCCATAATTAGTGTCACAAAACTGTTGCGAAAACCGTTAAATCTTTAAGGGATTGCAGTCGTCTCATGCTGTTTAAAAACAGCATAAAATTTTTTCGAATTTCTTTTTCCAATTGACCACGAGGGAGGGGGGGGGGTATTACCTTGACCACCTATAATTTTAGAACGAATGGACCGGTCGTAATGATTCAAACTGATTTTTCCCCTTCTTGATGTCCTCTTTCTCCTCTTACAAACCAAAGTCCGATGGCTTTAATAATCTCCTCCAATGGATTTAACGGAAAAATAACTACAAAGAAACGTTTTAATTTCTTTGATAAATTCAAAGATAACTGAGATACGGGCGGGAGGGGGGAGAGATGTTCCAAAAGTGATCAGTAATAGCTAAATCATATATTTATTAAGATAATATGATTGGCTCGTATTTTCCATTAACCATAGATTTCTTCCAACAATGCTTTACCTCAGAAGTAGCGCAATCATCAATGATGACTGTGTGACTTATTTATAAGGCGGGAGATTAATCTGCCTCCTGTAGTTAGAACCTTATTGCAAATGTGGGTTACAGTACGATTTCAATTAACGCGAAAAGAGCTAATATCATCAAAGTATCTGCAATAACTTCAGTGGATAAAAAAAAAGAAAGATTTTTGTTTGAAGAAGCATATTTCTTTGTCCGACAAGAAATGAGGTGAGCGCGGATTCTCTGTTTAGACAACGGCATTCAAACCGTCTTTCGTCACCTATTTATGTTGAATAGCTGACAAATTATTTTAACGAGCTTGGTACAATGCCTTTAATGAATCAGTCGGTACTCGTTTCCGCAGGGATATCAGCCCAAAAGTATCAATCAACATTATCAAACTTCTAAAAGCTTCTCTACTATGCTTTATCATTAGTGACCGGTCTTGAGCTTTGAATCTTAATTCCCCTGCAACATCCTTTAGCTGCAAGAACGACTTCGCGCAATATTTATAGTTCTAGTAGTTTATCGAGAATTAAAAATGTTCATGTGATATGAAAACCCGATCGGATAGTCGTTATAATCCCTTGTAAGTAGCTTCAGTGTACATGGGTTGTTCCAGGCGTTATAGCCGGGATGATTTATAGAGGAAGGTATAATTATTTCACGTTAATGCGAATATTAGATAATGAGCTACTCATTAATCAACAGCAAATAATGTTTATACGAATCTGAAGTAAACGAAGCCATTTTAAAATGAGTAGGTTTGTGGCAGAGATTAGCAAAAAAATGAAATTCCTAAACCTTACGATTCGCATCTTCTTTATAATTGACAAGACTCTCACACACTTCGTAGTAATAGACTCAATATTATGTTGTTATAAACAATACATTGTGTGCAACAAGTAACAGTTATTTAGAATTATGCAACACGTTATTTGTTTTTGCCATACAGGAGCTGTTGAGAAAGTTTGGCTCTTCAGCGTGAACGAGTCGATATTAGTTCCACACTCAGTGGATTAATTTTAAGATCATGGAATTGTGCTTAGCAATTTGGGCTTTCTGATGAAGTACTAAACTGTTTGCTCTTTTAGGTGGTTTTGTCAAAAAATAAGTCCATTTTAAACATAAAATCAAAAATTATTTTAATCAATTTTTCTATATTTTTGTTACCAGCTCAAAATGATTTTTTAGAAACAAATAGTTCAGAAAAGTTTTTTTCATAAGGAAATGTGGTCAAAACTATCAGTTATCTGTCTAAATCCAGAAAAAACACACTCTCTTAATACAAATTATCACTCAAAATCAGAAATATTATAAACACAGACTTCTGGCTCAGAAGAGGATCATAACACGTATCGTCAATAAACTTTACGACAATTCCAAACACAAATTAACACTTAAGCAATCAATAATTTTAAGCCAATATTTTTATATTTATTATATCAGCTCAGTGTTTATGAGAAAAAAATGGCTCAGAAAGGGTCTTTTATCTGAGAAGAAGATATGGTCAGAACAAAAAATACAGTCTCTTAATACAGATTCTTTGATTAGTTAGTGAAGAGAGGAGACTCAAACTGGTAATAAGGCATTACTCTAGTAGCACGATGACATCACATGGCTCACGGCAAAAAGACGTCATAAAACTGACGTGATTGAAACGTCATTATAAAGTCACCTAGGCTGCAAAAGTGTTTGCAGGAGATCATCAGCATCTAGTAAGTATTAGCTTTATCTTTGTACCAGGAAAATGTCAAACTCAGATTCAAGCTTTTTTAACGAAATTATCTTTTTTTTATTGTTATGTAAATAATGTTAAATAATTTAATCATCGCAATAATAAATTCAAACTTTTGGAATGCACCAATAATTTTTGATAGGAAAAAATTCCTGACGTAAAACTGACATCTTAGTTAAGTTTAATCTAAAGTTAAGTGTTTTATTGAATCTATCATGTCACCTAACTTACTTGATAGAGTCAATGAGCCGACGTCACTCGGTTGTGCCTTAGGATGCCATTTTGATGTCACTGTGACGTCACATTTAAAGTGATTTCATTTACCGTAAACCTGCCGTCATTTTTACGTCAATGTGTTGCTGTTTTTCAACAATTTTTTGAATTTGAAATGGAAAATATGACATGAAAAGTTACACTAATCAGCAGGACGTCAGGATTTAACTCGAACGCTGTGGAAGCTGATAGAAAGATAATTCATAGCCAATAACAAATTTTGAGCAGTCAGTCTTCCTATGGAACAGAATAAACCTTTTACCATCTCTGGTGCAACATAAAAAAAGTTAATTTGAGTTTTTCTGGCACCAAAAGAAAAAAGCAGAAAAGTGGACCTTCCCTCTAACAGCCAAGAAATAAAAGGGTACAGGGTGTGATTTCGTGAATGAAGCAAAATTGAATTACGCGATACATAAGAATGTGATTTTTCTGAACAATATTTTGTTCTTGGGACATAAATTGTTCTTGGGTTAAAGAAAATTTAAATAAATTGGAGTGTACGAAGGCGGGCAAGTCCAAAATGAAGAAGAACATGAAATGAATCATCTAAGGAACCAACTGACGGAAATCTGACCGGCACAGTTACAGAGCTTGAACAACGGGGTTGATCGAAGAGGAGGAAAGAAAAGGCCAAAGTGGTTGTAAGACCACGACCGAAAAACAGTTTTGTGGAAGATGGAAAAGAATTGATAAAAAGTTGCAACGTTTTACACGAAAATGACACCTGGCCTGGACCTAGTGCCCCAAATTAGTCTTTAGAACACGGAACATAGCTTTGTTTGTTTTAACAACATTTAAAGTGTGTTAAAAGCAAGAAAATTATTTTTCTGTATGTTTAGTTAACAATTAACGTTGCTAATAGCGTGGAAATAATAATCGAACGGTTTGTCGCGTGAACTTTTGTTATAAAAAATGCAGTTTGACTGTACTCTTATATCTGAAAAAAAGGATGTTTACATTACCCCTTAATCACCTAATCGATCAAGACAACTTTGATGGAAAAGTTCATAGCAATTTTAATAGTAGTCATCAAAGTAGATCACGAAAAAATGATTTGTAATGACAGTAATGAGGCAGAAGCGAGGAAAAGAGAATAACGTAGGTATACCATTTATTGGTATTGAATAACCAATAAAAACTAGCACCGATAAGGTAAGTACTGAGTTGAGTATAATTGGAATTTGTAAGCAATTCCGTTTTTGCCTCACCATTGTCATGTCAATATACTAAGCAAAAGTGAAGTCTTCGTTAGCGAAGAGTGACATAAATAAATGCGCGGTGTGTCGCCAGTTTCTCTAAGCTGGTAAACATATTAAAGATAAATCCTCTTAAGTATTTGAAGTAAAAGGGAGCTTTTGCATAGGCTTAGAGATTACTAATGAGATATGCACTTTCATCGCGTCAGTTTTCAGCTTTGATTAATTAAAATGCTCTTATCCCGCTGATCTGTTTCTGATGATAATAAGTACCCTCTGCAGCAAGCTAGATCAATCTGAACCATAGCCTCTGCGAGATTTTTCTTCAAGAGGCGAAGTTCATTTTTTTGATCACAATATTATTATTGAGCTTGCAAGTATAAGCATGATTTGAGCAAAATCATCAAACCGAGACTAGATTAATTCGTGATGATAGGAATAGTGAAATACACTTGCCAATGATGACTTTGAAGCACGAGTAAATTATCAACTGAAACATACGAGGATTTCCTTTTATTGTCCAATTATAGCGTTTACGGCTTAGAAATTGATATCAATCAAATTCCTTTTAATCGTAAAGAGCCGATGAAGAGAGATTAGCATGTGCAAGATATGTCATCACTGGAGCCGGAGAGATTCTCAACAGCCCTCGTATCGCCAGCTTGAATACATGTCGGGTATGAAGGCCTTTGTTCTACATTCATATAAAATATATCAGCGGTAAAGCTGAAACGTCGAGTTTTTCTCGTTGCATCACGTTAACTAGACCGAAAAATTGTTTATGTAGGTACTAAAAGCTATCATCGAGAACCCATTAACGACTTGTAATTCAAGGTTTTTATAATTCATAAAGCCTCGAAGTATTACATCCTGCATCATCTAGATTCTGTGTCACGCAGAATTCGCTTTCTGGTATTAACCTCACTATAGGAAACCGCTGAATTATGAAAAATAGAAGCTTCGAGCTTTGAAGCGTAGTACCTCCCATTTCGTTTGCATATTAATTTCTAAATCCACTTGTTTTAAATAATGGGCGAGTACCAGGGATAAGTTGTCAAAACTGTCATAAATAGGGTGCATCTCTGCATGAATTAAATGGCAAATAGGCAAGTTTCCCATAGAAGTCTATCTACATCTGAAACATTTCAATCACACTTTAATGGATATAATTCTAGTTTAAAGTTTTACAGGTTTTAATTTCAGCTAATTATGCCTCTGCATCAATTACGTAACCCATCAAACCGTATGCAACCAATCAGGTAGGTTTTTATGGCCCTTAACGATCGATCGCGCTATAAAGTGATATAGGAAGAACGAGGAATGAAAAAAATTAGTTTAAACGTTGAGACGGTTAAATTTAAACAAGCTGCCTCATCGCCAGTCGACCTTGCCCAACCGGTGTTTGCACTCAACACCGTGAATAATCTGTTTCCAATTTTAAAAGAAACTTTAATGAAGATTCAGGTGGAAGAAGGAAATTTCTGTCCATTGGAAACAGCGAAACAGGGCCAGTGCGGTTTGAGTTGGGAACACCACCTGCCTGAAGCATGTGCTTAATATGAGCATTAAAATAACGAAAAGCCACAAACAGCAAAACAAATTAGAGTACAGTTAAGGTTTATGGCAATGAGTCAGCCTTACTCCAATGCTGGCGAGGCAATTTTGATGGAAGATTGTGAAAACGTACCATGTCCCTGTAAATTGCTGGAGAGCTGCATAAAAAATGATTACTCTCGTTTCACGATTATATGCAGAAACATTCAGATCACAAGAACTAACCTGAAGTAGCATATTTATTTATCTGCAAAACTAAATGTTTTTTTTTGCAATTTACATTGCGGCACAACAATTTCTTTAACTGTAACTCGGTATTGTTTATTCAATATTTGCTATGCGATAACTGTATCGATATTTAAGATTAAATCTGATTTTTTTTATGGGCAAAGTTGGTAATTTTATTTATTAGACGTAATTTGTCGTTAATATTAAAAAACTTTTATAGCAAAAAAAAAATATATATATAATTTTTGAAGTTACTGACTTCTCATTTTCAACTGCTTTGAACTCGGCAACTCTATTCTTAAAACACAATTTCGGTATTTTTTTTTTATAAGGAAAAACCGCCAAAAATAATAAAATCCTTTAAGTTTGAAAAAAATGCTAGAGTATGCAATTTTTTTAAAAAACAAACAACCAACTTAAAACCCTAAAATTAAAAAAAAAAAGTATTTTTGAAACAGGTATGACAAAAGATTCCTCATTTTCAGTTGCTTTTATCACAGAACTCGAATCTTAAGACACAATTTGAGTATCTCTTTTATAATGAAAAAAAAAACAATAAAAAGCCTCTAAATGTGAAAAACAAGTAAAGAAAAAAACATAATTTTTCAACATAGGAAAGTCATCACAAATTCTCTAAAAAATAAACTTTAATAAAAACGACATAAAACACCTAAAGTTAGCTAAAAAACCTTTTTTTTTTTAATGATATATGGCAAGTGATGGCAGGCATTTACAGATTATTTGAACTCAGAAGCTCGGCTCTGATGATATAATTAAAGTACCTCGGTGTGTGAAGGCCTTCACGGCCGGTCAAAATACAATCTAAAGTGTTTTCCGGGCTTTGAAACCGTGGTCCGGAATTTCTTTCTGACGTTTCGTCTACAGCTGCGGCACACATTATCAAAGACGATGAGGCAATGGGCGAAGTGATCTCCCGTGCTTCCCGACATTGACTGATTCGACTGTGGTGAGCTCAGTGGTATTTATTCCCCCTCTGTCGCGCTGCACTGGAGAGACTGGGGTGGGGGCAGCGGTAGCGCGGGGTTTCGGCGCACTTGAACTATGTCGTAGAACTGGCTTCCAGTCTGCATTTAGAAATGTAATTTCCTCCTTCCTGTTGAAATTATTGTCGGGTTTAAAGATCTCAATGGCCTCTCTCGTTAGTTTTGGATAGAAACGCTGCGATTGATATAAGATTTCTGAAATCTTATATCAATAGCAGGGTTTCTATCCGAGACTAACGAGAGAGACCGTTGAGATCATTAAACATGACAATAATTTCAACAGGAAGGAGGAAATTATGTTTTTAAATGCAGACTGGAACTACTGGAAGCGAGTTCTACGACATACTTCGAATGCGCTGAAACCCCGCGCCACCACTAGCCCCACCCCAGTCCCTCCACTGCAGCGCGACGACGGGGGAATGACTACCACGGAGCTCCCCATAGTCAAATCCAGGGCTGCCACAGCTACCGAATTTTCGGTAGATCTACCAAATTTCGCCAAAATCTACCGATATACCGAATTTGTATGAAATTTTAAAGAAAAAAAAAACTTTGGCTTAGCCTCATTGTTTTTTTAGTATTTCTACATTTAATTGTATTCAATACCCAAAAATTAGTACAATTAGTAGTGTATCAGTATATTTATTATTTCACAATTTAATTAAATAACTTAATAAGGTCTTAAGTTAAATAAAGTCACTAATTTAAAAACTGTTATTAAGCTTTTATTTAAATGTCTGGTGTTGTAAAGGCTGTTTTTAATTTATTTTAAATATATATTATGTTAGTAGGTCCTTAAAGTTAATAAATTTTTAATTTCATTTTTGCTTACTTTACCTCACCTGTAAGTATATTTACTTTCATTTGCACCTACGTTGTTTAAGCCAGGCTTAAGTTAAGTTTGGTTTTGAATGTGGTAAATTACATGAAATATGTCACAGTCAAAACCAAACTTAAATTAAGCCTGGCTTAAATAAATTCGATGCAAATGAGGGTTACCCTACCGAAAAATGAGACGCAAATCTACCGACATACAAAAACGGTGTATATCTGTGGCAGCTGTAGACGAAACGTCAGGAAGAAATTCCATTAGATCACGGCTTCAGAGCCCGGTAAACACTTTAGAATGTATTTTGCCGTGAAAGCCTTCACAGTCTTATAAACATTTTCGACTTAAGGGACACCTCATTTTCACTTGTTTTGAACTCAGAAACTCGCTTCTGATAATATAATTCAAATATCTCCCTTAATAATAGGAAAATCACTAGAAATCTAAAAAAAATCAACTCGAAGAGAGAAGGGACTCAGCGAAGGAAAATGTATTTATTGAATGTAAGAAACACATAAGATTAGCCAAAAAACCTTTTTGTCAAAATTAAGTAACACCTCATTTTCTAACTAAACTGAGAACCGTGTACCTCGCCAGAAATATTAAAAAGTCGACTCAATTTGAACAGAAAGAAACATTATTTTTTGAAGGTAAGTCACTTAAACATTTAAGATTAGCAAAAAAAATTTATTTAAGTCAGAATTGGCAACTGGCACCACATTTTCAGTTGCTTTGAACTCAGAAACAGGGTTCTGATGATATAATTCAATATAGAAGAACTAACCTGAAATAGCATAACAATATTTATTTATCTGCTAAACTAAATGGTTCTTTTTTTTACAATTTACATTGCGGCACAGCAATTTCTTTAACTGTAACTCGGTATTGTTTATTCAATATTTGCTATGCGATAACTGTATCGATATTTAAGATTAAATCTCAATTTTTTATAGGCACCGTTGGTCAATTTATAATTAAATTGGGAATACTTGGACCTTAATGTTAACGACTTGATTCCCCACGGAAAATTCGAATTAGACTGGTACAAAATTAAATTAAAGATTTTAAAGTAATGACTAATGGACCTTGGACGTAACGAAAAGCGAGACATTGAGAATAAGAAATGGTCAAGGTCAGGAATTGAAGATTTGATGATAAAAAAAAAATTCTATCCAACTAAATCGCAAAGCGCTTCGTTAAAACTGCAATGTTAACCATAAAAAAAAACCGTAATTTGTGGTAATAAAATAGTCATACTCATAGGTCTATATTGTTAAACTGCCGGCTAATTGTATTGTTTGAGATGTTCGCTTACACGGGTATCATAAAGACTTTAATTAGATCGACGGTTTGGCTTCGCGTCTTAATTACAAGGGAATCAACGAGCACCGGTTTGCTTTTATTTGATTTGACATAAAGATGCAGATAATTTCAACGCTTATAGTACAGTATTCTTCTTGAGGGAATTAATTACCATTAAAATCTCGGGACCCGGTGTTAAATTATTAATGATCATGGCTCTGGACAACCTGCAATTTTAAAATGATTTATAGGAGGAGGGGATATAATTAAAATTTCTTTCTTTTTGTGCAAAAGTCTCAACCTTTGATGGATTCAGCTCCTTGCAACTATCTAATTGAAAAAGGCTAATTAGATTTAGTGTATGTATGAAATCCATTTTGATTTTGTAGCTAACAACGTACTATCTCATATAGCTGTGAACACCAGCTTAATGGTAATTATTATTGAAAGAAAACAAATGACCAGGAGCACGAACCTGTCTAAACACCAGCGGATTTAGTAGAAAAATGAAAGTAATGGAAATTATATTCACCTAGTGGAAGACAGATGGTAAGCTAAATTTAGAAACAGTAACCTAAAGGTATGCTTAAATTCAAATATAACTTATCGATAAGTCGTGTGTGCAAATTTAAACTACCTTCTATATATTACTGTCTGAATTTACATTCCGCAGTGATGCTATTCGTATGCACAGTGTCCTTTGCTAAAAGAACCGGTAATATTTAGAGCATTCTATTTTAATATCAAGCAATTAACGATTACTACGAACTTCCTGATGAGTTTTTAGCTTTTCTAATAGCGCAATGCTGCTAAGTTATGTGACATTTCTGGATAATCAATAGATATAACTCTTAAAGTGAATTTTAATTAGCTATAATATCCTTTCCTTGTCTCATAATTTAATGTTTTCCTTTTCCACCAATACTTGGGGTTTCCCAGGCATATGCACGGAAATGTTCGATGTTTACCACTAGAATCCAGTTATTGGCTCTTTATAAGGGGCATATACCAACAACCTTTTAAAATTAACTTGAGTATGTGAAACATTTTCCGCGTTCCTATGCAATAAATCTGGGAGAGAAAAATTTTCAAAATCATCAGCTATACCGTATAAGTCGTACAAAGCTTGACATATTACTTTTGCAGTTAACAGTTTTAATACCCGCAGAAAATTTATATGCAAAAACCCTAATGTTAGTAACGGTTACGGGAAAAATGATAACAGTGGCAGTTAGTGCATATATTATATACAGGGTGATTTGTACAAAATTACTAAAACATTAAAATGTAACTTTATTAAAAGAAATTAATTTAAAACCGAGTAATTCGAGCGCGAATATCGTTTACCTTATTTCTATATCTAAAAATAAATTTTCGATACAGGATGCTGTTTTTGACATTTCACAATTAGTCCCTATTTTTTTGTTTTATGCCCTGTATTGTTACTTTGCGAAATAAAGCAATGGTACTGCCAAAAATATACACACTAAATTTTATTTTCTAATCCGCTGTTCTAAAACAGAATTAGGCAAAATCAGTAAAAAACATTGTATTTTGGCAAATAATAATTATTATTAATCCACTCCCACATAGGTGAGTAGGGCAATTAGATAAGTGACGAATCATTTTCAACTGCTTCGAACTCTATTTAACTACGTACCTTTATAGCAGAGAAATCGATCCTCTAAAACTTTTTAAAAAAATACAGAAAAAACATGAATCTTCAACGTAGGAAACTCAGAACAATTTTACAAAAAAAGAAACTTTAATAGAAGCGACAAATCCCTGAAATTAACAAAAAAAAGTTTTTTTAATATTGGAGTTAATGACTCCTCATTTTCCACTGCTTTGAACTCAGCAACTCGATTCTTAAGCCACAATTTTAGTATTTTTCTTTATAACGGAAAAATCGCCAAAATGTAATAAAAATCATCTAACTTTGAAGAAAATTTTTTTTAACGTACAAGGTGAACTCAGTGTAAATTCTCTAAAAAACAAATAAATTTTATACCTGAAATTAGCCAAAAAAAACTTTTTAATTTTCGATTCAGATATGACAACACTCCTCATTTTCAATTGCGTCGAACTCAGCAACACGATTCTTAAGACACTTTTATAAGGAAAAAAAACAATAAAAAGCCTCGAAATTTGAAGGAAAGTAGAGACAAACATAACCTTTCAACATAGGAAAACCACCACCAACTCTTGAAAAAAAAAATAAAAACGACATAAACTCCTAAAGTTGACCAAAAAACTTTCTTTATATTTTCGACAAGTGACACCTCATTTTCAGTGTTTTGAACTCAGAAACTCGGTGCCTTCAAGTCAACTCAAGATGAAAAAAACAATATTTTTTGAACGTAAGAAGGATTAAACACCTAAGACTAGCCAAAAAAAACTCTTTTATCTTCAAGATAGAAATGACAAGTGACAAGTGACACCTCCTTTTCGGTTGCTTTGAATTCAGAAACTCGATTCTGATGATATAATTCAAGTCGGTTCAGTTCATCTCCCTTTATAATGGGAAAATCGCCAGAAATAAAAAGTCAACTCAAACTGAAGTGAAAGAAAAATTATTTTTTGAACTAAAGAAAAACACAAGAAACTTTAACACCTAAGATTAGCCAAAAAAACTTTTTTATTTTCTACTTAGAATTGGCATGTGACACCCCATTTTCAGTTGTATTGACCTAAAAAACTCGTTTTTGATGATATAATTAAAGTATCTCCTTATATAAAGGAAAAATCACCAGAAATATAAAAAGTTAATCAATTTGAAGAGGAATAGTAGATTATGTCACTAGGAGTAAAAGTGGGTCTTTTCGTGCTGAGCCCAGAGATTGACGGCCGAAGCGAAGCTGAGGCCTGCAACTGGGCGAAGCACAAAAAGACCTTTTACTCCGAGTAACATATACAATTTTTTTTTCGAGCATGCAGGATATAATAAATCTATTTCAGAGTGATTCAATTTTGCAATTTTCTCTCATCTTCTTTAAGCGGGTCTAGGTACTTACCCAATTGTGTATATTATTTGTAAAATACATAGAATATGTTAGAATGGTGGTTTTCAATGTTCAATGGTTTTAATGTATTAAATAATAACCAATGATTATGGTAAACTAAGAATTTGTAGCATTAGTTTCAATACTAAATTAATAAATGTCACATTGACAGATAAATATGATGACGCGCATGACATTTAACAGACGATTTCAGAATTCGAGAACCTATGCGATTTCGACTAATAACGGTTTCGGATGGTGCTCTTGAGTGCTCTGAGAGTATTTCTGTCCTTTGTTTTTTCAACAAGAATGTAAAGATGGCAATACACTCAGATCGGTTTATCTGGTGTCATCTATTATTAAAATAATTTTGGTGAATGAAAATCGTTTATATATGCGCCACCATGACACTAGCGGTGACTTTTGACTTTACTTTTACTGCCTAGGACTTTTTTGCTACTTTTTTGGTCTCAGGATTTGAAAGCCCACTTTAGGTGTGCGTATGGAGAAAACAAATGACGTACTTTTAGTCCGCTTGAAAAAAATAGTAGATTATGTCACTAGGAGTAAAAGTGGGTCTTTTCGTGCTGAGCCCAGAGATTGACGGCCGAAGCGAAGCTGAGGCCTGCAACTGGGCGAAGCACAAAAAGACCTTTTACTCCGAGTAACATATACTATTTTTTTTTCAAGCGTGCAATAAATAAGAAATCTATTTAAAAGTGGTTCAGTTTTGCAATTTTCTCTCATCCTCTTTAAGCGGGTCTAGGTACTTACCCAATTGTGTATATTATTTGTAAAATACATAGAATATGTTAGAATGGTGGTTTTCAATGTTCAATGGTTTTAATGTATTAAATAATAACCAATGATTATGGTAAACTAAGAATTTGTAGCATTAGTTTCAATACTAAATTAATAAATGTCACATTGACAGATAAATATGATGACGCGCATGACATTTAACAGACGATTTCAGAATTCGAGAACCTATGCGATTTCGACTAATAACGGTTTCGGATGGTGCTCTTGAGTGCTCTGAGAGTATTTCTGTCCTTTGTTTTTTCAACAAGAATGTAAAGATGGCAATACACTCAGATCGGTTTATCTGGTGTCATCTATTATTAAAATAATTTTGGTGAATGAAAATCGTTTATATATGCGCCACCATGACACTAGCGGTGACTTTTGACTTTACTTTTACTGCCTAGGACTTTTTTGCTACTTTTTTGGTCTCAGGATTTGAAAGCCCACTTTAGGTGTGCGTATGGAGAAAACAAATGACGTACTTTTAGTCCGCTTGAAAAAAATAGTAGATTATGTCACTAGGAGTAAAAGTGGGTCTTTTCGTGCTGAGCCCAGAGATTGACGGCCGAAGCGAAGCTGAGGCCTGCAACTGGGCGAAGCACAAAAAGACCTTTTACTCCGAGTAACATATACTATTTTTTTTTCAAGCGTGCAATAAATAAGAAATCTATTTAAAAGTGGTTCAGTTTTGCAATTTTCTCTCATCCTCTTTAAGCGGGTCTAGGTACTTACCCAATTGTGTATATTATTTGTAAAATACATAGAATATGTTAGAATGGTGGTTTTCAATGTTCAATGGTTTTAATGTATTAAATAATAACCAATGATTATGGTAAACTAAGAATTTGTAGCATTAGTTTCAATACTAAATTAATAAATGTCACATTGACAGATAAATATGATGACGCGCATGACATTTAACAGACGATTTCAGAATTCGAGAACCTATGCGATTTCGACTAATAACGGTTTCGGATGGTGCTCTTGAGTGCTCTGAGAGTATTTCTGTCCTTTGTTTTTTCAACAAGAATGTAAAGATGGCAATACACTCAGATCGGTTTATCTGGTGTCATCTATTATTAAAATAATTTTGGTGAATGAAAATCGTTTATATATGCGCCACCATGACACTAGCGGTGACTTTTGACTTTACTTTTACTGCCTAGGACTTTTTTGCTACTTTTTTGGTCTCAGGATTTGAAAGCCCACTTTAGGTGTGCGTATGGAGAAAACAAATGACGTACTTTTAGTCCGCTTGAAAAAAAAAATGATTTTTTGAACGTAAAAAAAAACACCAAAAACTTTAATAAAAACGAAATTAAACACCTAAGAATAGCCGAAAAAACTTTTTTTTATTTTCGACTTAGAATTGGCATGTGACACCCCATTTTCAGTTTTATTGACCTAAGAAACTCGTTTCTGATGATATAATTCAACTATCTCCTTATATAAAGGAAAAATCACCAGAAGTATAAAAAGTTAATCAATTTGAAGAGAAAAAATGATTTTTTGAACTTAAAAAAACAGCAAAAATTTTAATAAAAATGAAATTAAACACCTAAGAATAGCCAAAAAAACTTTTTTTTATTACTTAAAACTGCCATGTGATACCTCATTTTCAGTTGTACTGAACTCAGAAACTCAGAAACTCAGATAAAAAAAAAAGATTTTTTGAAGGTAAAAAAACACCAAAAACTTTAATGAAAACGAAATTAAACACCTAATAGCCAATTTTTTTTTATTTTCTACTTAGAATTGGCATGTGACACCCCATTTTCAGTTGTATTGACCTAAGAAACTCGTTTCTGATGATATAATTCAAGCATCTACTTATATAAAGGAAAAATCACCAGAAATATAAAAAGTCAAACAATTTGAAGAGAAAAAAAATATTTTTTAACGTAAAAAAACACCAAAAACTTTAATAAAAACGAAATTAAACACCTAAAAATAGCCAAAAAAGCTTTTTTTTTATTTTCTACTTAGAATTGGCATGTGACACCCCATTTTCAGTTTTATTGACCTAAGAAACTCGTTTCTGATGATATAATTCAAGTATCTCCTTATATAAAAGACAAATCACCAGAAATATAAAAAGTCAATCAATTTGAAGAGAAAAAATGATTTTTTGAACGTAAAAAAAACAAAAAAAAACTTTAATAAAAACGAAATAAAACACCTAAAAATAGCAAAAACTAATTAAAAAAAAATAGAAAAAAAAACCTTTTTTTCTATTTAGAATTGGCATGTGACACCCCATTTTCAGTTGTATTGACCTAAAAAACTCGTTTTTGATGATATAATTAAAGTATCTCCTTATATAAAGGAAAAATCACCAGAAATATAAAAAGTTAATCAATTTGAAGAGAAAAAATGATTTTTTGAACGTAAAAAAAAACACCAAAAACTTTAATAAAAACGAAATTAAACACCTAAGAATATCAGAAAAAACTTTTTTTTATTTTCGACTTAGAATTGGCATGTGACACCCCATTTTCAGTTTTATTGACCTAAGAAACTCGTTTCTGATGATATAATTCAACTATCTCCTTATATAAAGGAAAAATCACCAGAAGTATAAAAAGTTAATCAATTTGAAGAGAAAAAATGATTTTTTGAATTTAAAAAAACAGCAAAAATTTTAATAAAAATGAAATTAAACACCTAAGAATAGCCAAAAAAACTTTTTTATTTCCTACTTAAAACTGCCATGTGATACCTCATTTTCAGTTGTACTGAACTCAGAAACTCAGATAAAAAAAAAAGATTTTTTGAAGGTAAAAAAACACCAAAAACTTTAATGAAAACGAAATTAAACACCTAATAGCCAATTTTTTTTTATTTTCTACTTAGAATTGGCATGTGACACCCCATTTTCAGTTGTATTGACCTAAGAAACTCGTTTCTGATGATATAATTCAAGCATCTACTTATATAAAGGAAAAATCACCAGAAATATAAAAAGTCAAACAATTTGAAGAGAAAAAAAATATTTTTTAACGTAAAAAAACACCAAAAACTTTAATAAAAACGAAATTAAACACCTAAAAATAGCCAAAAAAGCTTTTTTTTTTATTTTCTACTTAGAATTGGCATGTGACACCCCATTTTCAGTTTTATTGATCTAAGAAACTCGTTTCTGATGATATAATTCAAGTATCTCCTTATATAAAAGACAAATCACCAGAAATATAAAAAGTCAATCAATTTGAAGAGAAAAAAATATTTTTTGAACGTAAAAAAAACACCAAAAACTTTAAGAAAAAAAAAACTTTTTTTCTATTTAGAATTGACATGTGACAGTCCATTTTCAGTTGTATTGAACTCAAAAACTCGTTTCGGATGATATAATTGAAGTATCTCCCTATATTAAGGGAAAATCGCCACAAACATAAAAAGTTAATCAATTTTCTTCAACGTAATTCGTTGAACGTAAGAAAAACACAAGAAAATTTAATAAAAACAACATGAAACATATAAGAATAGCAAAAAAAAACTTTTTTTTTTAATTTCGAGTTAGTTTTGGCAAGTGACACCTCATTTTCAGTAGGTAGCTTTGACCTCAGAAACTCGGTTCTGAAGATATAATTCAAGTATCTCCCTTTATAACGGAAAAATCGCTAAAAATAATTTACGTATCTCTTTTTAAAAGCAAAAAATCGGACTTTTTTCAATTGACAGAATTTGTATGCCCCGATAAATGGGTTTTCGACCTGGCAAAGTTGATGCGTTAGTCACTAAAGAACAATATTATAACACAAAAACAAAGACACTTCTTTCCAGTTGTTTTGAACTTTGGATTTGAACTCTGGAATTAGAAATGATATTAACTACTTAAAATTAACCGAGAAACTGATTTAGTTTTAGCGTTTGCAATTGACACCTTAGAGACCTTGATACCTTAGTGACGAGAAATCTACATTTGTTAGGCGAAAATCGTCAAAAAAACTAAATTTGAGTTAAAACTATGGAAAAATTACTGTTGAACGTACGACAAGACAATCAGTAAACATTCCTTGAAAACGAAACTGAAAAAAACTTTTTTTTAAATTTTCGAGTTAAATATGGTGAGTGACACCTCATTTTCAGCTGCTTTGAACTCAAAATTATGACTGTTCTTTATAACTGAAAAATCGTTAAAAAATTACATGTCAACTAAATTTTAATAAAAGTTTACGAAAAAAATTGGTTTTTAAACTAGCCTTAAATTTTTTTTGTGTTAGACGTGGCACAGAAGTGACAAGAGACAGCCCGTTTTCAGCTGCTTTAGCAGGTTTGAAGAAAACAAACTAAACTGACTAGAATTTTTGACCCTAAAGTATCACTTGATTGAAATCCCTTCCTGTCAACTTTTGCGAACTTTCCTTCTCATTAGGCCACTCAGAGACATCAACGAGCGGTAACACCGCAAGCCCTTCATTGATTATTCGAATTACCTTTAAAGGTGCAGTTAAATTCCACGAATCTTGTTGGAACTTTTAAGCCGTCCAGTACAACATTTCACACAATTACATGTAAATATGAAATGCTAGTGGCAACTTAATGGTTCCGAGGCTTTTTTATGTCCTGTTTATGCCATTGTAACAACCTTGTTTTCCGCGGGTACTGACAGTTTGCACTCACATTGCCTCTTAGGCGAATGGACTTGGAAAAATGAATTTAAATTTATTAAAATTGATGCGAGAAAACGTCAACTTAAAAATAATAAATTTATTAAAGTGGAAGCCGCAAGATAGCAAGATGGCTGCTGGTTCGATAAGAAATGCGTTTCTCTATCGACAGTTGTGCATGTTTCCTTGTCAGGTCGGGTTTAATTATTAATATTTATTTCCGCTACAGATGATGCGATAACTTTCTCGAAAACATGGAAAATTATGCGAACGTGAAACCTTAAGATGATCTTGTTACACTTTTCAATTGATTTATGGCACACTTACTATATCACTTTCTAAAGCCGCAGCATGCAAATCTTTATTGTTTATTATTAGACCAATCAGTCGCTTCTTAACTAGACAGTACACCGAACTAATTACTTCCTCTTTCTACTTATTCACTTATTTTTAGAAAAACCTATCGCTAGATTTATCTAAAGACATGTGCCGCAAATAACTAAAGAACTGCTAACTTATCGTTTCCCTAAACATATACAAGATTGTGCCCTCAATGAAGCTTCGTTAAAGGAATTCGCTAATTACTCGGGGAACTTAATAACCCTAGTTCGATAATAAATAAGTGAAAAGGTCAAAGGCCAGAGCCAAGTTCCTGTTTGCTCAGCAGCCATTAAGCCATTGAGTCTGTCAGGCTTTTTTTAAAGTTCTTGATTTGCTATTGTCGTCGAGCAGGCCAATCTGAACTGATCCGATATGGTAATGCGTAATGGAATAATTATTGCTGTCAATATTTGAGGATGATCTTCACGATGGAGCCTAGGGGCACATAGAATAAAGGCAGGCCTTTGTCGATGATGTATGCTAATGACTGAGTACATTTTATGTTATTAAACATGTCAAAATATCGGTTTAAAACACCAGTGCGGAAATTTTTGAGAAAAACTATTTTTTATCTTTATCTGTTTTCCGCAAATTAAAAAAATTTATAAAAATGATAAAAAAAGGCAGAATACAATCCACTCACTTCTGGACTGATCATCAATCAAGAAGCACCAAGTTATACAAAGTGTAATAGCTAATCTTATACATCAGTGACTGTCGAATGTAGTAAATGATTGTTCTTATTTTCTTTAGGTTTCATTTATTATTACACTTCTAAGTGCAATAGGAGATAGAGATCTGGTTCCTATTCAAGAAACCCATCAAGGAGTTGAGCAAAAAATTGAGACATTCTCACAGATAACTGAGTCATTAAAAAGCTTCAAGGAAGTGATCGCTAAGGGGTCGACCCCGAAGGTCTCATTTACGTTAAGGCTAATGAGGCAACGAAATAAATCTTATTACTATTCGACCTCGTTCGTCTTGTACATATATATACGAATGCTCTATTTTGCTTCTGTTAGTGTTTATCTTTCCCATGTGAGATGTAGTAGGAAGAACAGCACTCAGGTATCGACTGAAGGAATTTAGCAAATTACTGTATCACGAGTAGAAGTACTAAATTTGGAGTTTTTATCCGGAAATGTTTCAGTGGGAGTTAACACGAGACGTACCGACTCTTTGCGGCACTAACAACTTCATATACCAGATGAGGCAATAAAGATAAATAATAATTTATTCAAGCGTAAAAGTGAGCTCAACGGCTAAAAGTAAAACCTATGACAATTCCATAAAAACTAAATAAAACAAGCTTCTTAATAGTGTGTCAAGAGCTCTTTATCCACTAGCTTGGAAAAGATTTGATGAGGTGACATAGTTTGCCATATCAGGAAGTGTTATATTACAGTGTATATATGTATTGTAAACTATACATATATAATTTGTGAATTGAGTACATTTTCTATCTGTTTATGGCTTACGCTAACAACAAGCCGAAGAAGGAACAGTTTGCTGCTAAATGTTATAATTCATTGAAAGTTATAGCTTAAGCGGCTAATAATTATAGAGATTTTTTGTCTACCCGAGAGAATATTGATTCATTTATTACCTAAACAAACAATAAGAATTTAGACTTGGAAAATTAATAAAGAAAATATGCATTTTTTAAAAGTGTATATATATAAAGAAACATTTCTGTTTCTGCGTAACTCATTTTGTCACCACAACAAACGTGGTAGTCTAATGCATTTTTTTGGAGTCTTAAGCGGTTCCAAAGATATTTAATAATTTTCTAATTTTCCAAAATAAACGCATAAAGCTTATATTCGTTTTAACTAATTATTTCCAATTAAACCAAAGGGTCAGTCCAAATTTCGAAACCTCAAACAGTTCTCAAGATATTCACACATGCTTTTTATTTTTCAAAATCGATCACAAAGTTTCTGTTTCTATGTAGCTCATTTTTTCCAGCAAACACGATAATTTAATGTATTTTTTTGAAGTCTCAAGCTGTTCTCAAAATATTTAATAATTTTCTAATTTTCCAAAATAAACCCATAAAGCTTATATTCGTTTTAACTAATTATTTCCAATTAAACCAAAGGGTCAGTCCAAATTTCGAAACCTCAAACAGTTCTCAAGATATTCACACATGCTTTTTATTTTTCAAAATCGATCACAAAGTTTCTGTTTCTATGTAGCTCATTTTTTCCAGCAAACACGATAATTTAATGTATTTTTTTGAAGTCTCAAGCTGTTCTCAAAATATTTAATAATTTTCTAATTTTCCAAAATAAACCCATAAAGCTTATATTCGTTTTAACTAATTATTTCCAATTAAACCAAAGGGTCAGTCCAAATTTCGAAACCTCAAACAGTTCTCATGATATTCACACATGCTTTTTATTTTTCAAAATCGATCACAAAGTTTCTGTTTCTATGTAGCTCATTTTTTCCAGCAAACATGATAATTTAATGTATTTTTTTGGAGTCTCAAGCTGTTCTCAAAATATTTAATAATTTTCTAATTTTCCAAAATAAACCCATAAAGCTTATATTCGTTTTAACTAATTATTTCCAATTAAACCAAAGGGTCGGTCCAAATTTCGAAACCTCAAACAGTTCTCAAGATATTCACACATGCTTTTTATTTTTCAAAATCGATCACAAAGTTTCTGTTTCTATGTAGCTCATTTTTTCCAGCAAACACGATAATTTAATGTATTTTTTTGAAGTCTCAAGCCGTTCTCAAAATATTTAATAATTTTCCAAAATAAATCAATGTACATAATACAAGTTTTGAAACCTCAAACAGTTCTCGAGATATTTATTTTCCAAAATCGATAACGAATATTTTCTGTTTGTTTATAGCTCATTTTTCTAAGAAAATGGTAGTCTCAAGCCTCAAGCCATTCTAAGATGTTAAATAATATTCTAATTTTCCACAATAAACCCTTTAAGTTTGTATTCATTTTTAGTTAAATTTTCAGTCGTTTAACGAAATCTTAGTAACCTCAAACCATTTTCAAGATATGGAATAATTTTGCTATTTTGCAAAATATACAAACGCACTAACACGATCGTCTAGTGAATTTCGTGGAGGCTCAAACCGTTTATCTATTATTATAATAAACTACAATTAATGTCTTTATTTTTCAAAAAAAAAATCATAAAATTTTAAGCTAACTTTTTCCAAGTAAGCCAAGTATGCAATTTATTTTTTTTATTTTTAAATCGGTTTCGAGATATTTTCTAATTTCTCAAAATAGACCCACAAAGTTTCTATTTGCTTTTAACTAATTTTTCCCAACCAACACGAAAATCTAATTAACTTTTCGAAAAAAAAATCGAACTACGTATCCCCAACTAGACATATTGTATATTGGGTACTAGCAGCAATTAAATGCCACTAAAAGAATATTAAACTTTAAAGCAACACAACTATTTATTAGGAGGAAAAACTATTTTTTTTTCCTTAAAAAAAATTTCGAAAAAATTCAAATTAAGGTTAAGGCGAAAATCAATTAAAAATTACAAAAAGCGTCAAAAATGTAAATTTGAAGTCTTGGAGAAGTTTTTCAAAGTGTCAAAGAAAAAAAAAATAAAACAACAAAAATTTAGATTCGAATTAGAACTAAAATTGTTTGAAAATAATTCATTATACCAAAAAAATGACAATTTTGATGTTTTTTGAAAAAGTCGGGTCAAGATTAAGGCCAAAATAGGTAAAAAATGATTCAAAGAGGGTAAATATAAAAACTTGGAGCCTTTGGAAAAACTCAAATTAAGATTATGGCCAAAATCAAATAAAAATTACTAAAAGCGTCAAAAATGCCAATTTGAAGTTTTGGAGAATGTTAGATTAGAATTAGAATTGAAATTTTTCGAAAAAAACCCACTTTACATAAAAACAACAATTTTTATGTTTTTTGAAAAAGTCAGGCTGGGATTAAAGCCAAAATACGTGAAAAATGATTCAAAGAGGGTAAATATAAAAACTTAGGGCTTTACAAATCTAAAATCAAGATTATGGCCAAAATCAAAAAAGCAAATACTAAAAGCGTCAAAAATTCAAATTTGAAGTCTTGGAGAATGTTGATTTAGAATCAGAACTCAAATTTATTAAAAATAATAATTTTTATTTTTTTTTGAAAAAGTCAGGCTCGGATTAAGGCCAAAATATGTGAAAAATGTCTCAAAAAGGGTAAATTTACAAATTTGGAGGCTTTGGAAAAAAATCAAATTAAGATTACGGTTAAAATCAGTTAAAAATTAATCAAACTGTAAAAAATTTCCGATTAAAAATTTCTAGCCTTATTCACGTTAGGATTAAGATCAAAACTGGTTAAAAAATTACACAGAGCGTCTAAAAATGCAAATTTGGTGTCTTTCAAAAAATTAACATTAGAAATCGGGCTAAAATTATATAAAAATAACTCATTTTGTTAAAAAAATAACAACTTTGACATTTTTTTAAAAAAATTAGGCTAAAATTATAACCAAAATACGTAAAAAATGACGCAAAGTGCGCAGAAATACAAATTCGGAAATTTCGAAAAAATTCAAATAAAAATTATGGCCAAAATCAATTAAAAATTACTAAAAGCGTTAAAAATGCCAATTTGAAGTCTTGGAGAATGTTAGATTAGAATTAGAACTGAAATGTTAAAAAAAAACTCGTTTTACATAAAAATAACAATTTTATGTTTTTTGAAAAGGTCAGGCTAGGATTAAGGCTAAAATACGTGAAAAAATTACTCAAAGAGAGTAAATATACAAATTTGGAATCTTTGAAAAAATTTCAAATTAAGATTACGGTTAAAATCATATAAAACATAATCACACTGTCAGAAAAAAATACCGATTAAAAGTTTCTAGCCAAATTCACGGTGGGATTAAGATCAAAACTGGTGAAGAAATTACACAGAGCGTCTAAAAATGCAAATTTAGTGTCTTTCAAAAAATTTACATAGAATTAAAACTAAAAAATTATTTAAAAGTTACTCATTTCATCAAAAAAATGACAACTTCGACATTTTTTGAAAAAATCAGGCTAAAATTAAGACCCAAATACACTAATGAATGATTCAAAGTGCGTAGAAATACAAATTTGAAAGTTTCGAAAAAACTCAAATAAAGATTATGGCCAAAATCAATTAAAAATTACTAAAAGCGTCAAAAATGCAGAATAAGAGTTTCTAAGCAAATTCAGGTTAGCATTAAGATTTAAAAATTACACAGTGCATCTAAAAATGCAAATTTGAAGTCTTTGAAGAAATTCAGATTAAAATTATAACCAAAAATTGATTGAAAAGAACTCATTTTACCTAAAAATAACAATGTTTTTTAAAAAAGTCAGGCTAGGATTAACGCCAAATTACATGAAAAATTACCTAAAGAGTGTAAGAATACAACTTTGCAGTGCTTGGCAAAATTTAAATTAACAATATTCCAACAAAATTAATATTAAGTTAACAATAAAAACTAAGCTAAGAAAAATATTTCTAGTTTTCTACCAAATTTTCCTTATTACAATATGAATTACAAATTAGCACACATTCCAATTGGTCAGTACTTAAAAAAAAAATCAATTTTGTATCAAAATTCTCTCAAAATAATGAAAACCGATATCTGCTCTTCGATATAAACCTCCAATTTAGATCAAATAAAAAAAAATAAAAGAAGAAAACATTTGTACAAAACATAACAACAAATATTTGAAAAATGAAGAAAACACTAAGTCACAAAAACTTGAACAAAGAAAAAATTGCGACAAGAAAGAGATGACAGAAGTGTTTTTAGTACAAGCGAACGCAAACAATTTCAAACAGCAGTAAATTTAGTTTCGGTATTTTGTTAGCGACTTAGAGGAGAAACAAATAACTAAATTGCTTGAATCTTTATTGCAGAAGTCAGCTGCAGCAAACAGAAGAGACAAAAATTGCAATAGAAAAATAAATAAAAGAGAAACACCATGAATGAAACCCAATAAAAAATCGTCGAATTTAGATCAATGAAAACAAATATATGAGAAAAAAAAACAAAAAAACGCAGAAAACGTGACAAAAATAAAAATAGAAAAATTATTATAACAAAAATGTGTACTAAAAACCTTTTCTGGAGCAGCGAAAATGTTAAGTTTCATTCAAAAAGAGTTTTGTTTTGATCAAATTTTAAGTATCTTCCAACTAAGAGAACAATATTGTAAATTCAAGACATTAATGGGTTATCATATGCAATACAGTTCTCAAGTCAAGAAGGACTTCGGTGGTCGATTTTGAGGTACTTTTAGAAAGTGCTTTAGAGGCATTTAGAAAAAAAAACACTTATGTATTACGCTCATAGGGGATTAAAATCGCCTCATTCCGATCAAAAACAGCAAAGAAAATATCATTACTTTTTCGAAATTGACCAAAGGTTATCCCTAATTTTCCTCATTCCTGGATTATTACTTCATATCAATAGATTATTCTTAGAATGAAATTAGAATACTCAAGTTTATTCCAGGAATATTTTAGGTCACACGGTAAAAGTTTAAAATACAATTATCAATTAAAATATTCCTAGATCAAACATTCTTCCTAATTGAATATTTATAGAATATTCCAGGAATATACCTTGCTACCTGGGTACAGCTCCATATATTCTTTTTTGACAGAGAGGGAGCGGAAAAAAGAAGAGAATTTTCTTCATACCAATATTTCCCTAAAATAGTCTCGATCTTTGCCCGCCATATTTGTATAACCCCCGACGAAAATTCATCGAATCATCTGACGTAACACAAAAAGTGACGTTACTTTCGGCACCAAACAGGCAACGATATTTTGCAACTGAAACTGAAATTAAATACTTAACAAAAATTTGTATAAAATGACAAATATTCCCCATTAAAATCGTTCCCATTAAATTACACGAACCACGATAGATGCAACACACTATCGTGATGTTATCCAATTACCTTTCCATATTTTTGCAGCTTCCCCGATGTGTTAATTCCTGCTATTTTCTAGATATTTATGTGCGGCCTGAAGATTTATCGAAGACCCATCTCATTACTAAGAGGATGCGAAGAAAGGATTTGTCTAATAGCACCTTGTCAAAGGTGGATTTGTCATAAGTTTTTATGACCTAATAATAATATAAGAACGTTACTTTGTTTGAAAACTAAGTATTTGCGTTGCTAAAGGGAAAATGATTTCAATGTCTTTGGTAATTTTGCATATACCATCGAACTCGATTATTACGTTCAAATTTACGACACAAGAGTATTGAGGTCTGCGTTTTACTATCAATGGATTTTCGTGACATTCGTGCTTCGAGGATTTACGACGCCAAAGAGACATGTTGCATGTAAGCAACTTATGATTATAGACTTCCAATAACGTCACATTTCTTACATAGTAAGGCCAGAAGAAAAAAATGCCTCGGCTTAATAACAGTTTAGCAAAAAAGGCTCGGCTTACGGAACGTTGTATGGTATTCTCAAGCGACGAATGAATAAATAAAAATAAGTGTTTAAGCAGCAAAGCATGTGTGCGTAAATAACACTAATAATCCTATTATATCATTTGTAGATATGCAGTTAGGCATGTAAACTCGTAATGAGCACTTCTGAAAATTAATTTTTGGGCTCGTAACGGTCATTTATATAACGAGCATGTAGATACAACTGGCTACAAATTGCCATCTAAGGAATAACAGGATAAAATATGTTAATTAAAAATGTTGTTAATTATAATTTTGTACCAAAGTTGAAGCTAATTTACAAGGACACTGCTACAAATAATCTGCAAAGATATTTCCGTTGATCTGTCTTCACTAAATATATTAAAGTGACAGGCAGGATGTCATAATTTATGTAGTGTTTCCTTCCGGTAGAATCGCGTAATACTAGCCACTATGGTACAAATCGAGAATTTATTAGGTCATTTCGTAATTGCAAGTGGAAACGTCTGCAGCACTTCTATAATTATAACAGTTATTTGCATACGTTCAGAGACTTTAAATTTTGATTCAAAGATTTTTTGTTGCGAAAGACAATGGACAAATTAGGTACTACCAGTACGGTCTGTAATTTTTAAGTGACATTCAGTGTTAATGTGTCAGTTAACAGTAATTTTTCTTTCTCGAGAGACGTAAGCATCAACTTATTTCCGAGCATTCTTGCATTAACTATTTCCTAATTATTAACCAGTATCCCAGTGGTTCTATTTCCATGCCTTATTATTTCGTTTTCATTTTGGTACGGTACATAATTGTCGTTAGAGTGTCATTTAGTTCATCAGGTACAGAAAGAATGGGAAGATGAATGTACTGTTGCATTATTTAGCGTCGAGTTGTAACTGAACTTCACACATTGTATCCTCCTATTCCTCTTGGCAGTAGTATAATTACTATTGTTCGTGTATCAATTTTAAAAAGCATTTACTATTGACTTCCGTGTAAGGCTTGTTTAATATTAATTTACTTCTTTGAGCCTCTAGGAGAGAAAAAAGGTTTCATATGGAATGCTATCGTATAAGCAGTAAAACTGTTCTCGTCTTATTTTTATATTCGTGCTCTTCTCTGTGCTTCACTGAGCACACCAATTCAGCGACTTAAAAATCGCCGGCCATTATGTATGTTTCAGATTAGCAGAACGAGCGAAAACTGTAAGTTATTACAATTCGAAATATCTGATGTACGGGATAGAAATACCAATGGAAGTAACGTGTTTTATTTCTTTTTCTTGGGGCTTATTAGTGCATCTTTACGTCTTGCTTGTCGAGGTAGAATTATAATTGCAAATACGAAACAAAGGAAATTATTGCTACAATCATTTTCGAAAACACTCTGAGATGGTCAAATGCAGGAAACAATCTAATAGCAGGCATGAGTAACTTTGGTCATTAGTCCATCTGAGGCCTTAACAAGGACAATTGAAAAAATCTCGACCATTTTCTTGATAGATCATTGACCTAAGCAAAATAGAGAAGACAGTTCATGCACGATGATACTGCTAGTTAGACCCATTAAGTTTGATATGCATCATGGTAAAGTATGCAAATTCTAATTACACACTTCAATTAACAGTCCAGGAGACCCCGTCCAACATTTTAAATTGATTTTTTAACGAAGGTACCTCCCACGATAATCATTGGCGGGTTCCAGGTTAATTTATCACTGTCCAATTTTTTCCAAGATCACTGAAAGATGTTTCAGGGAATTTGCTAAACAAACAAGAGACAAAATTAACAATGAAAAACTGAATTAAGGGGCCTTAACCTACTTTCGGTGGTTAGTCTTATACCAAGTAAAAAAAAACACTGGATGTGTATTACTTTCTTAATTAATTTCAGGTTCCTCAGTAGCTACTACCAAACAATTTGCTTTTACCTTAAAGCCTAATGGTACCTAAACTATTGAAAATCGGGCTTCCTGCTATGGAGAAAAAACCAATAAGGCCGCCATCTGAGTGTGACAGAGGTATGAAAAACGTGATTACAATGAGCTTGTAAAACTAACCTTAACCGCCTTTTAAGTACTGTAATGTCTATTGTGTCGTGGTTAGACGATGATAACGTAATGGATTAAGAAGCTGAGAGGATTGTCAAAAAAGTTAACAAAAATAACGCCTTACAGGTTTTGATTCTAACTGTACTTTTCTAGTATACCTTGAGCATACATGAGCAAAACAAACCAAAACTGCCATGCTCATGGTAAAAATGCCATAATCTCATTAATCACATATTATTTACGTCCATATACGTCTTAAAAGGTAATTATGCAAAGTTGCGTGTATGGGCAACAGATAACCAGAATCCGCAGCTACAACAGAAACAGAAACGATCTGCGAGTGCTTGAGAGATACAGGAATATTCAATAAGATAAAATCATTTAGCAATTTAAATGCAATTGTTCTCTTTATTTTACCACTAACAAGTCTATTTTCATCTAATACCCCTCGTGGCGGCAGATTCACAGGTAATGAAAGTAATGATTTTTGTTAATTAATTTCTCTATCTGATAAAAGCGAGGCCGGTCTTGGATTATTCGTCTATGCATTGCAGACTCGGATAATTATTCATCGTTAGAATGCCCGATCTAATTAGAGATTGTTTTATTTGCAGCCTATTTTTCTTTACAATCTCCAATGCGCGTTTAAAGAATAAGATAGTTGTCAACAACTACACGTTTAAGTACTTTCAGTCGTTGGAAAAGATGCAATTTTACTATCCAGAGGCGTACGTCCTATGGATTCGGCTCCTTGGATTGATAAAACGTCCGATGGAAGCTACACCTCCACTGGTAGTGAAACGTTAGGAATAATCGCAAGCTGTCATTTTCCAGGTAGCCGGCTGACAAATTTGGAGACTAACACAAGCCCCTTGGGACGATTTAAACGACCCAACAGCGCAGTTTGGGAGCTCTCCAAAAAAAGTCGTCAGACCAGCCCTGCTAAAATCCCCCGGGGATGATGGAGTGTTCCCGGCACTACTACAACAAGGCCTGGATCAACTCGCACCTGTACTAACAAAGCTCTTCACAGCGAGCCTTGCATGGAACTTTATTCCAAACTGCTGGCCCAGGGTGAAGGTCGTCTACATGCCAAAGATGGGGTGTAGGGGAAAAGATCCTAAATCGCCCAGGCCAATCAGTCTAACCTCGTCCCTGCTGAAAAACTTGGAAAAGCTGCTAGACCTATACATCACGAAGGGAGCGCTAACAATGTACCACCTTAATGCGGAACAGTATGCATAGGAGGCTAACAAATCAACAGAACTAGCACTGCACAACCTGGTGGTGAAAATCCAAGATCCCCGGATTCAAAGGGTGTCGCAGTTGGTATTTTCATAGACATCGAAGGGACCTTCTATAATTCACCTACAGATTCCCTCCTCAGCGCCAGTAAAGCGAGGAGGATCGAACCAACAATAACCAACTGGATTCGCAACATGTCAGAATTCAGACTGATCACTACATCATTAAACGATGCCACTATCAGATTCATAACACTCTCAAGAGGTTGTCGACAGGGAGGAGTCCTTTCACCATTCCTATGGTGCCTACTAGTGGACGACCTTCTGACTACTTTGGAACTGGGGGAGTCGAGGTCCAAGCATACGCGGACGACATCGTTATCCTTACGTCGTACCCATACCAACAAGTCTCCAGCACGTTGCAAGAGGTGCTGGATGTTGTACACAGCTGGTGTTCAAAGAAAAACCTAGCAATAAACCCTAGGAAAACGGTGATTGTGCCATTTACCCGAAGGAAGAGGCTGGACTTCTCGAAAACGCCATCTTTGTTCGAGAAATATCAACGAACTAAAATTTCTAGGAGTCATCCTGGACAAATAACCGTTACTGATGTACCGTTACTCTTAAAAGTTATGAGACTTAAAAGATTGTTAAAAACATTGTTCAATCATGGTCATTGGTCTACTTAAAAAAAAAATAAATTAATTTGTTTAATTAGTAAAGTTTATACTAATTATCTTAAAAAACTAAAATGATTGTGGTTCATGTTTATTGTCAAAAATTGGAATTGAGCGGTTTCTCAACCTACTGTAGCCCTTGTTGTGGCTGCCTTGTTTTTGCACATAATATGGGTTTTATAAAAACTGAGTCAAAAGGTAAAAAAATAGAAAACGTACAAACTGTTTTGATGAAAATTATCGTTTTGGTAAGTTGCCAGGACACTAATGTCTTTGTCATTCCTATTCTTTCAGTACTTTTCTTTCATTGGTGATTTCTCAGCCATGCCAATCTAAGGGCCGTTTTACAGTTCACAATTTTTCTTGCAATTGGCAATTTTCTTCCCATGCGCAGTAAAGCCCGTTTTACAGTTTGCAATTCTTCATGCAATTTATTGCAGCTGCAATATATTGCAACCAGATATTTGATAAATTTGTTTTACAGTTTGCAATTTCTTGCCATTTCTGAAAATATTCAACAGTGTTGCCAATATTGACATTTCTTTAACTTCCCAGACTGACTAAAAGTTTGTGTTCTCTTTTCAATTAAGCAAGGCCATGAAAACATATAAAAGTAATAAAAACCATACATAAACAAAACAAAATGCATGTGATGCAGACTTAACCTCAAATAATTTGTGACAGTAACTTTTGTTAGCAATGGTGGCAATTCAAAAGTTACCAAATTTTACACCAGAGTTGCAAGTAAACTGCAATAAAAATCGGTCAAGACGGATAATTGGCAAGCCCTTGCAGTTGCAAAAGAATTGAAGAAATCGACCAGCTGGTCCTTTACTGCGCATGCGCATGGCAAGAGAACTGCCAGTTGCAAGAAAAATTGCGAACTGTAAAACGGCCTTAACGGACGAGCTGGTCGATTTCTTCAATTCTTTTGCAACTGCAAGGGCTTGCCAATTATCGGTCTTGACCGATTTTTATTGCAGTTTACTTGCAACTCTGGTGTAAAATTTGGTAACTTTTGAATTGCCACCATTGCAAACAAAAATTACTGTCACAAATTATTTGAGGTTAAGTCTGCATCACATGCATTTGGTTTTGTTTATGTATGGTTTTTATTACTTTTATATGTTTTTGTGGCCTTGTTTAATTGAAAAGCCAGAACACAAAGTTTTAGTCAGTCTGGGAAGTTAAAGAAATGTCAATATTGGCAGCACTGTTGAAATTGCACGAGAAATTGCAAACTGTAAAACAAACTTGTCAAATATCTGGTTGCAATATATTGCAGCTGCAATGCATTGCTGCAATAAATTATTGCAGCTGCAATGTTTGCTGCAATAAATTGCATGAAGAATTGCAAACTGTAAAACGGGCTTAAATCAGAGTCGCCAAGGAATTTTAACAACAAGGTTTTGAGCATTCATTCTATAGGATAACCTTACAAACTGCCGGTTTAATAAACCTTGACAAGGCTCGAGCTCACGGTTACCGTGGTGACCGACCGCTCAGCCAATAAAAATTCACCTCGCACCTCAAAGACTTACGGTGAGTTGCAGGCTTACATTAAGTTTACCTACGTAGACTCACTAGATCATTGTGAACTGAAAATTAAAAACCTTGACATTTCAAGAAAAAAAAAGAGGGTCAAAAAGGTGAGAAAATGGAAAACCTGTTCCGATAAAAAGGCAATTTGACAGGACATTCACTTCACATCTGGTGAGTTGCAGATTTACATTTATTTAATTTTCCTAGCCTCACTAGATCAATGTCCTGGTAACTTTAGCAGAAATTAAAATATCTATGAAAATGAAGAAAAGTGGCTACATCCATATTGAAACTATCTAACACATTTTCTTATATTTAAACTAAAAATTACTTAAGCTTTGAAAATCAATGTTAAAAAAAGAATCAAAACGTGAAAAAATGGAAGACGTGCCACTTATTTCTTCGTTGAAAATTATACATTTTGTTAAGCTGCCAGGACACTAAACCGTTTGGTCTGAGACTCTAATGAATGTTGCTCCAATTTTTTATATCTTTCATTGGTGGTTTTTCAGCCATTTGCCTAGTTATTGTAATTTTTTGTTATGTCAATCTAAATCAGAGTCGCCACGGAATTTTAACAAGAAAAAAATCAACAAAATCCTGCAACAGGGCAGTAAAAAACTGTATTTTTTATTTCTCGACTGCTAAAGTCCATTCAGAATTTATTTTCGTCATCGTGGTAGGTAACACATATAACACCACCATCTCCCATGAGTTCGATAAAAAAAATCAGGAAAGTTTTCTAAAAAAAAAATCTCTAAAAACTAACAAAAACACTTCGGATTTAACGCAAAAATCAGCAGCAATAAAAAATTTAACTTGATTTAGCTGAGAATAAATGTCGAAACAAATCTCAATAACCTATATTAAAAACCCTTGATTAACTCTAATAAGCCAAAATTATTTATTATTCCAATTCAGTACCTAATTTAGTTTCAATATTCAAAATCAGGGCCCATTATTGAGTTAATGCAAAGAAGAAAATGCAGGAATCTGCAGCAAAATCAGTAAATAAAAATTCCAGTCCCGGTTTGAAAAGATATAGTTTGTGTTCCAGTGTTCGCCTACCGTGGTGGGTATTTTAAAAGCAGTACTCTGTTGCTTGGCTGAAAGGTCAAGAAGTGTTTTTATCATGGCCGATGGTAGATAAAAGGCACGATGTGGCATAAAATGTATTCCCAATTTATATTTGTGGCGTTACGGTACTCGGTGAAGAATTCAAATCAACGATTTATTTAGCTCGCCCACAAGTTCTCTGCTTTTAAATAATGCTTCTTAGGAGATCGAGTAATGATTTATTCCACTCCAATGAGGCAAACAAAAATCGTTAAAGGATACAAAGCTGTAAGGTGGTCTGATGCCGACAATTTCCGCAATGCATTTTCCTCATACTAACTTGAAATTAGTTTTCAAGGATTATTGTTGCTCCTGCTGATCTTGATGGTCATAAATCTAAATCAATGAAGTTTTGAAAAGCGTGAACTTTTATGAGGCTACTAGTCTATTAACTTTTAAGGTTTTTATGACGTGCCTATTTCCTAGATTTGAAAAAGTTCATCTGAATATGATTACATCAATTTACTGGCAGCTTAGAAGACAATAAATTGCCTTGACATGGGAAAGACAAAAACCGTTGTTCTCTTAAATATAAGTACGTCACAATCAGACCTCTCGAGAAATTGATATCTATAAGATTTTTCACGTACAAATAAAAATTATATATTTAATATGTGCAGTAATTGGAAAAAAATACTAGGAATCGTGATAGCACGACTCTCTCGTGTATCAACTAGGAAAGGGTTATTCGAAGCGATATTTATTAGTTACATGGTTCCATTGTGCATTCTGCTATATTGCTTCAATACATCAGCATCAGCTCGAATTTGAATAGGCTATAAGATCTTCCTGACGTTTCTACTGACTGTAGATTTATTATTATTAAACCTTGCTTAACATTTTCATGTTTCCAAAGATGTTCAAAACATTCAAAACATTTAATTAAGACGTTTCAAATAAAGTGAATAATGCAACCTGCACCCAATAGTACTGTTAATAATAAATCAGTAACACCTAGGTAGCTATTCAGCCAGAGGGCTGAACTCAAAGGCTATAAAGACATCAATTATAATCTTTTTTGCACTAAGAGACAATCCCGCCATAAATCAGATCCCGTGGCACAATCGGTTGATGCTCGAATTATGAGAATTGATCATTTAAGCTTTTAATTGGATTTTCGAACAATTGAAATCGAAAACGTGGGATATGTGGCACCCAGAAAATAAAAAATCAACTAAGCGTAATGAAGGGTTTTGCCTGCAAACAGGAAAGGCATAGTTATACGCTTACAGGTGGTCTATGACATGACAAGTCGTGAAAATCAGTTGATTAGTATATGGAGCTTCCTGAGGGCTTCCTTACCGTGACATGATAGTTAAACGGCATCATGTTTATTTAAATTATATCCAGTGCTATTGGGCTTTTACGGGGCTATTTAGGAGTCAAATAAAATTATATGGTGCCAGAAAATGGTAGTTTAATGAAAGCAGTTGGTTGGTTAAGCGCACAATGGAGTCCCATTAAAGCTTGAATTTGAATCGGTCACATTACGATGCACTCTCATAGACGGTAATTCACAGTTGGTAAACGCTTCACCATTTATTGAGACGTAAAAATATAGTACGCAAATCTGACACCCAGTCAGTTTATTGCATTGATGATTTATATTGAATTTAAATTGCCTGACCAAACAATGCGCTTTTACTTTAATTGCCTGCTGCCTCCATTGGATAGAGGATATCTGGCCATTGGGACAATATTTACTTTGGGTGCATTATTCATCTGGCGTTAACCTAACGGGATATTTATGGAGACCGTGGCACTGTTGGTAAATAATAATCAAAACTCGAACCACCAACTATTGCAATGAATAAGCGATTTAGCGAGAGTATCATTGTAATCATCTATAAAGAATTCCTCAACAATGACCGGCAGAATCACTAGAAAACCAAAAAGTACCCTTTGATGGGCTTTTTGAATGGGCCCTTGAAGGACCCTTTGATGGGGATTTATTGAAAACTTAGCAATTTTCTGGTAGGTATAGGATTTGAAACTTTTGTAACGCAGCAACGGGATAAGAGGGAATCGGCCTTTAAAATTATACGCAATTTCCACGAAGAACTTGCGATGGTTAACAATACGTGTCTAATCGAAAATTTCGTTACCAATTTAAGTATAGTCAAGGGTGATAACCGCAACTAATTGTATTAAAGCCATATCATACATACCTACTTACAGGAGTGACTTAAGGTATACCTAAGGTACACAAATGAGCCTGAATACCAGTCATTGCAGTCATCACAACATATACTGTTTGTAGGTGGAGGTCCTAGGTTTGGCAAATATAGATATCAGATAGCCAAAAGAAATACTAACACTGTCCTGATAAATTATTGTTAACGAAAAGCGATAAAATTTGGATAAAAGGGGCAATAATTTGAAACAAATCGCTGTCATATTCATTATTTTTTAAATCTGTCAAATGTAGTGCGAAAGCCAATTGAACAATCAAATCATGAGTAATACATGACAGGCAGCGCTCTAGGCCATTGGTCAAAAATCAAAAGCAACTCATTGTTTATATCTCTTTCTTTTTTGCTCATGTTACACATAACCACCAAAACAAATAAAAACATACTCGGGCAGCACAAAAAATGCATCTCATTTCCGAAGTAAAAAGAGACTGCAGTCAAAATTATAGCATTTAACATGGGATTATAGATCAGCGAAAGCTTTAAATCCCTAAACAGGAATAAACATAACAAAATGTAGCGATTCTTAGAAATGCCTAGTCAAAAATTATTATACGGTTTCAATGGCATAATGAACTTTAGCAAATTCTTGTATTACCTTGTCACCTGGGCTAGCAGGACTTCCAGAAACTTTCGAGATACACGTCCGAAGAAGAATCGACCACAAATTTAGTTTAAATTCCGTGTATTTCACTTTTTTGGCAAGAATTTTGAGAATAATAAAAGCAAAAACAGCAAACTGTCGAGCAAACGCACAGGCGCAAAACGTGCGCATGTGCACTAGTGAGCAGATAGATTGCGTTTTCGGGTGCACGGTCATCTACCTAGAACTGTTGGGGTAGCAGGTGCAGCCGTGATTTGTGATTGTGGGAGAATTCCAAAACTCACCAGATCATGTACCGGGTAGATCAGTCACCTCCTTAATCCATTAAATTGCTAGATGGCCATCGCATGACCAGCTTAACCGGTAGATGACCCGGTGAAGTTTGGAATTCGCCCTGTTTCTGCATGTACCGGGAATCTCACAGCGTTTTCGGTTGAAGCTTGCATTCATATTAAGAAAACAAAAGATATGTTCAGTGTTAATTATTAAATATCTCTTGGCAAATAAATATATCTGTGATAAATTGTACTTAAAATACAATATAAAATAGAATGTGGACAGTACAGCATATAGCATAAACAATTTTAGCTCTTTACCTGGGCGATGGGCTGGCAGCACGCAGCAATCCAGGAAGAAGGATCCACGATCCACCACACACTTTACTTTACATTGAGCATATTTTACGTTTTTTGCAAGCATTTTGTTTGAGAAGGTAAATAAAAGCAAAAACCCAAAAACAGCAGTGTCGAGTAAACGCGGCGATTAATAAAAAAACGCGCCTGTGCAGATAGATAGCTCCGCGCTTTGACAAAGAAAGAGAGTGGACGCCGCGAGGTTGTCCGCCTGTTGGAACAAAAAGTGATAAGACGCCATTTCTGTGGTGGCAAAATAGAGAATTATTTGATGGTGAGTTTTTTTGCAATAAATTTTGAAATATAGTGAACTATGCATGCTACGATTTTAAGATTCACTGAACAGTAGTTTCAGTCACTTTTGTGTGTTTGACATGTCTTTTTATAATTTAAAATGGTCTTTTAAGGTCAATTGAAGAACAAGGACCTAAAATAAAGCTCAAACGAACTTCTGAAAGAGAAGTGGAGGATATGCAACAAACCCAATTTTAGCATGAGACAAAAAACACTTGAATGGCTCTTTTAAGAGGGAGGAGGAGGGGTAGTGAGGCAAGAGGAGAATCAATACAAATATCTCTGAAAAAATTGAATCCCATGAATAGAGATTTGAATCAGATTTTGCAGCCATGACGGACGCAGTAAATGCTTGTTTGTGGCGAGATGGTCGACGGATAATAAAGTTCGTTTTACTGCGTTTTCCATTTAACAATTTGTTGGCCTTCAGTGGCGTCGCAACACAACAGAAGAAAACTGCACTTCCCCAATGCCTTTCTCCCGAAACCCGGTTAAAAAGGTTCTGGTACGACCATAAATCATCGACCAATTAAGATTGAGAATTGGCAATTTATTACCTATCAACAGGTGAATATGAAATTCGCTATTATGTGTAATTTGCGATATTCAAACATAAGCATCAAGGTGGCGTTATTTCTCGACGATTAATAAGTAGAGAAGTCTCCTAGATTCACGCAACAATTTCATAGTGAATGAACCAAACCACAACGCGCAAAATAACCAAAACCACCATAGTAAACTCATGAATTCGATTTGATATACGGTTCTTTGTCAAGTAGGTGTACTAACAGTGGTCTTGGCCAAAAAATGTGCCTTCTCAGTCGTTGCCGTTAGATTAAAATTATTAACATTGTTACAGCTAATAGGGATGATTTATGCAAATTTTCTTTAAATCCGTGGTGCGTGGATAGTTTACATGTTGTTCTAGAAAATTTTTTGAATATTAAGCAGTACTAAATAACATTCTTCAACAGTTTAATGGCTCTAAACCAAAGGGCATTAGCATGTCGCTTCTAACTAGATAAACCGCTGAAATTAAGCCATTTATATTTAAGTCGATAAAACCGTTGAATCAGGTAAATTTTTAGGGAAAAATGCTTATCATGCAATGTATTGAAAGCTTCCTCAATACGGAGTCCTGTTAATTAGATGACAGCAAACCCGTTATGATTAAAGCATTGGCTGTCAAGGCTTAGCAAAGTTGCATGCAAATTGAGATCTTGTGATAATACGTTGAATGCTCATCACACGGAGATGATTTTCTTACAAGCTATCAGACCTACACTGAAAGATAACTCTACTTACTGAAAATATTTTAATCTTTGCGATCTATTATAGGCAATTAAATTTGCTAACAGCTGCCTGCACAGTAACTGCGTTTTCTCTGACTACAAAATGTTAAAGCAAAACAAATCAAGTGCATGTGACAGGCCCTTAAATTGTAAGTAATAACATTGACAAAATTGACATAATTATGAGAGCAATTAACACGGATGACGGTCGTTAAGATCGATGTTAAGATAACATTAACAAGAACACCCACAGTTTCTCAAGCTTTGGGTTGACAATACATTAAAGCTCTCCTGGTAAATCTAATTTAACTACGAGACTGTTTTCTATTTAGTGAAACCGCAAGTCGCTGTGAAAAGGCCTAAACCGCAGCTTGGACTAAATAATGTGAGCTGGAATGCCAATCAATAAATTGCATCGATGTTTACTCTATAAACATTTTAATCAAAATCAATCGATCATCACGAAACGTTTTATTCTTTTCAGTTCATTAATCGTATTAGAGGCCGAAAAAGAGGCCGCTCTCACGAAATTCAGTTCTAATGAAACTGAAAAGAAAATACCTATCTTTGGATAAGGATGGACTACTTCTCGTTGAATAATTACCGATTACATTACTCTCTGCAATTATTCTAAGCGTCCCCATTTACTTTGCATGCGCCACAGAAACCGAATTAATCACACAAACTACTTTCATATGCCTCGGTCAAATATTTATTTGCCACAAATACACGCACAAAAAAAAATATAGTAATCCCAATATTTGCACTGAAATGAAAAATATTGAAGGCAGTTAACATTCAGCAGTTAAATGGAGTGGAACAAAAGCCCGCTGCCAAATATTAACATAAGGACTCTTAAGATTTCGTGTTCAAACAACCAATAAGGATGTTGCATGCAAATGCGCTAAGCGGTTTGCCCAAAACCATAGACACCATAAAGGAAAGGAAAGAACGACACAACATCTTGTCCAAATTAGGAAGCGTTCTTAATGTCTTTCGCACCGTAAAGCTTCCATTAAAACGTTTATAGCACGTTTCAACGATCATCAACACATCACTCTTAATTTGACGATTTATCACTTAATTTAATTCTTATTCAGATGCTTGTATGTAGGTAAGGTGGTCAATCTTAGTTCAAATAGTTGTGCCCTTATTCAAACGAATAGTAGGTATAGGATGTTCCTAACTTGGTTAATATAGCACATAGACGCTGAAAGATCCACCAAAGATGCCTCGTCAAAGCAAAAAAATTGTTCACATAAATAAGTCGACACCGGAAGAATTAGATTGATTATCTTGATGAGCCACTTGCTAAAAACCTTCCTCCGAATCGTCCATGCCAGAGTGCTCAGAACATGCGAATTCGATTTTGATGATGCTCAAATGGGGTTCAGAAACGTCTTTGGAACCCGCGAATTGAAAATCGCGGGTTCCAAAAAAAAAAAAAGACCATTGCTGTTAATCTCAAAGTGATTATTAATTGGGGGAGCTTTCCCATAAAGCAATTATGAAATATTGATGAAAGTAAATAAATTTCTCGAGCGTTGTGCTGAAATTCTAATTTCAGTCATGAAGAGCTTCAATGTATTCCACATTATACTGAAGGTTGTGGGAGCTATCTTGAGGTCGATTACATTTAAATTCGGGGAATTTATCGCAAGAACGTCCTGCACTGAATCGTGGGAATTGAATTATTAAATGAACATTCAGAATTACTGTGCACGAGATTTGCCATTTTGGTCTCAGTTTAGCTACCATTTACATAGTTTCAAGCGAAGGCATCTGCATGATGATTATTGAATGCACCACTTTACTGTTATAATTTTCAAGAAAAAGGTTGCTGAAGCTTCCTGGTGATCTCTAAGTATATGGTCAGCGGTGGTGAACGAGCTTCTGTGGGTACCTACGTATCAGTTCCTGTTGCTAAAATTGCCATGTTTTTCATTTCGTTGGCGTTTCTTACATATAATTTCCATAATACACCCATATTCGCTGATCGATGCGGCGCGCTTCTTTAGAATTACGTTGGTTTTGCTTTTATTATTATTTTTACTATACAGGGCGTTTCAACATTAAATCAGCAATTGTTCAAGATAGCTTTTTTTGTGTAATTGTGATCGTAACAAAAACTTGTCAACGTTTCGAAGACCTTCAACAGAAGTACTAGTAAAGTGGTAAAAAAAAAGACATATACATAGAACTCAGTCACTAACAACCATAAAGAGGCAACTGGTATAATAATAATAATAATCTTTATTGTCAACAAAATGATGAGTCACATCAGAAAGCAACGTCAAAGATACTTGATGTCAGAGACAACAGACAAATAAAAATTCATATTTATTGTAACTATATAGAGCATCCTGTATGAAATAGTTTAACATATAACTGACAAAATAATCAAAATATTGCCAAAAACGCAAAACAGTTTTTTTCAAAATTTGCTGCCTTAATTGCCGCTCTCAGAGCTATTCGGTTCAGAGCTACTAGACTTACTAGATTGGTGAAAAGTTGCTTCCGGTTCTCCTCTATCTTACGGTCTAAATCAGATCATAATGGCGCTTACCGGTTTCGAGATATTGCCAAAGACGCAAAACCGTTTTTCCAAAAATTGAAGGTTTTTTGCCAAAATTGCCGCTTTAAGAGCTATTCGGTTCAGAGCTACTAGACTTGCTAGATTGGTGGAAAGTTGCTTCCGGTTCTCCTCTATCTTACGGTCTAAATTGGATCATAATGGCGCTTACCGGTTACGAGATATTGGCAAAGGCGCAAAACTGTTTTACCAAAAGTTGATTTTTTTTTGCCAAAATTGCCGCTTTCAGAGCGATTCGGTTCAGAGCTACTAGACTTGCTAGATTGGTGGAAAGTTGCTTCCGGTTCTCCTCTATCTGATGGTCTAAATAGAATCATAATAGCGCTTACCGGTTTTGAGATATTGCCAAAGACGCAAAATCGTTTTTCTAAAAATTGAAGTTTTTTTTTGCCAAAATTGCCGCTCTGAGAGCTCTTCGGTTCAGAGCTGCTGGACTTACTAGATTGGTGAAAAGTTGCTTCCGGTTCTCCTCTATCTTACGGTCTAAATCGGATCATAATGGCGCTTACCGTTTACGAGATATTGCGAAAGGCGCAAATTTGTTTTAACAAAAATTGAATTTTTTTTGCCAAAATTGCCGCTTTCAGAGCGATTCGGTTCAGAGCTACTAGACTTGCTAGATTGGTGGAAAGTTGCTTCCGGTCCTCCTCTCTCTTATGGTCTAAATCGGATCATAACGGAGCTTACCGGTTTCGAGATTTGCCAAAGACGCAAAACCGTTTTCCCAAAAATTTAATTTTTTTTGCCATAATTGCCGCTTTCAGAGCGATTCGGTTCAGAGCTACTAGACTTGCTAGATTAGTGGAAATCTGCTTCCGGTTCTCTTCTATCTTACGGTCTAAATCGGATCATAATGGCGCTTACCGGTTTCGAGATATTGCCAAGAAGCAAAACCGTTTTTCCAAAAATTGAAGTTTTTTTGCCAAAATTTCCGCTTCAGAGCTATTCGGTTCAGAGCTACTAGACTTGCTAGATTAGTGGAAAGTTGCTTCCGGTTTTCCTCTATCTTACGGTCTAAATCGATTCATAATAGCGCTGACCTATTTTGAAATATTGTCAAAGACGCAAAACCCTTTTTCCAATAATTGAAGTTTTTTGCCAAAATTGCCGCTCTGAGAGCTCTTCGGTTCAGAGCTGCTGGACTTGCTAGATTGGTGGAAAGTTGCTTCCGGTCCTCTTCTCTCTTATGGTTTAAGTCGGATCATAACGGAGCTTACCGGTTTTGAGATATTGCCAAAGACGCAAAACCATTTTTCCAATAATTAAAGTTTTTTGCCAAAACTGCCGCTTTCAGAGCTATTCGGTTCAGAGCTACTAGACTTGCTAGATTGATGGAAAGTTGCTTCCGGCTCTCCTCTATCTTACGGTCTAAATTGGATCATAATGGCGCTTACCGGTTACGAGATATTGGCAAAGGCGCAAAACTGTTTTACCAAAAGTTGATTTTTTTTTGCCAAAATTGCCGCTTTCAGAGCGATTCGGTTCAGAGCTACTAGACTTGCTAGATTGGTGGAAAGTTGCTTCCGGTTCTCCTCTATCTGATGGTCTAAATAGAATCATAATAGCGCTTACCGGTTTTGAGATATTGCCAAAGACGCAAAATCGTTTTTCTAAAAATTGAAGTTTTTTTTTGCCAAAATGGCCGCTTTCAGACCTATTCGGTTCAGAGCTCCTAGACTTACTAGATTGGTGAAAAGTTGCTTCCGGTTCTCCTCTATCTTACGGTCTAAATCGGATCATAATGGCGCTTACCGTTTACGAGATATTGCCAAAGGCGCAAATTTCTTTTAACAAAAATTGAATTTTTTTTGCCAAAATTGCCGCTTTGATATCCATTCGGTTCAGAGCTACTAGACTTGCTAGATTGGCGAAAAGTTGCTTCCGGTTCTCCTCTATCTTACGGTCTAAATCGGATCATAATGGCGCTTACCGGTTTCGAGATATTGCCAAAGACGCAAAACCGTTTTTCCAAAAATTGAAGGTTTTTTGCCAAAATTGCCGCTTTAAGAGCTATTCGGTTCAGAGCTACTAGACTTGCTAGATTGGTGGAAAGTTGCTTCCGGTCCTCCTCTCTCTTATGGTCTAAATCGGATCATAACGGAGCTTACCGGTTTCGAGATTTGCCAAAGACGCAAAACCGTTTTCCCAAAAATTTAATTTTTTTTGCCATAATTGCCGCTTTCAGAGCGATCCGGTTCAGAGCTACTAGACTTGCTAGATTAGTGGAAAGCTGCTTCCGGTTCTCTTCTATCTTACGGTCTAAATCGGATCATAATAGCGCTGACCTGTTTTGAAATATTGTCAAAGACGCAAAACCGTTTTTCCAATAATTAAAGTTTTTTGCCAAAACTGCCGCTTTCAGAGCTATTCGGTTCAGAGCTACTAGAGTTACTAGAATTGGTGAAAAGTTGCTTCCGGTTCTCCTCTATCTTACGGTCTAAATAGAATCATAATAGCGCTTACCGGTTTTGAGATATTGCCAAAGACGCAAAACCGTTATTCCAAAAATTGAATGTTTTTTGCCAAAATTGCCGGTTTAAGAGCTATTCGGTTTAGAGCCACTAGACTTGCTAGATTGGTGGAAAGTTGCTTCAGGTTCTCCTCTATCTTACGGTCTAAATCGGATCATAATGGCGCTTACCGGTTTCGAGATATTGCCAAAGATGCAAAACCGTAATTCCAAAAATTGAAGGTTTTTTGCCAAAATTGCCGGTTTAAGAGCTATTCGGTTCAGAGCCACTAGACTTGCTAGATTGGTGGAAAGTTGCTTCCGGTTCTCCTCTATCTTACGGTCTAAATCTAATGATAATGGCCCTTACCAGTTTTGAGAAATTGTCAAAGACGCAAAACCGTTTTTCCAAAAATTAAATTTTTTTTGCCAAAATAGCCGCTTTCAGAGCTACTCGGTTCAGAGCTACTAGACTTGCTAGATTGGTGGAAAGTTGCTTACGGTTCTCCTCTATCTTACGGTCTAAATCGGATCATAATGGCGCTTACCGGTTACGAGATATTGCCAAAGGCGCAAAACTGTTTTACCAAAAATTGATTTTTTTTTTGCCAAAATTGCCGCTTTCAGAGCTATTCGGTTCAGAGCTACTAGACTTGCTATATTGGTGGAAAGTTGCTTCCGTTTCTTCTCTATCTTACGGTCTAAATAGAATCATAATTCCTCTTACCGGGTTTGAGATATTGACAAAGTCGCAAAATCGTTTTTCCAAAAATTTTTATTTCTTTACCGAATTTTCAGGTTTAAAATCTATACGGTTCAGCACTATTTTATTCATCACTTTCGTGGCAAGATGCCACGAAATGAAACGATGAAAAATTACTGTAAAGGTAAGGACTACCAACTGACTTATCAAGCTTGATTTTTAGAAAAAAAATTCCGCTCAAAACCAAAAGACAACTACGTATAAAACAGGAACACAGAACTCATACGATAAGAGGAGAAACATCAAAATCGGGAATTGCAGAGCACGCTTGGTCCGAACACCATAATATTAAGTGGTCGGAAGCCAAAATTGTGCATAGGAAACAGCACTGGAAACAGAGTGACAGTCATTGAATGTCTTTCACTCTCTTAATCTAAAAAAATGTTTTAAGCAAAAAATGTCAAAAATTAAAAAAGAAGGAGTAAATACCTATCCCGGGTCTTGAGCTCGAAAAACGGACACCCTGTATAAATAAATGAACTTTCGACATTTTATCATAATGAATTTTGTGTAAAACGGACACCCTGTTTAAATAAATTAACTTCCGCCATTTAATCCTAATGAAATTTGTGAACAGAATGGTGAATGCTTTTTTTCCACTGCCCCTATCCTCTTAAATACCTAAAAAGTTATAGTAAGACACCTAGCATTGAAGAAAGCACTTGCACTTCTCAAGAAGTCGCCCCAGGTCCAATTTATAATTTAAACACCGTGTATACAAGAAAAACAAGTTATTTATAAGACTGAATCCCTCAACTTTTCTAACCTGAATTCAAAAGAAGTACTTAAAATATTCCCACACTTTACGACTGTGTCGTGAATTTTCTAAAAAGTTGCGCCCACATAAATTCTAGCAAATCAACGATGATCTAGAGCACTATGTCAGTTGTTTTGACCTGGTACAACATTGTCATACCTGCAACATATGTTCCAACTCAGAGAGAAGTAAGCAAAACTAACTCAGTGTCAAGGCCGAACGGTCACGACTCATCGCTGTTTAGTCGGCGCCTTTTATAGATCAATGTGGTTGCCCTGAGAGTTCCCAGCTTAAAGCCAATATCTGCTATCTTGTTCTTGTTTTATTATTTTGTAATCTATGGAAAACGCAGTTTCGGTACGCCAAGATTAGACGTTCCCGAGCCACGGCAAATTGCTAGAGAAATATATCTTTGGGACAGCCCGGTTTTTACGGTACGTTTAAGTACAAACAGGAACTGATGCTGAAGGTACTGTTAAATATTACACGGTTTCAGAAAATCAATACTAATTTTTGAACACCATGATGGGGTGATGTCAGCATTTTCTCATGATGAATCAGCCATTCGAGCCGTGAAGCTAAGTGAACCTTACAATGCTTTATGTGTTCTTCATTTTGTTCAGATAATCGGTTTATGGTCAGCAAATTTCCTCATAATTTCAATCACTTTGGCTCTGTATAATAAACAAATTATGTACGTAGGACGTAGGTGTAGGGAGATTGATTGATGAAAGTTAAAAACTTATTTAATTTAATCTGACACAACTGGTAGGTACTTCTCCAAGTGCGCGCATTTAAAATCGTTACTGGGTACTGGTCGTCTCCGACATTCCGAAATTTATATTGTTGTAAAACTACTAACAATGAAACAAGCATTCCCAGCTGCACGACCGAAATATTTCACCTATACAAATGCAATAATCTATTTTAAGGTAAAATAAATCCGCCTTCCGCATTGTTAGCTACCTACGGTACTGTGTCAAGTAACATCAAAAATCGCCTTTATGGTGATGCAAATCACTAACAGAATTTTAATGATGGCGAATTGCGTCCGTTGTGTTCCTTATCCTCTCCCAAATATGTATATTGGGGTTATACTATTCGTCTACTGATTTTCGATTTGCTGCAGGCCTTTTCTTTGAGAACTTGGGTCTATCTTAAGTGCATCCAGCTATACCTACAACCAAACTGGGTCGGGGAAAAATTGTAGACATGTGATTTTCTATACAAAGATTTACCCTCGTTAACTCCGAGAATTACCAACCAATCGTAAGCCCACATTGTTACCTATGAAGAGAAAGTCGTAAGTACCTATTACAAAACTGGCATGTGTACGTTAACTCTTCGGTGGGTGTGTATCTTATTGATCGTGTGTTTGTGTAGGGTAGGTCAAGACTTATAAATAATGCCAGTATAATCTAGCAGCTCTCGCTCTCAAGAGCGTTATTATTAATTTAAGAACTGTCCTACTTGTGGCAACTGAATTCTTGTTGGAGCATATGCCTGATGTACGCGGTAATCGCAGCTATTTGTTACTTGGGAAAATGTTCCTTGGCTCCCATGCATCGCATCTTCTTCTATATTAATTATTATGATACTGCACTTAAATCCTCTCTTAAAGACATAATTTTCCTAATTTTTGCTCGGCTGCAATGTCTTGATTAATTGACATCCGTTGGGGGCACTCACCAGTGGTGCAGCAGAAAAACACTAACTGTTCTCTTTTTAAGCCGAGATTTATTGAATCCGCATTTATCATTGCCATTCTTCGTTATGATGAATTGTTTACCAGTTAATGGCTAAGCGAACTTATTCCCGTCTGGTATAATGGGTTATGAACTGGCTTATTTATTGGTCATTGTATTTTATGAAGGGAAAACTCTACATTTCTCAAAGGGAAAATTATGCACCTCTACTTTGCGCCTGGTGAACATTAAAAAAATGGCTGATTATCTTGCTTTGTAAACACGCAGTGTGTAAGTTGCCCATTAGCCATATTTTATGGAACATCGCAGGCTAATCTGATTCAATCTGCTACTTAAGTAGCCTCGCTCTTGCGAAGAAGCAATATATGGGACACCTCGCAACAAAAATTGATCTGAGCAGCCAAATCATCCATGAATGTTTTATTTTGTCAAATTCCGCAGGTGGCTGGTTCACTTTGGGCACAGTTAGATCGTAAATTAAGAAACCACATTAAAGAACTGTTGTTTGCGGTTAGGAGATGAGTACGTTTTAAGCTCAGTAAACAATTAATATTGTTCAAGCCGCTTTATCGCTGTAATTCTTTAGAAAATAGTTGCAACGTTTAAATCGATACCTGCAACTTTTGAGTGTCACTTTGATTAAACCCTGTAATTACTGTATATGAATTATTATACGTTTAAAAATCCATTAAGTGCAACGGTATTGCTCTTATTAGCAGGTTCTCGCATTTCAAAGTGGAACATATTATTAATAATTACGTTGCACACAACATCTTGCATCTTCATTTTTTTTTTTATTTATCCGTCGTGTTTTCCGATAATTTTCGTTTGAACGTGTTGTGTGCCGCTTAAAGATAGAGAAAAATACTATATAATTCATGCCAGTAGGTTAAACTTGTAAAGGCTGTTCAGTTAGCTATAATGTGCCGTCGAAGTAAAGTTTGTCAGTATGTTAGCGAGTACACTCTCAGTAGAACATATTTGGAGTGCTTGTAGTTATATGCAAAATAGAAATTATTTGCTTAATTTCAATTCCATATAGCCACTTGAAATGTACATACATGCAACTGAGTGAGAGCTCTTAACCTCGACTCATTTAGTTTTTCCTTATTCTCTATTACATCACTCGTTATTTCCAACAGCTTTGCTCCTCAACCGCTTTAAAGTTAACACGAACATACCTGCCCTATTACGAGCATTTTCCACTTCCCATCAACAGCCTCTGGCCAGCCTATCCTGTTACATCACATCTTCCATTAAGCTCTCGTATAATCAAAGCCGATTAATATTAATGTCCGCTGGAAATATTAAGTTATAGTTATTTTAATAGAAATAAGTCGCAGTTAATTCCCAGACCTTAATTTCCTAGTTTTAGCAAGTTTTCTTTGGCGCTGGTTTTATTACTTCCTTAACAACAATCCGTTAAAATGGCATTAACTGTCTAAAGTAAAGGAAGCCTTTTAGGCAGTAAGTGGTTTTTAATAAGACTTATCCTATCTTGAATGAGTACTCAGGTTGTTACACTTTATTGATGAGGTTTTAACTAGACTCTCACTTCTAAAAACATATTTCTAAAGCACAAATTGGCCACTATTCCATCGTAAATTATTTTTTATTTAGACCCAGATTTATAATTTAAGCTAAGCTTTACACAGGTTATCTGACAAAAGTCTGAGTGTCAGATGTAGAATCACATGTTACTACTCTGGGTTAAACTTTTGTTTTTCTTTTCAGAACTTATTGCCACTGCCTGCTGGAGCCGGAGCTGCCTTAGTGAAGCCCACCAAGTATCACTACTATCCCCACAACCAGCACATATACTTACTTCCTGAATGTGCTATCCAACAGGTTGGTTCGGTATTGACTTCTAATTAGACAGAGAATTTAAAGAAATCTTACTATGCATCTCACCAGTCGAAGCATTAAACAATTAATTTTTAATATAAAGATAATAGCCACTTTTTGGCTATAAAAAAGAGATCAAATCAAACCAAAACCCCCCAAATCCACAGTAACAAAATGTTCAATTGATCAACAAAATAGTAAATAATGTAATGTATTTACAATTAACTTGGGTGTTAACGAATATAGTGGCATTTGAACCTAAACCGCAAAGTTGGCTATCATTTTAAATTGTTTGTAATGTTATTTACAACTTTATTGTGTATAAAACTGTAGACAAACAGAAGAAAAAATATATTTGACAGGTGATTTTAAGGGCAGTAAATTAAAAACATTAAATGAAATTTCTCAATCATAACTAATAATTCAGAATCAAGCAGATGTTTCTGAATTAAATGGTGAATGTATTTTGTGTGTAAAAGCATAAAAAAAAACATAAAACCACAAGTCCTCTCCGTTCGTTTCAGGGGATTGAAATCGTCTCATTCAGATCGAAAACACAATAAAAACAAATCCAAATTTTTTTTGCAGTTGTCAAAAGGAGGGGGAGAGGAGAGATTCCTTCTTTTTTCTGAATCCAACTTTGGCCACCCATAGCTTTAAAAGAGATGGACCGATCGGAATGAATCTAACTGTTCTTTTCTCTACTCGATGTCCTCTCTCTCTCTCCTCATAGAAACGAAAGTCTTCTTCTTCTTATTGCGATTAAGAAAATGATACAACTACAGATAAACGAAAGTAGAGAGAAGTACGCAAACTGCCGGAAAGAAACAAGAACGCTATTAAGAGTGAAGAAAAGAAAATATAAAGAACAAAAATATGAAGCAATGGAAGCCCCAAAGGTCCTAAGTCCAGATCCATCTTAACACTGAAGGACAACCAAGGCCGCATGATACTCAGCGACGAAGAACTAATTGAAAAATGGAAAGAACATTTTAAGATCTTCTAAACGTAACACAGGAAGCTCACCGCACAGAAACCGCACAAAGAAGAAACGTACATTACAGTGGACCTACCAGTTGAAGAACCCTCCCTTGAGGAAACAAGAAAAGCAATAAATAAATTAAAGAACTCCAAAGCACCTGGCTCGGACGAGATACCGGATGAGTTTCTAAAATATGGGGGAGATGCACTGCATCGACAGATTCATCGATTAATAACTCTTATTTGGCGAAAAGAAAAAATACCAGCAAGATGGAGAGAAAGCATCACTGTGTCCATCCACAAAAAAAGAGGACAAATCAAAATGCTCCAACTACAGAGGAATTTCACTAATAAACACTACATATAAAGCGCTCTCAAACATCCTCATACTACTATGAAGACTAACCCCATATGCAGAAAACCTGCTGGGGGAATACCAAGCCGGATTCAGGACAAACAGGTCAACAATAGACCAACTATTCACATTGAGGCAGCTCCTAGAAAAAGGATGGGAATATAATAGAACGGTACATAACCTCTTCATAGACTTCAGACAGACATATGATAGCATAGAGAGAAGCCAATTATGGAATGCGATAGCGGAATTCTCAATACCAAAAACGTCACAATCAACACTCTTAATTTTGAAAGGGTAAAGCGTTTCAAATACCTTGGAGCTACAATAACTGCTAATATACTGAAGAAATCAGAGGTAGAATTTAATCTGCAAACCGCTGCCTATACGCACTTAACAATCTTATGAAGTCGAAGAACCTGACCAGAACATCAAAAACTAAAATCTATAAAATCATTGTCAGGCCAGTAATAACATATGGAAAGAAACGTGGACAATGACCAAATCAAACGAAGAAAAACTCGAACGAAAAATTCTCAGGATAATCTTCGGAGCCCACCACGATCCGACGACAAATCGATATCGTATTAGAACGAATATTGAAATAACAACGATAGCGATATCGTGCAAGAGATTAAATCCCAACGACTAAGATGGGCAGGCCACATACACATACTGCAGGATGAAAGACTTGTAAGATTGGTGTGGGAGGAGGTTCTAACAGGAAAAAGACCACTCGGGCATCCCAGAATGCGTTACAGAAAATGAATATTCCATTCGACCAAAAATTGATAGAAGACCGTATCAATTTGAAAAGAGTTGTGCAGTTAGCCAAGACCCACTCAGGGTTGTAGCGCTAGATGATGATGATTTTTAGGGCAGTAAATTAAAAAAATTAAACAAAATTTCTCAATTATTAGTATTAATTCCTCTTTAGTTGATATTTCTGAATTAAATGGCGAACGTAACATGTATGTAAAAAGCACAAAAATACATAAATCCTCAAGTCCTCTCCCTTCGTCTCGCTTCTTTGTTTACCCCTAATGCTTCTTCTGGTGACAGATAATACGCCCTAGAAGCTACTGAAATCAAATAGAACTACTCTAATAACTGAATCATTTATATCCAGGTCTGTAACGCCGTATATGTGAGACTAAACTGGACTCAACCCCTGTGTGCATGTCCATCGAGGTACCGGGACCCTTGTTCGGCATCTCTAAACTCGGACGACCTTCACACGACGGAGTTGAGCATCAATAAAAAGTCAAGGGTAAGCACGACTCTACGCATGTTGCGATAAAAACTAATTGAAATTATACGTAAGAGCTCGATATGACACGAATAACGAGCGGGTACTTCTGACAGCCGGTAGATTCGGATCGATATGAGCAAGGCCGTTAAACATGCAGATGCGCTGCCATATACCTACCCGAACATGATACAAACTATGCAAAAAGCGTGCAATTATCTTGAATCTTTTTACTGTCATAAAAAATAGCTGTAGGGCAAACGATAGCATAAAGGATAATAGTCCGAGCCTTAATTGCAAAGTTCAATTCAGGGCACAGCTATAGAATCGCTCTGCTTGACAGTGGCATTTGAAAGATTTCAAATTAAAACAGCTTTAAAAAATTTTGAAAATACCTAATGGGTTTTTATGGGAGTGACGTCAAGGTAAAAAAAACAGCCCCCTGAGGTGCATCTTAAATGCCTAAACAAGTTCTCCTGACTGCCTCGAGAAAAGTAAAATTTCATTCACTTAGTAATGTTCATTAAACCTAAAAAAGTATAAGTACGTAGGTGTTATCTTAAGAACCTTTTCATTAATACTGCGAAGATTAAATGAACACCGGGCAGAAATTCTAGTTCAGTAAAAGAATACTTATTAAAAGTGCAATCGGTTACCTACACGAGCACTTTACGATGGTACTTAAGAGCGCCGTTAAATTATTACATAAAAATTAGTAGCTATTGGATTCAATTAGTACATTCGGAGAGACATATGCTTGATTGATGATTAGTGTAATAAATTCCGCTACTACTACACCTCAGACCTGAGTAGACAGTATTATACCAAACAGGCTACTTTACATCTTTTAATATTCATAAACAGCCCGAAGGAAGTTTTAGTAAATAAATTATTACAGTCTCACACAAGGACGCATATATGCGCCAGTAGCCCTGAGGCACCATGAAGAACATCATGGGCCGGCTCAATTAAAAAAAAGTGACAAAAAAGTCTTCAGTGCTCGTTACGTGTAAGAAAAATATTTAAGTTGGTGGAGCAAAATTGCTTATGACCCAAGGGCTGCTAGAGCTCAGTTTTATGGACTTTTTATTCAAACAGAAATATTTTCAGAAAGCTGTAACGTTGGTTAAGACTTGTGAACCGACCAGTGAGATGAGGATATGCAGGGCTCCGAGGGATTGGTCTTTGTTGGCTTTGCAGAATATTAGGACAGGAAAGTCCCACTATTTGGTCATTTGTAGGTGTCCAGATAGCAGCACGCTGGGTAATGAAACTGTTGATAACATATTTCTTATAAATTATTCAATACACTTTCAGAGGGCCCTATGTCACACGATCAACCTACATATGCTAGCGTGCCGGGAATAAGAGTCTACGGGATGATGTGCGTAGATAATAAACGTAGAGGGCGGCCGTTGAGGACTACCCGAAGTCTGGACATACCTCCATTTCCATGGCAGAAGGCAAGAGAAATAGCAGAATCAGCATTATGGGATTAGTCGCTCGCATTTCCGTACTATAGTTATAATAGTTTATGTGATTATGAGAAAAAATATTTAAATCTGAAATTAATTGATTAAATATGTATCACCTATTTAAACGATGAAACATATGTTTTAAGTTCATTTAAGCTAATTTTCGCCGCATTTTTCTTAAATAGCGTAATTAGTGGCAAAGTACAGTAAGATTTACATAACTGGTAATGCGATCTCATGATGTAGGTACAATGATTACAACTTGTGCCTACAGAATCAGTGTGAAATGCATCATCACTGTGCTGTACCTATTATTATTTATTGCAGTACTAATAGATTATTTATGTGCTTCGTGTTTCGTTAACTCAGTCTTCGAGTTGACGAAATAAAGCATCTACCAACTAATAGCTATTTGTAAATTATAAGAACGTATTTGGCCATATTTAAAACTTCCCCAATTCTTTCATCCTGACTTCGCCGTCGCGGTGAAATGAAATGTTGTTTGTATACTTGACCACATAGAACACTCACTCAGAGCCTGCACATTTTTAAATATGGCTAAAAGTTGGGAATTCTCCACCACCGTATCTAATAATTCAATAGCACAATCGTCGGACATAGGGTATTTTTGATAAACCTTCTTTCACGCATAATTGCAACATGCTAGAAAAATCTTGTATATACAGTACACCCGATAAATAAAATAAATGTACCAACCCAAAATTGTTTTGCTCAAAAAACTAATAGAAAAAAAACACTTACCCAAAATATTTGGATTCGCTATTACACTTGTTCTAAACATCGGCTCCATCAGCCTCTGTTCCCTGCATTGAAACGCTGACATGAAAGCATTGGTAGCTGCAGCCTCCTCAGCAGAAGACATTTGTGGAGTTATCTCTTCCAGGTTAATGTCCCGTACCAGTTGGAATTTACTAATTATGAAGGCGCAGTGGGTAATTGGTTCACTGCAAATTGGTCCGGCTTTTAAGAAACTCTGGAAGGCGTTCAGGAGGCACTGGGCTATTAAAGTTCTCTTGTCGTTAACATTCGTTTCCAGGAAGATGTTTTGAAAGTAGTCTTCAGTATTATTAATAAGAACATTGGCGCATCCCTCGATTTTCCCAACACTCCATATCTTGTCTGCTAAGGCCGTCCATTCAGGCGCCTCCTCACAACCACAAGTCTCAAATGTCGATTTCAGGTGATCCCTCAAATACGCTATAGCACGATTAGTGACATCACTTTTGAACATCTTAGGTTTGAGCTGTCTAATTCCGCCTCCATCAGTCGCTTTAAATCTCTTAATAAGGTCTATTAGACTACAATGTTCATACTCTTCCACAGTTTTAATTAATTGAAGATTGCTTTTGATTACGTCGATAATTCTTTGAGGTAAATGCACAACCTTCAATGTGAATACACTATAATCACTGGAAAATTCGTCTTCTTGTATATTTTCACTAATTTTGTTTATTATTGTCTCCCTCAAGGATACCATGGGGCTGGAAACATTAAAAAGAATTTTAGCAAATTTGTTTCTTAGATCTTCAAGACATTTTTCTAAATGCACATCACCAGCTGTCAACAGCACTAATTCTCCCGTTTCTTGCATCATAACTTGCACGCATGAGTCGCTCTGCATAAGCAGCCTCAAAGCATGCCGTAACACAGGGAGTTGCTTTGGGTCGGCGGGTTCTATTGCATGCCTAACCACAGGTGGCATAGGGGGATTCTCTACTAAAGGTATTACATCGAGATCTGTTGATAAAGTTGCAGTCCGAATCACTGCGGCTTCCAGACCTTCAACTCCGCAAAAATTTCCTGCAGGAATCTGATCAGCTTCTACCATGTCTCGCCCAAAAAGTATATACAATTTTCTAATCTCCACTTTCTTAACAAATCTATTATTTTCGTTTCCAGTGGGATCACTCTCACTGGGCAAATATCCATTTAAAAGGACATACAATTCTTGACCGACCTTTAATGTGCCGGCAAACACTCTTGTTAGACCTATGATCGCGTTTTCTTCTTCCATCTTTTTTATTTCATCTTCTGGAGTTGGCGCTTGTTGGGCCTGAGGGTCGATCTCTTTTTTGGATATGTTATCTGTATCTGAAGGACTCTCCTGGGCTGCAGCTCTCGGTTTGCGTGCAGGCACAATTGGATTAATGGCTGTCCTGCTAAGTTGCAGTTTATTCACACAAAACATCTTCGATAGATATGCCACCATCGGAGGGCCCGAGTTAATGTTAGCAAAATGTGGAGCCATTTTTTCTACAATACCGTGTAGAAAAGGGTCTTCTATATACTTATTGGCATTAAGCAGGTATCCAATTTTGCTTGATTTTATGTGGTTTGGTGGCGGTACTACACTGAGACACTGAAGAAGTATCACCTGAGCCATAGGACTCCAAGTTGATAAAATGGCCTTCACTTGCGCTCTTGGATCATTTGCAGTCAACATTTCTCTAGACGGAAAAGTTATTCCTAACCTTTGTAAAATTGTTTCTGTCTGGCTTCTATCCATTCTAATGGCAAGACTTTCATATACATGTAATATAGTTTTGAGACATAATTGAGTAAATAAGTTGGGCTTCTCTTTGAATATAGCTCCAGTCCTAATACATCCTTTGGAATCTATCCAGCAATCAAAATTCCACATTTTCTTATTGAAAGTATCTATGGTTTCACTCCTAACGAAAGGTAACATCATTTGACAAAGCTTTTTCGTTGTGAATGCCCAGCCATCTGAGGCGCTTGCAAATATAACGTTGCCTGTATCTGGACTGAACAGCAGACCTAAAAGAAATGGCTTAGGTACGTAAAAGAAACCAATATTTTTGAATTCAAACTATTTCAATTTCTTTCACCATTTCCAGCAAGAAATTACTACGATGGTAAATAGTTATATTTTACTTTATCTAAATATGATTTTTTTGATGAAAAACGAAGGAATATTATTTAATAAAATATTTAACTATTTTGCCCATTAGCTACATAAAAGCAGATACACCCTTCCCTGAACTTTATTACAAATAACAAATAACAAAAAGATCCTTACCTGTGTCTTCAATATCTATTTCATAATTTGTAAAGCCGTACTGGTAGACCTCAGCTATTACTACATTACAATCTTCAATAACTTTTGCCACTGTTTGAAAAATTGATTCCACATCTTGAAAAAGTTCCATTATTAATCGGTCTAATTTATTAATAACTAGAATCATTTTTGCGTGTTCCTCATACGCTTTTCTTATTGCCTCTCTAGTCTGGGCACAAACCCCTTCAGCTACGTCGACAACAATGAGAGCCCCGTCGCATACCCTTATAGCAGCGTCGACTTCAGAAGAAAAATCTATGTGGCCAGGAGTATCAATTAAATTCAACAAAATTTTTCTTAGCTCCCCATTTTCATCTTCCATAATATTTAACAATGATACAGCGCTGCATTTCATGGTAATGCCTCTTTCTTGCTCATCACGACGATCGTCAAGATAGCGCAAACTTCCTGCGGATCTCTTGCTGATTAGGCGATTGGTGGCCAACAGTAAATCTGCCACGGTAGTCTTGCCATGATCGACATGAGCTAATATGCAAACGTTTCGTATGCAATCTGGATCTCTCATGCAAGCTTTTACCTCTTTCATACTAGGTTTTACGTAATCCATTATCTAATTAGAAAAGAACAATTTTAGTGTTATCTTTAGAAATAATAGGAGACAAAAAAAGAGGAAACCATCCAGGATTTCTATCAACTTCTAGATAGTGTGACTAAAATGAAAAAAAAAAAAGTGAAATTACACTTATATCTGGGTGAGTTGGAAAATGAAATTGGTAAAGAACTTTATAAAGAATAGAGGCATCTGCCTTATCGCTGTACCCTAATTCGGACAGTGTCAAGCCTATGAGCTGCTCTTCAGCAATAGATGTTCTTTACTCTATGGACACAGAATTTAGACTTAGAAGTGTTGTGAGTGATTCTTAACTCTCAACATCATAAGAAATATATTTCCTACATTGCATTATTAACGATATTACAAAACGCCAAAAAATTGATTACAATTTTGTCACGTCTATCAAAAGAAGTTCATAATAACAAACAATAAGAGACTGGAGACATTTGACTTTAATACACATCTAGGGTTGCCACCTCTCTGGGTTTCACCTGGAGACTATGGTTTTTGATATAAGGTCTCTGGGCTCCAGATTACTTGGTATTTTCTCTGGAAATGACTATTTTCATGCCAGGAAATAGATAAATATTTGACAATGGTGCAGCAAATTTAGTAAGCTGAAGCGAGCTCTGAACCATTTTTGTATGGAAGCTGTTGCTATTGTTGCCAACCATTCATTATTTGAAATGACAGTGCTATATATTAGGATATTGTACTTTGAGCTTTTATGAGTGGTAAAAAAGTCCATGTTCTTTAAAATCAAAATATCTGCTTCAACAAATATTAATTCGATTAACATTTGGTGGTGAATGAAATTCAAAACAATTGTTTCTAGCAGATTTTTAGTACCAAAAGGAAATTTAAGTCACAATTTAACAAAAAGTTGCAGTGGCACCTCAAAAAATTTTCACCTGCAGCGCTATTTTACAAAATCTCCGAGTTGAGACTTCTTTAAAGGTGGAAACCCTACTCATATCTGTGCTAACTATAGTCAACTAGGATGAACAGGATTTAGAATTACAATTCAACCGACTTTCGCAGTGGTTAGAACACATAAAGTAGATCAAGTATTATATATAATACAACATAAACGAGAAGTTAAAATAAAATATTTTTGAAACTAAAAAAAACTGAAAAATTGGCGGGCTAAAACGAGCGCATGAAAGACAAATAAAAAGAGTGCAAAACACGGGCAGTTATTACATACTGTAAATCTTACTTACGTTTAGAATACTGTTCCGTTTATAACACTTTTCAATTAAAAATTAAATATTAATAAACTTTTAAACGAAACATAGAAACTCTAAACTACCAAACAAAACATATTTTGTATTTAACCTCACATTCTCACATCGATGTTCATTTGTTTTCGACTAACTCATGTAGTTTTTTCTCTTTGATATACTAGGACTTTTTCATGCATTAGAGAGAGAGAGAGAAAAGGGCTCTAAGCGTCATCTGGGGTTAGTAATACGTTTAGGAACGTTCAAGATATCTGAGCGCTATTTTTTCCCCCTTAAATATTAGAAAGCCTCGTTATGTTACTGAAAAAAAAGTCGGTAGTTCACAGCGTTTTCGGTTTCGGGGTGTGCCCTAAGAGATTTTCATCGTTTGTTCTCTGAATAAAAATCTGAGGACGGGAATACTCACAGAGCGGCCCTGAAGCGCTGTATGTAACTGTATTGAACGTTGCTATCTAATCTGTCAATAATTCTTAACCAATTTATTTGCCGGTGTGCAGGCTGCAGGCTGGTAGAACCGCAGGTTTTATTTTAAATTTGCTACGTTTGACCACGTTTATTACATTTTCGCGAATTACTCGGGTCTTCCTTTTGTTCACTTCGCCCACGTGTATTTGTAATTGTTGCATATTGGTAAGACAATTCATTCAATAATCGAATAATAGCAAATTAATATTGCGTTGTGAATGCTGCCTTTGTTTATTTAAATTGTTTTCATACCATTTTATCGATTTTAATTTACTTATCTATCAGTTGTTTCACGCTAGCTTAGTCTAACAATGCATAAACTATCTCATTAATACTTGCTTTTGCAATTATTATAATTTAAAGAATTAGACCTAAGCAGTTATGGGGGACACAAATCATATTGGTGAAGTTGTTAAATGTGTTGAATCTGATGACGACCTCCAAGATGGATTTTCAGCTAGAGAAATGATAGAAAGAGGAAATGGGCTTACATACAAGTAATTTTCTAAAAGCCATTATTGTTTTTTTCAAATTTTTATGATATACCTTTTTTAGTGACTTCATTATTCTGCCAGGGTACATTGATTTTGCTCCAGGGGAAGTGGTAGGTAAATCACAAAGTTAAAGCCTTTAATCTTGAATATGAATGTCTTACACAGGACTTGACAAGCCCTCTGACCAGGAAAATCATTTTAAAAGCTCCACTGGTGTCTTCTCCAATGGACACTGTCACTGAAGCTGATATGGCTATTGCAATGGCTGTATGTTAACTTTCAGTAAACCTTTTCCTTTCTTTAATCTACATTTTACAGCTTTGTGGAGGAATTGGCATTATCCATCACAATTGCCTGCCCTCTTACCAAGCAAATGAAGTATTAAAAGTGAAAAAATACAAACATGGTTTTATCCATAACCCAGTTGTACTGAGCCCAAATCATACAGTATCTGATGTTATTGCTGTGAAGAAGGAACATGGGTTTTGTGGAATCCCAATAACTGAAGATGGAAAGCTAGGAGGAAAGCTTATAGGAATTGTCACTAGTCGGGATATTGACTTTTTAGAAGATAAAGATTTTGCTAACACCAAATTAGAGACAATCATGACTAAGCTGGAAAATCTAGTAACAGCTCAGTCTGGAGTTACTTTGACTGAGGCCAATCATATCTTAGAAAAGAGCAAAAAAGGAAAACTACCAATTGTGAATAAACAAGGCAATTTAATCGCCTTAATGGCTCGGACTGATTTAAAGAAAGCAAAGAGTTACCCATTGTCTTCTAAAGATGACAATAAACAGCTGATTGTGGGGGCTGCCATTGGCACCAGAGATGAGGACAGACAGAGACTGGTATTATTAGCGCAGGCTGGTGTGGATGTAGTAGTATTGGACTCCTCACAAGGAAATTCCATATACCAAGTACAAATGATACAATTTATTAAGAAAAATTATCCAAATTTGCAAGTTATTGCTGGAAATGGTAAGATGAATGATATAAGCCCTGTTTTATATTAAATCTTTTGTTTTTAGTTGTTACTAAACGTCAGGCAAAAACCCTCATTGAAGCTGGTGCAGATGCTCTAAGAGTTGGAATGGGAAGTGGCAGTATCTGTATTACCCAAGAAGTAATGGCTGTGGGCAGACCGCAAGCTACAGCCGTTTACAAGGTAGCCGATTATGCAAAAAGATTTGGTGTTCCTGTAATAGCTGATGGTGGTATCCAATCCATAGGGCATATTATAAAAGCCCTTTCACTAGGAGCATCCACTGGTATGTATGATTGTTATATTCAAACCCGTGTTAAGTCTAAATTGTGAATTTTAGTTATGATGGGTTCATTATTGGCTGGAACCTCAGAAGCTCCTGGTGAATATTTCTTTTCTGATGGGGTGCGCCTTAAGAAATATAGAGGAATGGGGAGTATTGAAGCTATGGACAGAAAAGATGCTACAGGATCTGCTATGAATAGATATTTTCATAAGTAAATTTGCTCTTTATATAATAAAACCATGTATTTATGCTTTAAATTCCAGTGACATAGATAAATTGAAAGTGGCCCAAGGAGTCAGTGGCAGCATTGTAGACAAGGGTTCTGTGCTGAGATTTGTACCTTATTTACAATGTGGCATCAGGCATAGTTGCCAAGACATTGGAGCCAGATCACTTGTGCAATTAAGGTAAGGTTTATTGGGTTTTTGATTTGTTGATTACCTTCTATAAGTTGATTTGTCTGATTTAGAAACAAAATGTATTCTCATGAACTAAGGTTTGAGCTGAGATCACATTCAGCTCAATTGGAAGGAAACGTACACAGCCTCTTTTCTTATGAAAAACGACTTTTTTAATTTGACTGATATTTTTATGTATTTCCAGTTTCTTTTAAATATTTGACCAGCAACATTGGATTAAGATCCAAGTTCATGTAACTAATTCAATTTTTTGACTAAAGAGTGGCATTTTTATTTATTTATTTTTTATAAAACATGTATTTCTGACGTACTTACTTATATTTTTAAGTATGTAATATTGTGAAAAGGTTTGGAACCTGAAATTTATATTGTATAGAAATAGGAGGATTGCCATATTACAAAATTTTACTAACACTTAAAATCATCACAGATAATCAATGGATTTTGAATAAGTTAATGCTATTCTAAAAGACTTGTAAACTATATTAGTTACTGGTGATGGCTTTTCTCATGTGTGTTCATATTATTTCCAGTTCCAGTGGAGCTGTATCATATAAAAGATAGTAAAGACATTAACCTTAGTCAATAAATGTAAGGTGGCAGTTACAATTTAGTTTTTAGTTGGATTGTAAAATGGATTCAATTTTAGAAAGAAATAGCTGTAGTGTAGTAAAATATTCCCCACCCCAACGATTAATTTTGTCGCCATAAGTTTTGCCGATTATTTATATTTTATTACCGATTAGTGTTAATTGAGTCCAAATAAATTAAATGTTTTGTGAACTACAGAAAATGAGCCTTTAATTACAATATTTGTTCCTTTAACTGACCGAATTCAATTTACTTGTTGAAAAACGCGCCGTAGAGCGCCACCTATGCAATTTTTTCATAACTATTGATCCGAGTGAACCAGCAATCTTGTTTTACTGGACGCTTATTGTATAGGAAAGAATGAAAGTGAAAGTGAGAATTTTGACAACCTTTATTGGTCAAAAAATTCTGTTGACGAATTCCATTGGCCAGCAATTCTCACTTTCACTCTTTCCTATAGATTATAGAATAAGCGTCCTGAAGTACGTCAATACGCACAGTACATTCCTTAGAATCTCCAGTGAACTTGAGACCAAAATATGGGGACTCGGATCCGAATCTCGAAACGCACTTGGTTAGAATCATATACCTCCGTCAGAGCCTCCGTATCGGATATTTTTCCGTCTGTCGCGGTGTCCCCCCGCTAATCGGTCGTTGCGTGGGGGCTGCTGTGTTGCAATCGCCGCCGTGTCTGCTGAGATTCGACTACGTGGAGGTTCTAAGTCCAATGTATCTTCGTGTGCCAAATCTCTTTTACCACGCTGCAAGGGGAACCCAACTCTCGGAAAGGATCTATCTATTTCGTAGTCCCTTAGGTCGCTAATAAAAGGGGCAAAGGGCCGATAATTTTTTTAACGAAAAAACTGTTCCATGGTTCCATGGACGTACCATTATGGTAGGTCCCCATGTGCGAATATGGCGTATATTGCGGATTTGGCGCTGTGGTCTGATTGGTGGAAATTGAAGTTTTTTGCCAAGTGTTGCCAAATTTCTGCATTCTCATTAAAGTAAAATAAATTGTTGTATAAATAGTGGAAAAAACGTTAGTTATGTTATGCAAACTGACCTCTCTGTTTGCATATGAGTTAATGTGTGGAAACGTGGCAACTCTGTAAGTCATTTTTCGAAGCTTTTAAGCTTTAACCTTATGGAAGTTTTTTCTATTTTTCGGTTTTCTAAATAAACCAGCCCCACGATGCCCTAAATGCACATGTGTTTGCAATATTTTTTATTTTTCGTCAAGAGCATTTCTTTTGTTAGTGTTGGACAGGCACTTTCACAATTTCTTGGGAATTCCGGCCATAAAACATGATACCCTACAATTGCCCTTCTTCTTTACCCGGCAAAGGCGCCCTTTTAATGGTTTATGGCCCTTGAAAGAATTTCAGACCTGTACGTGACCCGAACAATAGTTTAGTAACTAAGGCGATTTTGCGAATATCGTTAATTGAAATTAAAATCTTATTCTCTCAGCAGATAGAGCTTTTAATTTCTGATCCTTTGATTGTAAATTCGAGCAATTAATGTCTTAATTGACTGAGCCAGGAAATTAACATTTAATTTCAATAAAAAGCTTTAATTGTCAATTAAACTATGTCATGTGAGGTGTCATTTTGAAGAGCATCATTTCTTCTGTCCAATGATCACATTTTCAATTTTCTTTTTCCAGCACATTTTCCAGAAAAGCTCATTTTCTGAATTTATGCCCGCGCTGTCCGAAGCGCCATATAATCGCCACTGGTCAGGGTGGTATCGATTTTTTCGGAGTACCCTTTCGGGGATGCGAAGTACCGAGGGGGTGGCCAAAGGAGGAAGATCTTCGACTCTAAAGAGAAAGACGGTTTTTGAACTCGAGAGTGTTATTACCTAACCGACGACGACGAAAAAAGTTCGAATTTTACCGCGAGAAAAGTCAGTCCTTGGCTCCGCCGTTCTGATTATCGCCAATTCGTAATTTTTTCCCCTTTGTAAATCCCGTTTTTATGTCCGCCGCGCTAATTATTTTTATCTTTCATTAGTGCCAAAACAATTACACCGCTCATTGCCCGCCTACAAAAAGTTTCGTGGAGTGTTTTTTCGGTTGTGCCACATAGTGTCAACCCACCTCTGCCCTTTTCCTGAATAGGCCATTTTCTTGCAGATAGCGGATACTTTGCAGACGCAGGAGACTACCGGCAATTAAGTATTTGTAGAGTAGTTGTAGAAGTTGAATCATTTAGTATATTATAGTAGTGTTTTGCTCACCATAATATCGAGGATCCCAGCTACTGGCAGAATTCTGTTCTCTTCTACACTGCGTCGTTGTTGTAGTTTTCTTTGTTGTGTTTTTCCAATTTAGTAAGAAATCGTGTACCCGTCAAACACGTTTCTGGGGACCACTGAGCTTGTCGCGAAGAGTTCACGTCCGCCGCTATTTTATTTCAGATTCTGGAGAAAACTAAGAATGTCTTTTTTATTTTTTTTTTCTTCCTTAATTACTATTCAACTACTTTTTTTTTTCTTTCTTTTTTGGCGTTTTGCAGGTTTTGGCTTAAACAATAAAACCTTGCTGGCATTCCCAAAAAATATTAAATTTTATATTATTTAAATTAGCGACCTAAGGGACAATAGATCCTTTCCAAGAGTTGGGTCCCCCTTGCAGCGTGGTAAAAGAGATTTGGCGCAAGAAGATACGTTGGACTTAGAACATCCCCGTAGTCGAATCTCCTCCGCAGACACGGCGGCAACACGGCATCAGCCGCAAACACAGCCGCCCCCACGCAACGACCACCGATTAAACGGATTACGGATTATTATTAGCGGGGGGGGACACTGCGTGACAGTTACTATATCGAAATCTTTGACATTTGCCAATTAGAGGTCCGCGTAGAACGTTGCATATATCAAAAACGATGAAATGCAGTGTGCACTGCGGCAACACTGTCGATGCGTAATATACGCCATATTTGCACATGAGGACGTACCATACCAATACGATCTTTGGTAAGGCTGCCTTGTCTCTTGTCATACCCCTTCTTGTCGGCCTGTGCTGAGAGAAAAATAAAATATTGGAGTTTATGACGAAACATATCAGTTAAAAGAAGTACTTGTTATATTTGGATAACAAATTGTATTCCCATGTTGATGTCTAGAAATTAAAGGTTTGTGAACTGAACGGACCTCTTTTCGTCCCGTTATGTCCTAGAAAGAGATGGTATGTGGTCTGGACGATATCTAGGTTTCGCATGCGCAGAAGCGTGTTTTCCCAAAATTCAATTTGGAGGTTATGCTGGGACGTGTCAGTTGTCAAGAGTAAATTAATAATTAATTGAAAAATCTGAAAAATAATATGTGCTTTATATTTGTAACAATTTTCTTTTAATGAGAATCTTAGTATTTAAATAAAATAATATATTTTTGAAATGTTAGCGTCTTCGTCACCCAATATGACAAACACTAATTCCTATTCTAACGACCGAGGCTTAAATTTTGAAAATGAATATTCTGCAGATCCTGCAACTGGAGGCTTTTTCCATTCGGATTTTAAGAAGTAAGTTCACGTTGAATTGATCTCAATTAATAGCAAATACTGTAATTGCGCTTCTAGACACGATGATCTTAAGGAGATGTTGGATTCAAATAAAGATAGTTCAAAATTGGAAGCAATGAAAAGAATAATTGGGGTATGTTGCTTCAATTTGCTTCCTTACCTTATGGTAACATAATATGCCTTGTAGATGGTCGCTAAAGGAAGGGATGCTTCAGTACTATTTCCAGCTGTTGTCAAAAATGTAGTTTCCAAAAATATTGAAGTAAAAAAACTTGTATATGTTTATCTAGAAAGGTATGCAGAGGAACAACAAGACTTAGCTTTATTATCAATATCTACATTTCAAAGAGCTTTAAAAGATCCAAATCAATTAATAAGGGCAGGTGCTTTAAGGGTTTTATCTAGTGTAAGAGTTAAAATGATATCTCCTATCGTAATGCTGGCTATTCGTGATGCTTCATCAGACATGTCACCTTATGTCAGGAAAACAGCTGCCCATGCAATACCAAAGCTTTATAGGTAACCAGCACCTCGTTTCTTGTACATCAGTTACATTCAAATAATGTAATTCCATTTCCAGTTTAGATCCAGAATTAAAATCAGAACTTGTAACCATAATACAAAAGTTACTTGCAGATAAGACTGTGTTAGTTATTGGATCAGCAGTTATGGCATTTACAGAAGTGTGCCCTGAAAGGATAGATTTAGTACATGAAGTATATCGGAAACTTTGTGCCTTGATAGTAGATGTAGATGAGTGGGGTCAAGTTACCATTGTTAATATGCTGACCAGATATGTCAGGTGTCAGTTTGCTGATCCTAATATTCATGTAAGTAAGGAAATAATTGTTTTTTCAATACTTTCTGTGTATATATTAACCTTGTGTGCTTTCTTTGAAGCTTGTTTTTTTCTTTTCAGTTGATTTTTATTTTTTAATACTTTTTTGAATAAAAACAGTAACTTTCTTATACTTATTTCTTATAATAAACTTGTGTGTTTCCATAAAGGTTCTTCCCTAAAATTGATTTTTTCTTGGATTTTTTTCGAATTGATCATAGAGGAGGGGATTTTTTTTTGTTTTCAGTTTTGACCGCGTGTAACTTTAGAATGACTGAATCCAACTTTTTATCAGACTGAATAAAGAAGAGAAACTGTTTTTTTGCTCTTCTTGACATCCTCTTTCATTTCCCATCACCCAAAGTGCTCTAGTTGCAATCTTCAGAAATAAACCCCTTTGTATATAAATGCAATAATAGCATATTGCATATAAATGCAATATGCAATAAACCCCTTAATTTCGTGCAAATTAACTTTGTTACATTTTTAGGGGATTGAATACGTCCCATTCCGATTTTAATCACAAAAATGGTCTGAAGGTTACGAACTTGACCAAAGGGGGGGTATCACATTATTTTTCTCATTTTTCAGTTTTGACCACCTGTAACTTTAAAACGATTAGGCTCATCAGAGTAAATCCGCCTGTTTTTTGCTCTGCTTGATGGCGTCTTTCACCTCTTATCAACGGAAGTCTCCTACCGCAAAACCTCCTGCAAAATCTTCTGAGATTGACCCGTTTGGTGGTCGATTTTTAGGTGACTACTTTTAAAATCGACATTTTTGCGGTTTTTATAAAATTTACTTTTGGGGCTAATTTCGTGTGAATTACCTAAGTTTGTTACTTACTTAGGGGATTGTAAACGTCACATTTGGATCATAAACATTTTTTATATGGGGGGTTGTAGTTTTAAAGTTTGACCGCCTGCAACTTTTAAAAGATTCGACCGATTGGAATGCATCCAACTGTTTGTTGCTCTTCTTCATGTCCTCTTTCGCCTCCTATGATCGGTAGTCCCTTAGGTGCAAAATATTCGGATATAGTAGTCGATTTTTTTAGCCCCTAAAAATTCATTTTTGGGGCTAATTTCATGCGATTTAAATTTGTTACATTCTTAGGGGATTGCAAACGTTTCATTCCCATCATAAACACAAGTCAAAATTTTCTATTTTTATGTATTTACCAAAGGGTAGAGGGGGTTTTTATGTTTCTTTTTTCAGTTTTCAACGTTGAACCGCCTGTAACTTTGCCTCTAATTTTGAACCGCCTGTAAAGACCAATTAGAATGAAACCAACTGTTTTTTGCTCTCAAGAATATACCAAGATATTTTTTAAATCGGTCCAAAACGGAATAAATTTGAAATAAGACTTCAGTCTCTAAATATCACAATTTTTCAGTGAGCGTCTTTCATGAAACTTGTATGAAAAAAAAGAAGAAACAGCCATTCTTTTCTCTGATTTAACACTAATACTGCTTAATCTTCTTTTACCTCACTTCTTATAAATTTTAGGAGATAGATGATGAACAAGACCGTCCTTTTTATGATTCGAATTCTGACGTTTCGGAAAAACCTGCACCCGCCTTAGATCCAGATCATCGATTGTTGTTAAGATCTACCAGACCTCTTTTACAGTCTAGAAATGCCGCGGTCGTAATGGCAGTGGCCCAGTTATATCATCATGCGGCACCTAAAAGTGAATTTCCCTTGGCGGCCAAGGCGTTAGTTAGACTCTTGCGTTCCCATATAGAAGTTCAGAGTATAGTTCTTAACGGTATAGCCTCAATAAGTTCGAAAAATAAAGGGATGTTTGAGACTTATTTAAAAAGCTTCTTCGTAAGGACTTCGGATCCAACAAATGTTAAACTGCTTAAGTTGGAAATATTAACAAATCTGACTACTGACGCTAATGTTTTGATTATATTGCGGGAACTACAGACTTACATTTCTAGTAATGACAAGTGTTTTGTTGCTGCAACAATTCAAGCCATTGGCCGGTGTGCTTGTTCCATTTCAGAAGTTACAGACACGTGCCTTAACGGATTGGTTTCTTTGTTATCAAATAGGGATGGTAAGGTTTTTATGACCGGATTAAAAGCAGTTTGTAATTTTTTTTTGTGATCTATAGAAGCTGTAGTAGCTGAAAGTGTAATTGTTATTAAAAGATTGTTACAAACACAAGCCGCAGATCCAAAAGAGATTATCACTCATATGGCAAGGTTATTAGATAGTATTACAGTGGCGCAAGCTAGGGCAGCAATTTTATGGCTTTTGGGTGAACATTCTCAAAAAGTTCCGAAAATCGCTCCTGATGTACTAAGAAAGTTGGCCAAAACGTTTTCTGATGAGGTAATAATATCGATACTGGGTCAAAACGTGTTTAAAGAGAAAATTGGTTTCAGCATGATATTGTTAAGCTCCAAGTAATGAATTTGGCCGTTAAGTTGTACATCACAAACCCGCAGCAAACTTCGTTGTTGTGTCAGTATATTTTCAACTTAGCCAGATACGATCAAAACTATGACATTCGAGACAAGGCCAGATTATTAAAACATTTTATTTCTGAGCAAAACGGTAAATTGTCAGCTGAAGCTGCGAGGATATTTTTGGCCAGCAAGCCGGCTCCAATTTTGCAGTCACAGTTTAAAGGTTTGTCACACTTTTCGAAAAAGATTTTAGATTCAAAGTATTTGATTGCAGACCAGGAGGATTTACAGTTAGGCTCATTATCTCATTACATAAAACAGAGAGCCACTGGCTATGAGCAGTTGCCAGATTTCCCAGCAGTACCTCCCCCTGGGGAGGTAAGAAACGTGGAGCCTATTCCAGTGGAAGAACCCACCAAACATTACAAACGAAATGTTAGTGTTAATTTGCTACTCATTTGTACAATTTCCTTATCAGGATCAATTGCAGGAAAAGAAGAATAAACAGGATATGTTTGCTTGGGAGACCGCCTCAGAAGCAACTGCTTCATCTAATGAAAGTAAAAGCAGCGATGCATCTGACAGTGAGTCGTCCAGTGAGGACACGGGGACTGAAGAAACAAGCAATGCCGGAAGCTCAGTCGAAGATGATAATTCAGATAAGTAAGTGGGGATCTTTTTAATTCAGATTTAAAGAAAGTCATGATGGATGGTTTCTTGGGTTGTGGTCGTTTAAAGAATACTACAAAAAGTTGTCGCTTCCCACAGACAGATGACCGAGGTTCGTACCTATAGTGTATGGGGACGACGTTCAGCAGAGTATCAAATTCATTTCTCTATCAGGCAAAGGAAACATAGACCGGTTTCGCTCTCATTGGACCTCGACTGCGGTGTTCGCGCAGGGCTGTTTTCAATCGCTGGCTGCTTTCGTTAAGCAGCCTGCGATTGTCCTCTGAGGGGCCATTGCGGTTTGCGGTACAATCTACGCAGTCGTCTCTGTTCCTGAACGAGCGCCCGTATATGTTCGGGAGTTTCTCCATATTGATTGCGTGGTTTTTGCACGTCGCGCTCAATTGTGGATAAACTTAGAGCCTGTAGCACGTCCTCCTCGCACGCCTGCGCGGCACTCTCCAGCTGGGCCACATCAGCAATAATTGGGACGGTCGCAAGTGCGTTAAAATGCTCTTGAAACCGTTTCCAATTTGTGGGCTTAGAGCGAGTCGTTTTGACTTCGGCTCGCTTCAAAGGTCAGTCTTATTGGTCTCTGTCTGTGGCCTCTATTTCGGTCATCTGTCTGTGGGAAGCGACAACTTCGGCAGAAAATTGGATTGGTTTCACTTCACGTATATCTCGCATGCCCTAGTGAAAGCACCTGCCGTCGTCCGAGGGCGTCATTTGCAAATACTACAAAAAGTACTTCAAACTTCGGTCTCGTTTATTGGACTGACGTTTCGGCACGAGTTTGTGCCTTCATCGGACTAACAAAGTTTTTTGTATCAACCATATAGAGCCCGATGCTACCGTGGCTGATACTCAAAGCCGTCAAGTTGACATTAAACTCTTTATCTTCTTCAATTTAAATATGTTCCATGTTATGGTTCTTAGTCCGATGACGGCACAAACTCGTGCCGAATCGTCACACCAATAAGCAAGACTGAAGTTTGAAGTACTTCTTGTAGTAGAGAAGAAACTATGCATTGCAAGGGTCCAAAAACATACAAACTTTCCACGTTTCAAATCAATTAAAGAAAGTTTTATAAATTTGTCTTTTATTAAGGAAAAGCGATAATTCTGAAGAGGAATCTTCATCAGATCCTTCGTCAGAGGAATCATCTAGTGAAGCATCAGATTCTGAGGAAGAAGTTGATATTCCTAATACTAATAATCACGTGTCTAATACGGCCAGAGAAACAAAAACGACAAATAATGTTAACAAGCCTAGTGAACAAAAATCAAACTTGGACCTGTTGTTAGATTTATCAGATCTTGATGCTACGACTCCTGTGTTAACACCTTCTTTAGGTAAGGTCATGAGGCGTTGGTAGTATTAAAATAATTAAAGATGTTTAAAGGAGGTTTCTACACGCCAACCACACCAGTGGACTCGTCATCATCACTTCAGATAGTTCAGCCGCCGTATACTAACACGAAACCTAAAGAATTACTGAGTAAAATAAATGGCAGGGGGCTCTCTGCCACATACCGTTTTACAAGGAGTGCTCACCTGTATTCCCCTGGGATGACAAATATTAACATTATGTTCGTCAATAACACTTCAGAGGATATACGTGAGATTCGCCTGGGAAAAAAAGTTAGTTTAAGTAGCAGTTGGTTATAGCAGGCTTCATTTGCAAGGTTTCTCTGTTCGCAGAATTTAGCGGTTGGTATGAGTATGCACGACTTTGCCTGTATATCACTGCTGCCACCTAACTGTAGCCTCCCGGCTACCTTGGGGATAGATTTCAATGACACTACTCAGCCTGCAAATTTCGAAATTGTGTCTTCCTTAGGTAAGACCCATTTTGCCTTCAATACATTATCTCGAAAATTATGTTGTTTAAGGTAACTTTTCGGTTTGTGTAAAGCCAAACATTGGAGAACTACTGAGACCAGTGAAGATGCCAACTACCATGTTTATTGAAAAACAATCAAAACTGTGTGGGATGAATGAGCATACAGCGCCGTTACCGAATTGCAATAACATCGAGGAACGTATTAGAGAGCTAACTAATTTAGGCCCCTGTGATAACTCATCTCCGGAACAATTACGGTAAGTTGTGCTTATTATATTCCTGGTGATAGCAGTATTAAGGAGAACTGTTTAGATTTGCGGGACAGACAATGACATCATCGAGTTTAACTTTGGTGACTGTTCAGATGGGCGAGACATCAACTTTGAAAGTGAACTGTGAAAATATTGTTTTCGGTTCAGTTATGCTCAATGAGTTGATCAACAATTTTAATTCATAGGGATAATTAATGTTTAATTGCAAGTATCATGTTTATACGATTTGTTACTTTTTATTCTTTTTTATATTTATCACATTCCTATGTTTTAAGAGGTCAATTTGTTACAACTACGCTCCGAATCTAAAAGTGTATTAAGTATATTTATTTTTGAAATGTGTAGTATAAATTGAACCGATTTTTGCTTAATTTCTTCTTCTTTATTTCACAAAATCCACAAGGCGTTTAAGACCACCCTGCGCCATGTAATTAACAAGAAAAAAGGGATGTTTGATTTCCTGAACTGTCTTACCTAAGAACTGTTCGCTAGCGGTACACAAAATCTCGTCGTCTTTCATTATTTTTCAGTGATGAGCCACCCTAGTTACGCTCAATGGTATCCCCTGGGAGTTCTCCACGGTCTCATACTGTATATGCAATATCTTCGAACGCAGTCTAAATTTTGAAAGTTAAAAAATGTCATAACAATCTGAACCCAAATGCGCAACTTTGCCACAATATAATCAAAGTTGAGTTACACGGTACGGTTTAAAAGATCCCAATGAAAAGCGGCGATTTGGAATAACCTCGTATACTAATTTTTGTCGATAGAGTCACGTCCAGTGTTAGTTTTAATTGCGAAGAAAACGAGCAATTGGACAATCTTTTAATACTAATTGTGTAATGGAGGTATACGTGGCAGAATTTATTTTTAATGTTTTGTCTACGGGTAGTGGAAAAATAACGTTCTTGTTTGTCTCGTTTTTTAATGTTATAAAATCAATTATGTACTTAATTGTACAATGATTCCACTTGATCAGGTCAAATTGTTTTTAGCCCTGATGATAGCAGAAAAAGGACTGCCGAAACGTTGGTGAATGTTTCAGTAACATCAGCTTTAAAAGAGATTGTCCGTCCAATTGCTGGTATATTAAATAATAAAGTACAAAAAAAAAATTACCACCGAAAGAATTAAAAATTGGCAAAACTGATCTAAAATTGTGTGTGATTAAGTTTCTTCTTATTTGTAGCCTGAAAAAGTTGTTTTACTAAAATTAAAAAAAAAAACACTTTTAGGATCGTGTTTTTGGACCATTTTTAAAAAACCTCTTTAGAGGTTAATTTCATTCGAATTGAGTTGGTTACGTTCTTAGGGGATTGCAAGCGTGCCATTCCAATTCGGGGGACTTTTTTCTCAACTTTGACCGCCTGTACCTTGAGAACGCCTCGACCGATTGGAGTGAATCCAACTGTTTTTCCTCTTCTTGATGTCTTCTTTCACCTCCCACCATCAAAAGTTCTGTGGGCACAATATTTTCCAATAGAGACCCCCTTCGGTGGTCGATTTTTAGGCACTTTTAGAATCGCGTTTTTTGACTTTTTATAAGAAAATCCCTTTAGAGGTTAATTTCATTCGAATTGAGTTTGTTACGTTCTTAGGGGATTGCAAGCGCGCCATTCCGATCAAAAGCAGCAAAAACTTTTGCGATTTTTTTTTTTGAAAATGTCCAAATGAAGTGTATTAAGACTTATTTCTCATTTCTCAACTTTGACCGCCTGTAACTTAAGAACGCCTCGACCGATTGGAGTAAATCCAACTGTTTTTTCCTCTTCGCAATGTCCTCTTTCACCTCCCACCATCGGAAGTTCCGTAGGTGCAATATTTCCGGACAAAGACCCCTTCGGAGTTCGATTTTTACGCACTTTTAGAATCGTGTTTTTGGTCCATTTTTAGAAAACCTCCTTAGAGCCCGCCAAAAGCTTCTCCCAAAAGGGTGAATTTCACACTTTTTTAAAGTTTTTTAAAATTAAGGGGTCTGCTAATTTGTACTTTTTATTACCTTAATTGCAGCTCAAATTTGTTGAAAAATTGAAGGTAAAAGTTTTTTTTTACGAAGGTTAGTTCAGGTTAGAGATTTAACAAAATGATTATTAATAAAAATCTTATCTATTTATTTGAACACAGAGTTTACAATATCGAAAAGTACCTTAATTTTAAGTAGCACTGGGAATAATTATCAATAACTTAAGTAGTATTTATCAGTTACTTCCCATCAAGATTAAAAAAAATATCACAAAAATTAACCCTAAGTTTATAAACAGAATTATGAACAATAAATTAAACTTTACATTAACTTCATAACATAACTCCCTTAGCTATTCTTTTGCATAATTTCTGACATATTCCATAACTTTCAACTTGAATTCTTCTTTAGAATGTCTGAACTGGTCTGCAGCTTCTACGTTTAAAGGGTCTTCAAAATTTAATAAATCCTGAAATAGTATTGTTAAGCAATCAAAGTAGCCAGTACTTCATTGATTGACTTACAGTAAATAAGGCATGCAACCCCCAAACAACATCATTCAATCTTCGTATTGGAGACCAACCCATTCCATCTACACTATGTCTCCTTAGTAAAGACAGGCAGACTTCACCATTTTCAGTAATATTTGGGTGCCATAACTTGGTGGTGCACTTGACTATTGGTGGCTGAAAGTAACTCCAAATGTGGGAGGGCATTCAATTAGGGTAACAGTTTACTACCTAGGCACCCCCGTATTTTTAGTTTTTATGTGGAAATTTAGCTCAAATATGATTAAAAACAGAGATTTAATAAATAACCCAATGTCAGAAAGCACCCCAATTTTTCATACCATACTATTTTGAATAAAAAAACGCAAGATATCTAATTGTTATTTTCACAGTTGAAGCATGATTTAGATTATAGCCTAAAGACTAAACTTTAGACCTGACTACAATTTATTTACTTTAAACACAAAGAAGTGAACATGAGGTGCTGTCTGGATAGTAAACAATTTCCTTCAATAGAAAAATGTATCAAGTTGGCAGTAAATTGTGAAAAGAGTAGTATATTGTGCAACTAGTGTCGAAAATTGCACTTTTTACATGAATGTGATGGACGAGCTGTAGGCGAGTGATACAATATCACAAGAGTGTGAAGAAGAGTAATTTTTGTACATGTTGCACACTATACTTTTTCGACAACTGCAATATTGCCTCATAAATGATCATTCATATTATAAAATATATGCAAGGAGTGTGCAAAGCAATCTTTGCACTTTCCACTTTGCACACGCTTCTGTATAAGAGCGTGCGCAATGTGCACTTTGCGCACGCTGTTTGCAATATGCGATTTTCAACGGTAGTTAGTAGTGTGCATTTGTTCATTTTCGAGGCACTCATAGAAAACATTTTATTACTCAATCTTTATATCATAAATTCATAGCCAACTGCTAGATCTGGACTTGATGAGAATGCAGGTAGGGCTTACCACCATGTTATATTCCTCGGTAACAACAACATCAAATTTGAATGTTCCACCTTCCCAATACCCTTCAGTTGGCTGTACAATTAAAGTAAATTTACTTAAGTCGTTTTCATTGTGGTAATGCACAGAACAGGACGAAGGCAGCATCTGGGACATTTCTTGTGCTTCTTTCACTAATAAACGGTCTCTAATAGGGGCTCTAGGCACTGTTGCGTTGTCATTGTCATTTTTTCTTTTTAGACGTTGAGATAGGGTTATCATAGTGGTGATGTGTGTGGTTTGTAATACTGATAAATCTTTCACAAATAATTTTAGATACAATTAAACATAAATAAATGTTTCAATTAAAAGTAAATGGAATTTAAAAGTTGTTTTCGTAAGTGCGTATTATCTAGGTTAGTTTTTCTGTTCTGACAGACAACAGCTGATTTTGTAATTTTTCGCCTAGTCAAGAGACCTTGTATTCGAAGACATCAACATGGCGATACGAGTTGTTGCCAAAATATCAATAATGTAGTTCGTTTAGCCTATCTCTTTTTGTCTTCAAGAACTTCGATATTTTATCCTTGTCATCGACACCGGTCCAATTAATGACCTAGTATATATGAAATAAGCAAATGCCGATATTTTCCTAAAAATTGTTTCGTTTTTTTGGCGGTACTGTTGTCTAAACTTAACCCTCTATCCTCTATTTACATATGAGTTCATGTGTGGCAACTTGGCAACTCTGTAAACCATTTTTCGAAGCTTTTAACCTTTGAACTTATGGAATTTTTTTCTGTTTCTGGTTTTCTGTTTACCAGCCCCATGAGGACCTAAATGTACATATAGTTGCAATATTTTTAATTTTCGTCAAAGAACATTTCTTTTCTTAGTTTTTGGACAGGCACTTACACAATTTTTTGGGAATTCTGGCCATGAAACATGAAACCCTACAATTGCCCTTCTTCCTTAACCGACAAAGACACTTTTTTAATTGTTTATGGCCCTTGAAAGAATTTTAGACCTGTGCGTGACCCGAACAATAGTTTAGTAATTAAAGCGATTTCGCGAATATCGTTAATTGAAATTAAAATCTTATTTTTTCATCAGATAGTGGTTTTAATTCCTCATCCTTTGAATGAATGAAATTAACAGTCAATTTAAATAAAAAGCTTTAATTGTCAATTAAACTATGTCATGTCAGCTGTTATTTCAAAGCAAGGACGGGAAACAAAACAGGACGGTCCACTGCCATTGGGAGCGATAATGACGTCATTATTCCCGAGCCCCGTGGCCATCATTGGCGCTGCTAATACGGCTGTCAATAATATCATTGCGGACATTGGCCGCTCTAAAGAGCTCTGAGACTATTCCCGTCATTTGTTTTCTTAATAAAATTATAAGGACGGAAGTAGTCTTAAAGCGGTCACCCGAAAAACCTGAATATTTGATTTGACATCTCGATGATTATTCGCGGGCGCGGGTTATTCGTTTTTTTTATGATCGTATTCTAACATCTTTTCTTTCATCTTCATTCTAACATCATCAACTTTTTTTGAATCTTTCCCTTGTTGCTGTGATTGCGCCGATTGTGTTGAGATTTAGTAAAATTACAAGTACACAATGCCTGGTCAGATTTGTGCTGTTGCTGAATATAAAAGCGTCAAATTAAAGTGGAAGAAAGAAGGCAGACAAATATCCTTTAATTTTTTCACAAAAAGAAAAGATGTTCTATCACTTAAAATAAAAAATAGGTGGATTTAGCTTTGCCAAAGAAGTGATACATACAATCCAGATACCTCGGCAATATGCTCATTACGTTTTAGGGCAAATGGTATGAAAGAGACTTCCTAAATGAACTTTTGGGTAAGTAGTACATTCAGTATTAAGTACTTACATTGCTTCGCTCATCCTCAAAACTTTCGCATTCGTGCCTTAAAAATGCACTTTTAACATTTACATCATATAAATAGCTATTTTGAATGCATGATAACCCTTTAAACACATAATGGCTGGCCAAACAATTTTGAAATATCCTGACTCCCTGACTACACCTTATATAAATAAGTACGACAACCAATAAGTATTTGTACCTATTCAGAAAATGTTTCCTAGTATCTAGACATCAAGAAAATGTGACGGTACATTAACATACTAAGTTTAAGTGTAAGTATCCCAAACTCAAAGTTGTTTATGGTGTATTGAATACAGTTGCTTGCAACCCGCTTTTTAAGTCTGCATCAACGTACTAATAAACCTATCTTTAAAATCAGAACTATTTGTATTATTACTATTTTATAGATCCTTTCATACTTATCGACACTTCTAAGATGTTATTTAAACCAATACAGGATAAACAGAAGCACAGCATATTTCTATTTTATAGATCCTTTCATACTTATCGACACTTCTAAGATGTTATTTAAACCAATACAGGATAAACAGAAGCACAGCATATGTCAAAAAACTATGCGTCCGCGGAATAAATTATTAATGATATATCTCATCAGAGCACTAGTGTGACGTCACGCCGCGGGTACAGAAAAAGAGGTAATTGGGCCGTCCTGTTAGTCTAGCGTCCTTGATTTCAAAGAGCATTAATTACTCCGTCTAATGATCACACCAGATGTAATCATCTGGAGAGACTGTCCAGTTTTGGTCCCCCCTTTTTATCAGTGGGTACCTTAAAAATGGCGGCGACATACGCTTGAATCGACGTCACTTGACGTTGAACACCATGAAATTACGTCATGAGTACTTTAAAAATGGCTGACTTCCAGCCAAAAAACAGGACGATTTTTAGGGAAATATCGGCCTTTGTTTGTTCTGTCCATATCTCCTAGGTTATTGGAAAAAACAGAAGATGGGTATATATATATATATATATATGCATACAGGATTGTTGTGGTTTAACTTGCGTTTTCGAGAAGAAGCCCTTGGGCTGTCTGAGGATATTCCTATCCTTTGCTTCCTCATTAGAAATTTAAAGACGACAATACTCTGAATCCTCAGAGCGATTTAAGCCGAGTTCGGTAATTCCATCCGAGCGCTCCGAACACAGACCATCTCCCAAAATCTTAACCAGCTAGAGTGAGATAGACTGATTCCCGAACGCTCGGGATGTAATTACCGAACTCAACTTTAGAACGGCCAAGTAAACAGCTATTCAGGAATTCAAAAGTTCGCTTTTTTTAACTTTTTTTTTTCATTTAAACATTCCAATACCTATTAAATTATCTGAATTTTCAGTAGAAGTAAATCATTACTGCATCACCTCAATATACTTATATTAATATATCTTACTGCCGTTCCTGACAAAATTTCTATTTCATCTTAAAAAATATGAGCAGCAACAGCAGAAAAAACCCTCCTTCAAAAGATTCCCAACAGCAAAAGACTGGAGCAACTAAAAAAAGTCCAGGTAGGTACGCAAAACTTCATCTTATGAATCAAAGTCTACCTATATGTGAACTGTTGAAGTGATTACTAAAGGCGCTTTCTTTCTAGTCACTTTATGGTCACTTTATTTATGTAAAAATTATGAATGTGTGTGCACAAATGCTTGCATAAAATGATGGGCTGAAAAGCACCTTTAAGTTTTATGTGTTTCAGATTCTCAAGTGGACTCAAGAACACACACATTTCAAACTCCTCCAAGCAATCCTAAACTTGTTCGTTCAGGTAACACTCGCAGGCCAGATTTAAATGCTACATGCTTAGGTCCAAGCACAAGCAGATTTACATCATGTTCATTAATGAATCAGAGTTTACGGCATCTGAAAACTGCTATAAACAAACCTGAGGGTGCTGACAATCGTCAGGTTATTGAAAGAGAAGCTCGTAGAGATTTAGTAGAGGAAAATTGTCTTTTAGACTATAATAACTATCTTCAAGCTTTAGGCAAGAAATATTTGGTCAAAAGCATTAACAAAGAGCATGAGGATACTATTAATGAGACGTTCCTAGTAGTTCTTTGTAGATTAGATGAATTAAAGGAAGTTTTGAAAGAAATTGAGAGTAAGATTGCTCTTATAGATAAAAAAACTGCAGTTATAGAAGGTACAGACCTTTTGAGACGTAATGTAGAAATGGTGGAACAAGTATTAGAGAGAACTGAACCCTTGGTTCTATTATCTGGGTTGTTAAAATTGTTGGACACTGCATCAGAAAATTTAAGCTTAATTAATATTAAACCTTTCGACAGCCAGGAAGAGTTTGCACAGTTCACATCAACCATCGAAACTCTAAAATCTGAACTTGAGAGGATTGTCAGCACCATAACTGATAAGGATGAAGTGAACCTATTGGCAACTAAGATTAACGACTTTATGAAGGTTCATAATGAGATTATGGAAATGAAGGAAAATATTTTAAAAAATAAAACAATGGCACAATCGCTTTTAATGAAGGGATCATCAGATATGTTTGCGAAGATGAACAAGAAAGATGATAAACAATAAATTTTGTTTTTTTTGCGCGTAGGGTGATTTATTATTTCATTCTCAATGTTGAATTTGTATTTATTTTTTTATGAGTAGGGTAATTTATTTCATTCTCAATTTCACTTTTTTATTAGTAGTATTATATTTATTTTTTTGTGGGTAGGGAAATTTATTTCATTCTCAATTTCATTTTTTTTATTAGTAGTATTATATTAATAACTGTTAGGGTAGAGTGGGATTTTCTTTTCTTCTTACATTTAATACGTATAGTAAATATGAAAAAAGAAAGAGAAAGAGAAAAAAATCAAATTAAAGTAAAATACACAATTTAATTGTGTATTTTAATAGCTATTCATTCTGGAAATTTACAAATAGCGACACTGCAACCACGTGACCCAGATGGGGCACGGCGTTACACCATCTCATTTCTAACAACATCCACGCTCGATGTACTGCAAGTCAATATGTAAGAAACCCGGAAAACGATTCATTAATGTGCTCCCATAATTAGAAGGTGGTGTTGCCATTTCGTACATAATTTCTTACTATTAAATTTTTCTCTCTTTGAATACATGTCAATGAATTAAATTTACCATTCATTTCAATTTCAAATATCACTGATATTCGCATAGAGACGTAGAAGCTTAAGTTCCACAAAATTATTAGAAAAAGTAGATGCCGTAAGTTAATTAATAGAACAGAAGAACTAACGCCCTTTGAAGAATATCCATGAAACGAGTTGGCAACAGTGTCTGAGCTGCACAATTTTCCAAGATGGAGTCCAAGAAAAACAACACCCCACCGAATAATTAATTTTGGTAAATTTGCCTGAATCACCCTACTTTTCCCATTTTTAAAACATTTTTCTGGAAAATGTAGTTAACGTAGAAAAGTGCAACCGTACCGAAGTTATGTTTGTGTTTGTTTCACGAGACAACTGACTGAAATAATATGGGTTGGTTAAGTTGCTGTGAATGCAAGTCCAAGGAAGAAAAGATAACCGAGCTAGATTTCTCTCGTTGTGGAATCTCCGAGGTGCCAAATGAAGTTTATCTTAATTCACCAACCTTGGAAGTCCTACATCTAGAAGGGAATAAGGTGATCAATTATTTATATTCACTACTCTTGGCCAAATAAGGAATAGTCTTCATAATGTACTAGTCTAAGGGGCAAACTCCTGGTAACTTGTTCCTTGAAGCCAGGAAATTTTACCAGAATATTGTTCAATTTGTTCATTTCCATGGAATTAATCTTCTTAATAGAGTTACCAGAATATTGTTATAAAATTATGAGGTTTAAGTTACTTTGTTGGATACTCCTCTAGGTTTCACTTTGCTTTTGGTTAGATTGGTTCAGTTATGTTTTTTTTTTTGGTTTGGTTAGTTCAGATATACTTGCCATAAAGGGCGGCCCATCAGGCCTGCCTTTGGACCTCGCTGCAGCATATAAACCATTCACTTATTATTGACATCAAGTAGGCATTGGAAATGTGACTTTGATATTTTTATCATGTTTTCTCAACAGGTGCTGAAAGGAGATAGATATGAAACAATTAAGGTTTGAAAGTTAACAGGATGTCAAAAATAAGTAAATGAGAGATGAGTGTAGGCTCTGTTGGTTAGATTAGTTCAGTTTTATTTTATTTTTGGTTAGTAGTTCAGGTTAGATTAGTTAACTTATGCTCTTCCTTTGGTTTGGTCAGTTCAGTTGTACTTGTCCTTTATGGCAGCCCATTAGGGCCCCCTCTGGGCCTTATCTGTCACTATGACCCAGGGCCACTACAACACAATGTGGGCTACTCTGTTGGTAATGTTAGTTCAGTTTTACTTTGCTTTTGGTTAGTTCAGTTCTGTTTTCTTTTGGTTTGGTTAAAATGGTTTTACTTGTCTTTCAAGGTGGCTCGTTAGGACTGCCTCTGGACTTTGGAGCCTGTTGATTGTTGCACATAAGTTTGGCTCTGTTGGTTAGGTTAGTTCAGTTTTTCTTTGCTTTTGGTTATATTATTTTAGATTATTTTATATTTATTTTTCCTTAGATTATATTAATTTAGTTATGTTTTTTCTTTGGTTTAATTAGTTGAGGTTAGTTCAGTTTTACTTTTCTTTTGGTTAGATTAGATTATGTTAGTTTGTTAGTCCAAGTGGGCTATTTCTTTTTTTTCTCTTTTTTTGTTAAATGTGGCAACATTGCTCAGTGACAGGCCCAATACAAAGTCTGTCAGTGCCATAAAGTTCATCTCATATTTCAGTCTCATTCAAATCATATGAAAGAAGCTTTATCAGGTTTTTATATTTTGATTGTAAGAATTTTATTTCACCATTTCTTTGATAATAATTATTTTGTACTCGAAGCTGTATTGTTTTTCGTATTAGAGGATCCTATTATCTGTACATCACTTTTTTTTAATATTTTGTGGTACAAGGATGCATATTATGTATACTGTTTGCTCGGGATGACAATCCCGTTTACCAATGAAGTGAAATGTCTAGAATCCTAGACAAATCACTTACATGGACCCCACATGTGACACAAACCGTGGGGAGGGCATTGCCTTCCCTATGGACATGTAAGAACCTGTGCCGTAAATCATGGGAGATGGGACCCCAACAAATTATGTGGGGATAGGTAACGGTGATAAGACTGATAATCACCTATGGGGCCATAGTTTGGTATTGAAGTGCTTTTTTTACATCTCTTGTTAATCATTATGTCTACCAGTTACATCTCTATAAAATATAAAACCCTTATATATTTTAGCTTAAAGACTTATCGCCCCAGTTATTTCAATGCATAGACCTTCGGTATCTAAATATCAGTGATAATGAAATCCGAGCCATACCACCACTTATTTCCAAACTAAGTAATCTACAAGTATTGATATTTAGCAAAAATGGTTTGTAGTTTATAGTTTTTACTGAAAAGCACATTTCAGACATTTCCAATATAGTTTTAGATGGTGTTCATCCCAATCTAGATAAACTGACCAAATTAACCCTGTTAGACCTTAGTATGAATGATCTTGGAAAAGTGCCCGAAGCTATAATGAGCCTCATAAATTTGCAACAGCTTTGTTTAAATGACACAGGAATTGACTTTGTCCCAGCTAATATTGGCAGGCTTTCGAATTTACGTATCTTAGAATTAAGGGATAACAATTTGTGTGAATTACCTAAATCCATCAGGAGGTTGACTAACTTACAGAGGCTTGATGTCAGTGACAACAATTTATCTAGTTTGGTAAGGTTTTTGAAATAGTCCTGTTTCATTGGTGTAAGGATAATCTTTAAAACGGTTTTAGGGTGAAATTTGTGAAGCTCATGGAAATTTAACAGAACTTTGGATAAATGGAAACAATATATCTGAATTATCAGTCTCAATAACACATTTAAAGAAAATGAATGATTTTGATGCTTCCTACAATAATCTGGAATCAGTGCCAAAAGAAATAGGTCATTGGACAAAAATTACCAATTTAATTTTAAGTTTTAATAATCTCACAAGCTTACCAAAGGCGATAGGTAATTTGAGAAATCTCCAAGTTCTTAAATTGGAGACTAATTATTTAGAAGAGTTGCCAAGCACAATTTGCAAATTAGTTAATTTAGAAGAATTGAATCTCCAAAATAACTTGTTAACCAAGGTGCCTAGTGGTATAGGACATCTCAGGAAGTTAGCAACCTTAATACTCTCAGATAATAAATTGCAGTACTTACCACCAGGTGAGTAAATAGATACATTTATTAATAGATATATAGAGGAAGTTATCTTTTTTTTTACTGTTGTTTTAGAAATTGGTAGTTGTTGTGATCTTTCAATCCTTAATATCCACAATAATTTGTTGGAAAAGCTTCCAGAAGAGGTAGGCCACTTACAGCACCTCACAACCCTAGGCCTTATAGGCAACAGACTATCCTACCTTCCTATCACCATTTCTAAGCTTACAAATTTGAAGGCTTTGTGGCTTACCCCGAATCAAACCCAGCCATTAATTCACTTGCAAAACGAAAAACTGCCTGATGGACAGGTTGTTTTGACTTCAGTAGTGTTCCCTCAAGTACCACTAAGGGAACTCTCAGTACCCCTACCCCATCTGAGCAACCAAACCAGCCATATTAGTTTTAGTACTGAAAGACCTGATGCCGAACCTACTGAAAATAGCAATTTGTCTTTAAGTAGAACGCCCACACCTCATCACAAGGAGCTGAAAAGGTTGAGGGAAGTTTGGAGGAATTCACATGTTCCAGGTAAGTCACAAAATGTGGCAATTGCTGGGGTGATAAAAAAGTTTTTAGTAAACCAGGTTCTGAATGTGTCAGAAATAAAAGAAGCCAAAGTGACTCACATATCTGCTGATCTCAACACATCGCAGACGAGCTTAAACGGGCACGAGAGCGAGCCGCCAAATATTCTGGATAATGTCTTAGAGAAACACGACCAAAGCAGGACAGATATATTGGGGAATGTGGAGAGGCTAGACCAGAACAAAACACCTCCACGACAGCCTCCTCCTTACCATATTGCAGCTGCTTATTCTAAGAATGCTCATTTGTTTGCTAATACCCCTCCTAGTCCCCATGATCAGCCTAAGCAGTTCAGCCAACAACAACCTGCAAACATTCACATGCCGACGCCAAAAATGGCTAATAGACATCAGCTGGTTGAAAGCAATAACTACGGAGAAGTCTCTAGTGAGAGGTAAGTTAAAGTCTTAAAAAAAGTTCTTTTTGTATACCGCATTTTGCCTTTTGATTGTTTGAAGAGAAAAATATTTAGAATAATTGTCTATAATCAGGAGCGATCCTGTATGATATCAGCAATAGCTACAATGTCTTTAAAAAGTCTTTATTTAGAGTGTTGAACATTGTACGCTCTAGAAAACGTTTTCCCGATTTAAATGTTAATTTGCTGTGTCTTTGTAGCACACATTATTTGAAAACAGAGTTTTTTATTAATTCCTTGAACACTGCTGTATTTCGGCTCTTATTTCGCCACTAAAATGACGAGCTGAATTGGTATGTAGATGTAGGTGGATGTTCGGTGTGTTGTCGATTTTAAAGGAAACGTAATGCGTCGATAATGAGCGAAACTCGAGTAACGCAGTTATTTAATATATGAGACTTTGACTTTGAGTTGTTCAATTCTTTACTTGTTACAAGGAAGTCTCTTTGAGTATGATGGACTATTTCTTCGATCTTCTTTAATGAAATTGTTGCGAACTCAGGGTTGAATAATTCCACTATTTATTTATCCCACAAACACAATTCGACTACTAAATAGCTCACTTTATAGCTTTCCATTATCGTTTGGTACTTTAGCTTACCTATAGTTCGATTAAAATAAGACTACTACTAACGGCGGCGCTATTTGGCTTTTATACGAGATCCTAAAAATACAGAAAAGCTTAGAACATTCTTGTCGTCGCAGTCCCAATCGTAAATAGGTGTGTTCTAAATAACCAGAGCAATAAATCACTCGTGACTGATCGTTCCCACGCCGCAGCGCCCGGATATGCCGCGAAGGTCCAACCTACAATGTTGCTCCGCCCCCCAGCGCCCGCCCTACGTAACAGTATCATCTAGCTTGCCAGCGGCAAAAAGGCTCCTCACATTTCAAGTTGCTAGACGCAGATATGATTTTACTATGCTGAGCCGGGAGATTCTTCCCGGCTCAACGGACCCCTTGCCCACTTAAGGGTTGCCCGGGACTGGGGGCCATGCTGTTTTGTTTTCTCTCCATAGTAAGATACTGGGGTGGTTTCCCGTTGCCTTCTCCTGTATTGATTCAGCCACTCCTAACATGGAGTCCGACGCCGTCGGTAGCCGTCCATTCTGGGTCAGACGAATTTGATTTCCCTCCTACCACCCATATCTAAGAGGCCTATCCGCCACCTGGGGACGCGCCCTCTAGGGGTTACAGGCTCCCCCTAAATATATATTTGTAATATTTTACAGCAACATTTTTCCTTTTTCTCGTAAAATCAACATTTTTGGCCTCTCGTGTTTCTTCTTGCACCCTTTTGCCTATAAATAGGATCGCTCCTGCATATAATTAACAATTGAATATAATATGAACGTAATATTTAGAAAGTGCAGCTCATAAAACCAGATCGACAAGCAACAGATGCGCATGGGAGGCTGCAAAGCTCCGCCCCTACTTCTTAATTTTGAGTGTAATTGGCTTCTATTTATTGTGAAAACAAAGGACAGGATAAGTCGCGGTGCACTCTAGAGCCCATCCGAAAACGACGTTTGTTTGCTGGGCGTGTCCTTGCGCATTGGCAAAAATTCGACCTGGTTTTGGTTTCCATGAGTCACTCACTTTCAATGGCAAAATATTGACGCTAGTAGTATATAGCTACTAGGCATATGAGTAATTTATACTGAGGTTTAACTTATGTGCAGCAGAAAAATAAAGATGAAGTCGATATCAACAAACACCGAAGAGGGCGCTAATCGTCAAGTAGGAGAGACTAACTGGCCTTTTGGGAAACTTGCCGTCTTGAAAGTGATAGACGTGGAAATGCCCGAGTTTCACGAACCTGGTGATTTTCAAATTATCGCTAAAAACGACGTAAGTGCTTTTTGGGGATGAATATTGAAGCGTTTAAAGGGGAAACTTTCAGGGTATTTTTGTTGAGGAAGTGAGCACGCAAGGGGCACTCTTCCGGAAATTATACCCGGGGGATAAAATATTGGCATTTGATGAAACGGATTATACAGGTATAGATTCTTTGGCGGCATATCAAGATGCGACAAGGAAAATAGGTAATGTACGTGTTGTGACGGTCTCGCGGAGGCGTGTTACTTAATGCCCAACATGTATAAGTATTTCTTTTGTTTATTACTATTAGAGTAATCCATTTAACGATATTAAAGGGTGGAGTACAAATATTTATTCTGAGGTTTTCTATAACATCTAAAAATTTTAAGCCTTTTTTACTTTTACTGCGTATTATTTTCCCGTATTTGTGCCACTAAAAAGGCAATTTGACTGCGTTTTTTATATCTTAGTTATTTTTAGATAAGGTTACACGGTTTGTTTAGTTATACATGATGTAGATGTTTCAGTGTCGTTGCGAAAACACTATTTTATATATAATATTCTTATACATGTTTTTCTCACTGTTTTTGTCTGTTAGAAATGTAAGGTGGCCGAAAGACCAAACTTTTACACTTCTCATGTGCCATTTGTTGTTGGAGTGTCTTTTTCGAAATTAAATCAAAATTGTGCTTAGCTTTATCGCTTGTCGACCTAAATGTACTGTGATTCGATCTACGCGCAACCGTTATTAGACGTTTAGAAAATGTTATTTTTCTTCAGTAAATGTTATAGCAATTTATCGATTGTTACCATTTTTGCACTTATTCTCCAAGTTGCCAAAAATCTTGTACAACTAAACAAGCTTGAAGGTCAAAAAGTACCTCAAATTTGATGTGTATTTTAGTAACAGGCTGTGAAAGTTTTTTTTTATGTATATTAAGGTCGGACTCATATTATAAAGTGTCTCATATAACGTGAGTTTGACCAGTAGTATTATATTTATTTAAATATTAGTTTTTGCAAATTCTTATACATATTTATGTTTAGTGTATTAAAAGAGTTATAAAGAGGAGAATGCAGAGCTGATTAATAATTTTCCATCATTCCAAGTTATCGGTTTTCATAATGTGTAGTTCGAACTATCATTCACTCTCTATGTTACTCTTATTAACAAAGATTGTACATATTTGTTGAAAGTTAACCAATATAACTATGCGGCAGGTGACAACTTCTATCTGGCAGATGCTGTACGAACTTTTGGGTCTAAAGAAATGACAATAAAGCGTCGTAACGACCTTCTAAAATTAGTTGCCAAAATAAATAATTTTTGATGTCGATCTAGTGTAGTTTCTGCCACAAAATTTGTTGAATTTATTGTCACCGGTTGCACAAAAATGAGGGATCAGCATTCATTGGTAATTTTTAAGAATGCTCTTCCCATTGTTATATACATTAGCTTTCCTTTTGGGTCGTTTTTAGGTCGTAAGCTTCAAAATTTTTTCGTGTTTTTGAACTCTCTCTATGTTATTCTTCTCTTCGAAGTGTCTTTCTCGTTGTTATAGAAAGTGTTCGGTGTGTCTCAAATTTACTTTTTGGTAGGTAACATCCTCTCGAAAACTTATTTATTTCTTTCTAACAGAAACTTGCTAATTTTTGTTATTCCTTCAGGTTTTAATGGCTTTCGTTGTTCTTTAACTGCAATGTATTGTTATATTTGCGCCCTTAATGTTTATGTTACTCAATTACATTCGACTGACTTTAACATTTATACTTTTTTAAGAAAAAAATAAATATTTACTATTATACATAACAGCTATTTAATGTAGTTTCATCTTAATAAGAATCCTTGCGACCTGTTGGAAAAGTCATCATCATCATCATGCGTTTACTGTAAAAATGGAAAAACACTGGGTGGACAAGGCTTTGAAAACATTTTTTAATTTAAAATTATAAAAACAATTGACACAGTAAGAGAAAATAAACGTAGTAAACTGCCAAGAATTGAGCCCTGCGGAACACTTGCGCTAAGCATTCCCTTACCAGATGTACTTCTCTGAAACCTGACGACCTGGGAGCTATCCCCAAGATAAGACCCCAACCACTTCAGCATTGGGCCCCTAATATCCTGTACTTACTCAAGCTTTCCCAACAAGAGTTCATGGGAAACACAGTCCAAAGCCTTGGTCCAGCATGGCATCGCTGGTATCCATACCCTGCCGAAAGCCAAACTGCATGGTTTCAAGATTTCATGCTTCTCCAAAAAATCAGTGTTGGCAGCAAGGAGATGGGTCTGTAGTTAGATACATAATAATCTCTTTCGCCCTTTTTAAATAGTGGTATTCCTGTTGCCGAGCAAGAAAAACAAAAATTCGCCAAGAGTAACAAAAAAATGAATCGCATCCGACAGGACAGTGACTGCCGTATGCAGAAGGTGTTCAAACAGCCTAATTGAAAACTCATCCCGCCCCTCAGCAGTTTTATTTTAATAAAGGTCAACCTCAGTTCACCGGGATCGACAGGCTGGAAATAGAATCATTCATGAATTCTACAAGAAGACACATTTTTCATGTTATTAATGGGACAACAATCCGGTGACGCTCCCGATAGGTTCCCTGCGGTAGTGAGACCTCCGCTGAACAAGCGGAGGACATAAAAAAATTACGCAATAGATCTTACCTATTCTTTGGTATTGCAGGACCAAATTGTGACGCCCTACAAGGCTTACGTACCTACTTCGTAACTCCATGAGCCTGATTGTTGCAAAGGACTGATAAAAACAAAAGGGGTGCTTTCGCCCTTCCTTTTACTTTGAAAAAATTTGATACTCTTACTGGTAATCTTCGATGGTGATCTTTCGTCCTTCCGGCGCAACGGTACCCCTAAGGCGATTCCTCCAAAAACCGACACCTTTTGCAACTCCCTTTTTAAATTAAAAAAATACAGTGGGCTGGTATCTGAAGGTGGTCGTTTGCCCTTCCGCCATAACGACCTCCATGCCAGCCTGAACGCGACTCCTAAAACGACTTTCTTTCCTACTTTTGTAGCAGTGGGTCGGGATCCGGCTGGTGGTCGTTCGCCCTTCCGGCGTAACGCCCCGGGATAGCATTCCATGGGGCTCCTCAAGTGGAGCTAAAGATGCTTTTATTACTCAAAAAAAGGATAATCAGGTGTATCTTTCAGCTCGACCCAAGAACCAGCTACAGTCTGGTATTATATTAAAAAAAAACTGCACATGTCTAGGAAAAACTGTGATAGCCATAATAGAGAAATGTCAATGTCGACTAGGGGCGTGCAAGATTTTGCCATCACTTCCCATAAATCCCTAATATTTATTATATTTTAAGTATGGTTCAACCATACTTAAAACAAATGCTGCTTTGCAAAATATTCGAATGGAACGTTTAAGATGGGACACCCTGTATTATTATTATTATAACTGTGAGATGTTGTACAGAGCAGGAGCAGGCGACATCCACCAGCGTATTAGATCTAATACTGCATGGCAGACGGCTCTCAGTTAGAGAAGCAGTCCATATTGCTCTGTACTTCGCAGGTTATCGCAACTAGAACGAAGTGTAAAGAGTAGGTACTCACCAATGTGTCGATCAACCTATCTGCATACTAGTTTCGGGGTCTACAACTTATCATGACCAGCTTTGGCTGGTCGACAAATTGAAGACAGTGTGTTCGCGGTTTATAGCCAAAAAGTTACGGAAGAGCGGTGAGGTGTTGTACAGATCATTTAAGCATCATGGGCTTGCTTTTCGAACTGAGAGCCATCTGCCATGCAGTATTAGATCTAATACGCTGTTGGATGTCGCCTGCTCTGCACAACATCTCACCGTACTTCTGTACCCTTTTCGGTGTAAAGCCGCGACCGAAAGCTGTAGTGACAAAGGGTAGACCCCGAAACTAGTATGCAAATGGTTTGATCGACAAATTGGTGACTACCTACTTTTTACACTTCGTTCTGGTTCCAATAACCTGCGAGGTACAAAGCAATATGGACTGCTTCTCGGACTGAGAGCCATCTGCCATACAGTATTAGATCTAATATGTTGGTGGATGTCGCCTGCTCCTGCTCTGTACAACATCTCACTGTTCTTCCGTTGCTTTTTGGCTATAAGCCGCGAACTCACGGTCTCCGGGTATTAGAAGCGCAGATCTCTTACGGAAGTTGATTATGATTAAAAGCGACGGTAAAGCAGAAAAGTAATAAATAAAAAATTATTGTTTACACCACCGGGAACTTCTGCGGGGTTTCAGCTCCTAATACTCATTAGAAAACACTTACAGTTTAACTTCTTGCAACAGCCTTTTAAACTAAATGCTAGAGTTATTTAAAACTTGATTTAGTAGACGATTGACATCGTTGAGCCTCTTAAAAAAAATTCAGGGGTGTTGTAAATAAAACTGAATATTTAACATCAATTTTATTGATTCAAACGTTTATAGAAAATGCGAAGAATTCTTATAGATTAATCGCCAAGGAAATAAAGTTATCACAACGTTAAAAAAAATTAACTACTAACCTAAAATCGCCCCGTGCAAAGGGCCAGTAAATTTGAGCGGAAGTGTAGTAGTTCCGCATATAAAGCTAAAACCCGTGTAAACAAAAACAACCACTTTTATATCTAATTTGGCAGTTCTGGAAAGTTAGGTAAGCTTCTTTTTCAAGACGATTTCGGCGACGTTGAAGTGAGCAACTTTCTTTTCTTTCGGAGGAACTGATTGTTGACAAAAGCGTTTGAACGCTTCCAGTTCCAGTTCGTCATCGTCCATGTCGTCTTCTAGCACGTCCCGAGGCTTGAAAACGTTATCTGTAAATCAGAGTTCCAGATGTAGCGCTCTCAAGCTTGTTGAAACAACAACTAGCATGAACTTCACTTACATACCATAAAGCCAATCATCGTCTTTGTCAAGGTCCAAATTAAAATCAGGTCCGTTTGATGGAATTATCGAAACTTGAGCATCTTGACACGAGTCTTCAAGCTCCATTTCATCCGCTCTGTCTGTTCTGTGATCGATTTTAGTTATTTCAATTCCCGGTAGGCCTGATAAAAGTTCTTGGGCGTCCAACGGAGAAACACTTTTAGCTTTATCCTCAGTTTTCTTTTCGTAGCCATTCCGCTTGTGTGGAGGATTATACGGGTTTGGGTTGGAAAACTTTGAAGCTTGAGTGTACAAGTCGGGCATTAAGGGGATACCGAGAGGACTCAGTTCAGGGGTATCGTTTGAGAAATCATCTTTTGCGCTTGTGGCATGTGGGAATCTTGAACTTCTTATTGTCACCATTCCATTTTCACTGGTGAAAATTGCGGCTGGAGTAGTTTCGTCCATGCTTACAGGTGGTTTTACAACGTTTTGAGCTTGGAACGGCTGGAACATAGGGTTTCTTAGAGTAACCATCTTTGGTTTGTCTTTGCCTTCGCTTGTTAGGCCCTCTGCGACTTTTTTGTTTTTCTTTTTCTTCTTCTTGCTTGCGTTATTGCCCTGTTTTGAGTGATCAGTTTCAGATTTCTGAATCAATTTCTCTGTGTCCACTACTATAACACCCGACTGTCCTAATACTGACGAACTCTTACTCGAGTCAGAATGATGTAAATAACTCTTGTTAGATGTTACTGGGCCCTCAACTTTTGTGATAGTAATTCCTAAAAAAGATGCGGGGTTTAGTTCAAAGTGATTAAATAGTTACCTAAAAGACCTGGTGGCAGTCGTAGATTTCCTAGGGCTCGAATCTCGTCTTCGGTAGGTTCGCGTTCCCGCTTAACCTCTCTGGCCTTTTCTTTGGGCTCTGGCTGCAATGCAAAAGGATCAGCAGTAACAGAATGGGGTGTCTTGTCGACTGCCAAAGTTACTTTCACAACTTTAGCCACAACATTCGGCTCGCTTGCCACAGATTGGGGATTGGCCGATTCGGAACTTGGTTTGGATGTGATTTTTTTCTTTTTTGCAACTAAAAAGCAATTTTTTAATAAAAATTAGACAAAAAGAACGATATCTACTACCTTTCCCATCTGCAGCTGTTTTAATGGCGGCTTCCGCGCTGGATTTACTGCTACAAACTTTGGTAATAGCTTCCGCATGAGGTTCTTCCACTAATGTTGTTAGAAGTTTGTCTTGATCTGGCGTACACCCTTTAAGAGTGATGGTAACCGATGGAGTCCCATTCTCCCCGCCAGGAACTCTCTTTATGGTCACCATGGCAGGAATTGTTTCCTCAATTGTGTCCTTCTCTAGCGCCAAGTCTTGACGCCTTTGGGCTTGCCTTTGTTTCTTTAGCTTTTTCTTTAATTTCGCCTCTTCGAGTCTCTTAAGCTCTTCCAGCTGCTCTTTCTCTCTTTGAAGTTGCTTATTGCGTTCTTCCTCTTGCCGCACCAATTCCTCAAGTTTCCTTTGAGCTTCTAGTTCCATCAGCAACCTATCTTGTTCCTTTTTCTCTCTTTGTCGAGCTTTTTTGGCGGCTTTTTTCTCCGCTATTTCGGCTTTGCTTTTACCCGAGGTACCCTCAATGTAATTCACCAAACCGCGGATTTCGTTCATTTTGCCGCCAGATTCTAAATCAGGCGGAGTTGACGGGAAATTTGACGGAGACGGCGGCAACGGAACCTGATATCGATAAAACACGTTTATTTCAAACCGTTCAACTTCAGAATATGGTAAAATAAACAACTATTTCAACTAAGTGGAAATGTTCATGTCGCTACCAAAACAATGATTTAAAACCGACTTGAGTCAAGCAATTGAAACGGTACACCTCAGATTTTGAATGAACTTTCAAACTGTCTATCTCTAAAGCCACTCAACCTATGAGATGTTTGTACAGAGCACAAGTAGGCGGCATCCACCAGCGTGTTTTAGATCCAACACTGCATGGCACATGGCTCTCGATTGGTGGAAAACCTGCTTGTGCTCTGTACATGTACAACATCTCACCGGTACTCTGTACGTTTCCGGCTTTAAATTAGCCGAATAACGGTTCATCAATTTGTCGACCAGCCAAAGCTGTGCTGATGAATGGTAGACCTCGAAACTAGTAGGCAGATGGGTTGATCGACAAATTGATGACTACCTACGCTCTCTTTCCACTCAACCTAGTTTCGTTACCGATGCCATTTAAGAGTATCAAACTCATTTTCTATCAGGTAGAGGAACCATAAACTGGTTTCGCTCTTATTAGAGCTCATCAGTATGGTATACCTCGTATTTCTATCAGGTTTGAGATATACCATACTGATGAGCTCTAATAAGAGCGAAATCGGTCTATGGTTGCATCAAAAAGCTTTAATAAAAATACATTAAGTTTTGTTAAACCCTGTATCTCCCTCTTAAAAGCAGTCTATACATGGATAAATTACTTAACAATTATTTATGCCTCACCCTTTATACTATACATAGAAAATGCACAACAACGAGTTATTCTTACCCTGCTATCGCCTTTAAATTTGCTGGTTAACTCGTAATCTAAAGTTTTCTGATTATCCTCGTTCTCCCTTCGCCTCTCTTTTCTTCTATATAATCTCACTCTTAATTTATCACGAGGTTCGATAACCCTTTGCACGCCAAATACTTCACAGTAAGTACAACTGCACTTCTTTGGCGGTAGAAAAGTTTCGGTAGGTACTAGAAATGTTTACAATTAAGTGCAACTAAATTGGAGACACTCATTTAAGATATTTTACCTAATGGAGCAATTGGCTCTTGAGGAACTTTCTTTGGAGATGGTCTAAAATAACAATAAATTAGATATGTAGGATTAAATTTTTTTTTTATACCTATGGCCATCCTTGGACATTTCTCTTAACATTAACTCAGTTTCCGCTAATTTTTCTGGAGTAATACTGGGCGGGACAGCTTTTTCAGACTCATCTCTGTAAAATAAAATGCATCACATATCTAATAACTTGTTTTCTTTTTTTTCCTTTTTAAATGCGCACCTGATAGTTTTTCCAAAACCATTTGCTATCAGCTCATCGCGAAGACTGGGAGTCCTCCCATTTTTCACTTTTTCCCCAACTTTGGCTTCCTTTCGACTTTGCAGAAATTTTTCGTAAGCTATTTTTGTAGAGGTGAAGTCATGCTTTTTAACTTTAATAATATCGTCACTAACATCTCCAGATATTTTAAGTTTGTCACTTAGCATTTCACTTAATTGTGCCGTACTGTCTGCTACTTTAACAATGTCCATTTTCTCTGAGACTATACGTGTCAGATTTAACGGATTAGGTGTTTGGTTCTTGACAGATAAATCTTCAACATGACCTGACAGAGGAAAAAAGGGGCTGAGATGAAATAGAAAAGAAACATAGCATACTAACCATTAATATGTCTATGAAACTGGTCTAAGTTCATAATACATTTACATCTTCTACAGTATGTGGTCCTCTCTTCAGTTGCGATAATGGAAAAATCATCATTTGAATCTAAGTAACATTTATATTTTCCTATCAAACACTCTTCGCAAATACACTGTCCATTTTTGTTTAAACCGGGTCCTTCCGGAAAAAAGTGCTTGTCTTTGAGCAAATCAAAGAGATTATCGTCCATTCTTTCAAGATCAACAAACTTTCTTCTAAAATAAATGTGTATTTAATTGAGTGTGGGTATGTACTTGTTAATTAAAAACTCACGCATCCTTAGTGCGATTAATCCAAAAAGTAGCAGATAACAATTTTTTATGAGAAGCCAAAGCACGTTTTTCTCTTATACCTTCTTGAGAGTTATCTGCCAATTTTCTTTCTTGACTAAAAAATTTGAGAAAAAAGGTTTGAACAGACAGTTAGATAGTTAGATCCACTTACTTCACTAATGCAATCCGCTTTTCATGCTCCGCCCAAGTCTTTTTCAATTTATTCATAGAAGAGAATGTGTGAGGAGTATCACCAGGGCTTTTTTTGGTCTGAAGATGCATACATTTGAAACGACAATTTGTTTTACTGAAAACTTGAACTCACCTTAAGACATTCATCAACTTTAGTCTTTACTCTATCACTCTCATAGAAAAACCTAATAAAAATGAAGGTGTTGAAGTCAATCCAACACACCTTATAATTTTTGTAAATAATATCTTTTTCAAAATCCAAAAATACTGGAATCAGACTTTTAGCTGCAGTCAACATTGCTTCATAGTAGGCAAAAAATTCTGAAAGATAACAAATGTTGTTTTTACAGAGTTATTTGTTTGTTATCACTTACTTTTTAGTGCCTCATCTTTATCGTTTTGACTGTAATGCCACTGGGCGAAAATACAATATTCTCTTAGCAAGGTAAAAATTCTTAGCCACACTTGACTTTCATCCTCAATTCTTAAACTGCAATCAGTGGTGAGTAACAATAATACATAAATAATCTAATAAAGTAACTTACTAATTAAGCAATTCCCTCATCTCAGCAACGAAAAAAGCTGACAAAGTTTCACTTGTGATTTTAGGAACTTGACATGCAAAATTCCTATAAGTGTAAAATAAATAATGTTGCAAATCTATCCACACAAAATGGGCCTTGGGAGCTTGTTCCTGAACTTTCCTTGCAAAATCAAGCAACATCTTTTGCTCAATTTTTGTGAATTTGCTATCTTTCTTTGGTAAGGGCCCGAAATGTTCTACTCTAAGACCTTTAAGAGTTTTCTGAGGATTCTGAAATTCGTTAAAAAAAGATGACAACTTCTGTTAATGTTTATGTACAGAGGTAAAGTTGGGGTACAAAGTTGATAAAGTTTCTGTCTTGACAGTTAGATTTTTTCATGGTTGGACTAGTTTTGACCAGTATGGTTTGAAAACTCAGTAGTCTCAGAGTATTTAAACCTGGTCAAAAAGATATCTGGTGGAAAAAATAATACGGGGAAGATATAAATATAGACAGAATGAGAACAAATATGAATTAAAAAAAAAAAAAAAAATATAAAAATTTCAGTTGTAAAACACATAACCAAATCATTACCCTAAAACTCATGCACACAAGCTAGCATAACTCACACTTATGAAATATTGTGTAATAATCTACATAAAAAAATGTCTAACGGACATTTTCCCAACACCATAAATAGTTAGTGTGAAGTTATCCATACAATATCAGCTATAAAATTTCTGAAGAAAAAAATGCAGTTTCCACCACGATACTACTGGTGTTCCCATTATGTTGGGAATACAACGGTGTTATTGTGATTGATTGCCACCCCTATAGGTTTTCCACAAAAAAATAAAGTTTCCACCTAATGCACGTTTTTTCAAAGCATGTCTCATTTCTAACCCTCCTAGATGTCAAGAGGGAGGATGTGCGTTTTCAGAAAAATACTAGTGGTGTTTCCAAATATGTTGGGACTACAAGAGTGCTATTGAGGTTGATTGCCACCCATATAGGTTTTCCACAAAAAAATAAAGTTTCCACCTAATGCACGTTTTTTCAAAGCATGTCTCATTTCTAACCCTCCTAGATGTCAAGAGGGAGGATGTGCGTTTTCAGAAAAATACTAGTGGTGTTTCCAAATATGTTGGGACTACAAGAGTGCTATTGAGGTTGATTGCCACCCATATAGGTTTTCCACAAAAAAATAAAGTTTCCACCTAATGCACGTTTTTTCAAAGCATGTCTCAATTCGAACTCTTCTAGGTGTCAAGAGGGATGATGTGCAATCTCGAAAATATACTAATGGTGTGTAACACACATCATCCCTCTAGGGCTAGAAATAAGACATGCTTTGAAACATGTGGAAACTTTATTTTTTTGTGAAAAACCTATAGAAATGGCAATCAACACCAATGGTACCATACCTTTTGACACTTATAGGGGTGGCAATCAACCACAATAGCACCATTGTATTTCCAACATATTTGGGAACACCACAAGTATTTTTCTGAGAATGCACATCATCCCTCTTGACATCTAGGAGGGTTAAAATTGAGACATGCCTTGAAAATAAGTGCAACAGGTGGAAACTTTGTTTTTTTTGTGAAAAACCTATAGAGGTGGCAATGGTATCGTACCTCTAACCCAAAATCTACCTCTCTAAATGATTAATAGTAATTATAGGTGTTTACATATACATAACTAATACTCAAGTCTTAATTCCACGAAGTAAGTGCTACTCCGTAAAGCATTTTGCAACTTCGAATCATCTAAATAGCCAAAATAATATAATTTTGTATTAAATATTGTCTGTACAATAGGCTAGAAGAAAGTCGAAAGGTGGCGTGTAACACTCTAGGTCACCCCCTACCTTCATGCATCTTCAGAAATTTTATGGATAACTTCACACTAACCCATAAATATTTGTTAAATTAAATAAGTGCTTCTTAACAAACTAGCATTCTACTTTGTGACAATAGCTCTCAATCAACAACTGCCATTGTCATAACTCACAACTTGTTTTTCACTTAGCAGAAGGAAAAAAATACCTAAAATTCTTCCATTACCATGTATGATCCTCTAGTTAAGTAGTTTTACTAGTTTTTTACAGAATGTCGTCAGCAGTAGGTATATACATATATCAGGCACAGCAATAACTTAATCATGCAGCCCTCTTCAAAATGCATGCTTTTAATGCTTTTGTGCAAATATTTATAATCACTTTCAGAAGGCATACATCTCAATGCAGGTTTAGGAGGATTTTGAAACATTCTTTGATCAAGGTATGATTTTACAATGTAAATTTTTAGTGCTGTTTTAGAGAGTTTTAACATGATTTTTCCAGGTTAAATTGACTTCAGCCAATGCTATCTAGACTGGCAGTTTGTGCCTTTGCTTGTAAAGTGAAAAGTATCTAAATAGGCTAGGTATCTACAAGGAACAACAATAACATATTCATGCCGCTCTCTAAAACTGTTTATCTTCAAAATTCACCTTTAATGTTTTTGTGTATAACCCACTTTCAATGGGCAACCTCTTAGAGCAGGTTTAGGAAAATTTTGAAAAAATTCCTGATCGAGGTATGATTTTACAATGTAAAAAACTTTTTAGTGCTGTTAAGAGAGTTGTAACACAAATTTCCAGTACGATTTAACACAACTACACCAAAATGGCAGTTTGTGCCTTTGTAACAAGTTGTAGCTAACCATGTAGAATTATTTTCTAAGTATGAAATGAAATATATTGTTTAGTATTGTTAGGTGGTCTGTTAAAGATGTAAACATTTCTTATGGATAAAGTGCATTGGATATTTCCGATATTCGTTTACAGTGAATTGTGCAAGTTCAGCAATTTGTAAACAGTACCTTGACTAGATGGTATATGTGTTCCCTGGGCTTATCATACACCTTCTTTAGATGGTCAATAGAATATATACTGTCCTTATCCTCCTTACTAGCCTTGGTACGTGTTAAATGGTCGTAATGGGCCCTTCGGCAGGTCTGCCTGATCAAAAGGTCAATAAACCGAAGTAAATCCGAAAGTCTATCCATTTTATCCTTTTCGGCACTCATTTTGGCGAAGCTCCTAAATTGTTTACACACATGTATGACCCAGGAAAGGGTACTGATACTTATGTAACCACTTAGCAAAAGAGGAAAATAGCTAATTACCTAGAATTTAGTGAAAATAACTTAAATTCACGATTGGATTTGCCTTTTTGCGGCCTAACCAGTAAGCATCCACATTCCACTAACTTTAACCTTCTGAGACTCTGGAAAACGTCAAATATTAACACTTTTTTGACATAGTTGAACAATGGTTGAATTGGGCAAGGACAAACCCGTCGAAACTATGTCGTTTCTTTGGATTAAATATAGAACAGAGAAGGATAGACATAATGGGCGTAGTAATTAACCAATGAAATGAGTTATCAACATAACCCCGCATTTTTTCGACAGTTCAACTGACAAGAAGGAGGAATGTTCAGAAATTAGGGGTCTGTTACGACATAAGCTCGTATTACTCCAATGGTTCCGGTAAATTTTTAATTTAAATTTCTAACAATAATTTTACTTTAACTAAAAATATGATGTAGGTAGATTTTAGATTTTGAGTAAAAAACTATCATCAAGTTAAAATAAAATAATTTACTTAAGTATTATTTACTAATTAATTATATTTTATGGAAAACCTTTAATTGTAGCTAATTGATATTTGTTCATTATAATGAATAATTAGGACAAAATAATAAATATTAATAAGTTATTTTTTAAGTGTGGCTTTTATTAAAACAAATTAACTGAATTCACAAATATACGCTACCGTAGAGATGGAGGTCTATCTCATATTAACAGCGAAGAACATTTAAAAGTAGCGTTCTGCCAATAATAGAGATTAGCCCATCGGCTAATGGTTAGAAACGAGATGGTAAGGGTACTTGGAGAACTAGCTCCGCGATATGAGTAAAAGCAAATGCCGGCAAACAGTAGTAAACAGTACGCGGTACGATGGTGACATGAACGTATGGTACTGATGGTACTATTATTCTTTTGGTGCGATCCTTTGCTACGAGTATAGGGCAGTGACATCGCTAGTTAAATGCCTTTGGTACCACTCGCGCTAACCTACGGCGTGTAAACTGGATTTTGAATTGTTATTATTTTTACGCGCTCGGAAAATAATTGCTGATGGATTTATTTATAGTGCAATTAGTGCCACGAAGATATTGCCGGAAAATCATGTTTTATTGGGCTTGTTGTCTTGTGTAAAACGATTAAGAAAAAGACTGAACAAGTAAGTGTCTTTTTTGTTTATATACTTTAAGGACTATCAGGAAACTGTATTTATTTATTTGTTGGCCCTGTATAGTTGTTTTTGCTGTATAATTGTTTTGATTATCAGAAATTCTATACATATACAAAATACTTATTTGAATATTTAATTGGTTTTTACAAAAACTTTTTTTGTAGGCAGGTATATAAAATATATTAATTTTGTTTTATGTTTTTTTATAACACCGTATATGGTATTCTCAAAAATGGAAATACCATTTACGTAATAGGTGGAAAACAATCACTATATTTACAGTTTGAAAAGTATAAATATTTCTTATTATCAATTAAAGCTGAAATAGCCCGATAGAAAATCGCTTTGAAAAGCATTTTTAACCATTAATATATCAAATGTATTATCCATAATTACGACCATTCCTTACGCTGTATAAGCTGAGTTAATAAGGAATATAATATAATGGTTTTCGCTGCCACTTCTATATAAATTCATATTAATGAAATTTCTGTGTCAATAGGAATGTTCTCGTTTAGAAACGTCAATATTTCATCTATTTGCAATTTGTGTTAATGCAAAAGTGCTGGCCGTTTTCCCTTTATTGAATGACACATTTAAATCTATTGTAAGACATTTTATGATTAACATAGGTAATTTTTGTTGCCATTTTATTCTTTGAAAAAATTAGGAATACACAACTTTATACTAAGAACAGCTAAATATCAGATTTATGTCATAAAAAGTGGTTTGCATCTCATACAATCAGTGGCAGAATCATTGAAATTATCATTTAGATAGCATTGAAATTATGTTTTGGTTCTCTAGAGATATCAACGTTCGAATAAGACGGAAACGCCACATTGCAAATTGATATCCACTGGATATTCAATGGACATACATAGTTGTGGATGTGGATATTTTCAATGATATCCAATGGATATTTGTTTTTTTATTGTACATCCAATGGATGTACATTTGTCGCCAGATCCAATATCCAATGCACTTCCATTATGTACATCCATTGGATGTTCAAAAATACTACTGATGTACATACATTGTACATCCAATGGCACCATTGAACATTCAGTGGACATCCAATCAGTACATGAAAATAGAATATTTTATGTTTTTTGAATATATAAAAAATTGATGACTTTACACCAAAGTAAACAACATTATTTGATGTTTTGTAGAGTAAAAAAAAATGCAAATTTTCATGTTTCCGACTGTTCTTCCGACTTTATTAGGTCATTTTATGGAACTTTCTGGGTTTCTTTCTAAGTTCATTAGTCCCTTATTCTGCCTGTTTTTTCTGAAGATGGCCTTTCTTCAACTAATTCATCGCATTTTCTTCAGGGTTTCGTCCAACTCCTCTTCATCTTTAAAAGAACGGTTTTGCTTCTTTCTAGATATTTCATTTGTAGCTGAGGTCGTCTTGAATTATTATAAAATTATTTACTAATTTTCTATATTTTCTTCTTTCTACTTTCTCTTTTCCCTGGTTCTTCCGACTTTGTTAGGTCATTTTATGGAACTTTCTGGGTTTCTTTCTAAGTTCATTAGTCCCTTATTCTGGCTGTTTTTTTTGAAGATGGCCTTTCTTCATCTAATTCATCGTAGTTTCTTCAGAATTTCCTCCAACTTTTCTTCATCTTTAAAAGAAAAGTTTGGCTTCTTTTTAGATATTTCAGTTTTAGTTGAGGTTTTCTTGAATTATTATAAAATTATTTACTAATTTTTAATGTTTTCTTCTTTCTACTTTCTGTTTTCCCTGGTTCTTCCGACTTTATTAGGTCATTTTATGGAACTTTCTGGGTTTCTTTCTAAGTTCATTAGTCCCTTATTCTGCCTGTTTTTTCTGAAGATGGCCTTTCTTCAACTAATTCATCGCATTTTCTTCAGAGTTTCCTCCAACTCCTCTTCATCTTTAAAAGAACGGTTTTGCTTCTTTCTAGATATTTCAGTTGTAGCTGAGGTCGTCTTGAATTATTATAAAATTATTTACTCATTTTCTATATTTTCTTCTTTCTGCTTTCTGTTTTCCCTGGTTCCTCCTACTTTGTTAGGTCATTTTATGGAACTTTCTGGGTAGTCCCTTATTCTGCCTGTTTTTTCTGAAGATGGCCTTTCTTCAACTAATTCATCGCATTTTCTTCAGAGTTTCCTCCAACTCCTCTTCATCTTTAAAAGAACGGTTTTGCTTCTTTCTAGATATTTTAGTTGTAGCTGAGGTCGTCTTGAATTATTATAAAATTATTTACTCATTTTCTATATTTTCTTCTTTCTACTTTCTGTTTTCCCTGGTTCTTCCGACTTTATTAGGTCATTTTATGGAACTTTCTGGGTTTCTTTCTAAGTTCATTAGTCCCTTATTCTGCCTGTTTTTTCTGAAGATGGCCTTTCTTCAACTAATTCATCGCATTTTCTTCAGAGTTTCCTCCAACTCCTCTTCATCTTTAAAAGAACGGTTTTGCTTCTTTCTAGATATTTCAGTTGTAGCTGAGGTCGTCTTGAATTATTATAAAATTATTTACTCATTTTCTATATTTTCTTCTTTCTACATTCTGTTTTCCCTGATTCTTCCGACTTTGTTAGGTCATTTTATGGAACTTTCTGGGTAGTCCCTTATTCTGCCTGTTTTTTCTGAAGATGGCCTTTCTTCAACTAATTCATCGCATTTTCTTCAGAGTTTCCTCCAACTCCTCTTCATCTTTAAAAGAACGGTTTTGCTTCTTTCTAGATATTTTAGTTGTAGCTGAGGTCGTCTTGAATTATTATAAAATTATTTACTCATTTTCTATATTTTCTTCTTTCTACTTTCTGTTTTCCCTGGTTCTTCCGACTTTATTAGGTCATTTTATGGAACTTTCTGGGTTTCTTTCTAAGTTCATTAGTCCCTTATTCTGCCTGTTTTTTCTGAAGATGGCCTTTCTTCAACTAATTCATCGCATTTTCTTCAGAGTTTCCTCCAACTCCTCTTCATCTTTAAAAGAACGGTTTTGCTTCTTTCTAGATATTTCAGTTGTAGCTGAGGTCGTCTTGAATTATTATAAAATTATTTACTCATTTTCTATATTTTCTTCTTTCTACATTCTGTTTTCCCTGATTCTTCCGACTTTGTTAGGTCATTTTATGGAACTTTCTGGGTTACTTCCTAAGTTCATTAGTCCCTTATTCTGGCTGTTTTTTCTGAAGATGGCCTTTCTTCATCTAATTCATCGTAGTTTCTTCAGAGTTTCCTCCAACTTTTCTTCATCTTTAAAAGAAAAGTTTGGCTTCTTTTTAGATATTTCAGTTTTAGGTGAGGTTTTCTTGAATTATTATAAAATTATTTACTAATTTTTAATGTTTTCTTCTTTCTACTTTCTGTTTTCCCTGGTTCTTCCGACTTTATTAGGTCATTTTATGGAACTTTCTGGGTTTCTTTCTAAGTTCATTAGTCCCTTATTCTGCCTGTTTTTTCTGAAGATGGCCTTTCTTCAACTAATTCATCGCATTTTCTTCAGAGTTTCCTCCAACTCCTCTTCATCTTTAAAAGAACGGTTTTGCTTCTTTCTAGATATTTCAGTTGTAGCTGAGGTCGTCTTGAATTATTATAAAATTATTTACTCATTTTCTATATTTTCTTCTTTCTGTTTTCCGTGGTTCTTCCGACTTTGTTAGGTCATTTTATGGAACTTTCTGGGTTTCTTTCTAAGATCATTAGTCCCTTATTCTGCCTGTTTTTTCTGAAGATGGCCTTTCATCATCTAATTCATCGTAGTTTCTTCAGAGTTTCCTCCAACTTTTCTTCATCTTTAAAAGAAAAGTTTGGCTTCTTTTTAGATATTTCAGTTTTAGCTGAGGTTTTCTTGAATTATTATCAAAATTATTTACTAATTTTTAATGTTTTCTTCTTTCTACTTTCTGTTTTCCCTGGTTCTTCCGACTTTATTAGGTCATTTTATGGAACTTTCTGGGTTTCTTTCTAAGTTCATTAGTCCCTTATTCTGCCTATTTTTTCTGAAGATGGCCTTTCTTCAACTAATTCATCGCATTTTCTTCAGAGTTTCCTCCAACTCCTCTTCATCTTTAAAAGAACGGTTTTGCTTCTTTCTAGATATTTCAGTTGTAGCTGAGGTCGTCTTGAATTATTATAAAATTATTTACTCATTTTCTATATTTTCTTCTTTCTGTTTTCCCTGGTTCTTCCGACTTTGTTAGGTCATTTTATGGAACTTTCTGGGTTTCTTTCTAAGATCATTAGTCCCTTATTCTGGCTGTTTTTTCTGAAGATGGCCTTTCTTCATCTAATTCATCGTAGTTTCTTCAGAGTTTCCTCCAACTTTTCTTCATCTTTAAAAGAAAAGTTTGGCTTCTTTTTAGATATTTCAGTTTTAGTTGAGGTTTTCTTGAATTATTATAAAATTATTTACTAATTTTTAATGTTTTCTTCTTTCTACTTTCTGTTTTCCCTGGTTCTTCCGACTTTATTAGGTCATTTTATGGAACTTTCTGGGTTTCTTTCTAAGTTCATTAGTCCCTTATTCTGCCTATTTTTTCTGAAGATGGCCTTTCTTCAACTAATTCATCGCATTTTCTTCAGAGTTTCCTCCAACTCCTCTTCATCTTTAAAAGAACGGTTTTGCTTCTTTCTAGATATTTCAGTTGTAGCTGAGGTCGTCTTGAATTATTATAAAATTATTTACTCATTTTCTATATTTTCTTCTTTCTGTTTTCCCTGGTTCTTCCGACTTTGTTAGGTCATTTTATGGAACTTTCTGGGTTTCTTTCTAAGATCATTAGTCCCTTATTCTGCCTGTTTTTTCTGAAGATGGCCTTTCTTCATCTAATTCATCGTAGTTTCTTCAGAGTTTCCTCCAACTTTTCTTCACCTTTAAAAGAAAAGTTTGGCTTCTTTTTAGATATTTCAGTTTTAGCTGAGGTTTTCTTGAATTATTATAAAATTATTTACCAATTTTTAATGTTTTCTTCTTTCTACTTTCTGTTTTCCCTGGTTCTTCCGACTTTGTTAGGTCATTTTATGGAACTTTCTGGGTTTCTTTCTAAGATCATTAGTCCCTTATTCTGCCTGTTTTTTCTGAAGATGGCCTTTCTTCATCTAATTCATCGTAGTTTCTTCAGAGTTTCCTCCAACTCCTCTTCATCTTTAAAACCTTTTCTCTCTAAAACACCTTTTCATGTTTCTGAAGAAATTAAATTTTATGGGATTAAACTTTTCTATTGTATTGTTTTTAGCAAAGTTACATTTTTGGTCCAAAATAAGTGAAATTTCACTGAAAACGACTCAATATGCAAATTTGGTGTGTTTCGAAAAGTTTACATTAAAGTTAGGGTAAAGATCGGTTTAAAATGGCTCAGAAGTTTAAAAAAATGCACTTTTGAAGTCTTTGGAAAAATTCAGATTAGAATTTAGTGCCAAAATTAGTTAAAAATGATCCACATGGTTTGTTACTCTTCTGTCTTTATTGTCAGTCGTTACATGTGAAAGGAACGTCAACGCGTCATTCGCACGAAATCTAATACCTAGATGTCGCTAATTAATAGCTGCTATTTATATCCTGCCGCCAAAGACAAAATATAAGTTAAAATAATAATAAATAGTAGGTATACTTAAAGAAGTGTAAGCAAAAAATAGCGATCAGTTGAATGGCTGGGGTTAAACCCAACAGATCAGTAAAATATATAAAACAAATTGTACAAACTATTAAACTAACAAATAAAAGCATGAAACTACATGCCAAATTGAATTAATTGAAAATGCATATTCTAGCACTTCTAGCTGATGCAATTTCAAGATAATTTTTTATTTAAATTTCATGTATAAAAACTTTTCACAATTTTTATTATAAAAAAGCCCTGGATATTCATAAAATGTCCATTGGACATCTACCAGAGAGACAATTCCGCTCACGTAATTTGATATCCGCTTTTGGATGCTGCGTGGATATCCAGTAGACTTCTGGCAATCCACTGGATATACAATGGATACCGAATATCCATATTTGTAAAATACGTACGTCAAACTTTTTTGTGCTTCTAGTTTATCACAAATTAAAGCTTTTTTTTTCTGGTGAACGTGAAGAAAGAAATCGAAAACCTAGATTAAGTACTCTTTTTTTAAATAAGCCTGTAATATTTGATTTTATTTATGTTTTTAGGGACTTACCACTTTTGAGAAGAACTGCCGACGTTTTGTCTCTTTTTTAATTCGTCGTTAGGGCTAATTTATTGTGCAATAAAATTTGTGAACGTTTTTGTCTAAAAGTCCTTCACAATAAATATAGTGATTCATGCCTTATGCATGATGACGTTTTCCCGCATTTTCCATTTTAAATTGGCCCTTTGTAACTCCCCATCTGAGTTATACATACATATAAAACCTCAGCATTTTTAATGCTATAAAAATATGTTTTATAGCTCTGTTATTAAAATAATGATGCTCGGAAACGAACTAAAAAGCCATTTCATTTGGTTAATGCATGGTAAATGGAACTGAGACTGTTTCATCTGATATAAATTATCTATTTCTTTACTTAATTGGTTGATATCGATATCCTCTCTTAATGGTAGGTGTATTCCATGCCGAAATTATATTAGTTTTCTTTAATGGCACTATTTATGAGACAGTATACAATTTGTTTATTATTGTTAATCTATTGTATCGCAATTATGTGCCTACCTACGTAGTGCAATATAAAACCTGATGCAGGCACGCATCCGAAGAAAGAACAATGGTAGGTGTCTTCATTATCACTAGTGTTTACCCGAGTAGATAAATGAATGAATGAAAAACAAAGTAAAACGGTTTTAGACACCTCTATTTTACCATATTATTAATGACTGAGTTTTCATGTGAAGTAGCCCCGTTACGTGGTACAATTGTTTATAGGTAAGTGCGGCCTTCGGCTTAGAAACTGTAAATTGCTGCAAATTTTGATCAATAAAGAAGAACTGCTACTTACGCCACTTCATCTAGTTATCAGAATTTATTTGGTGAAAGTAGGTTTTTAACTGTTATTTTTTTAAGACAATTTTTATTACTGTTTTATGTATTATTCATGTCTAATCAGACGAAATGCATCGCTATTTCTCACTCTCAAGATACCTTGCTGAAATCATTTCCAACTAATAAATAGACTGTCATCGCCTATCGGTAGTTGCTTTTAAATAATATCAGCAGTCATAAAATACACACACCATAATTTGTCGTAAACCTACCTTTTGGCATCCTCAACGTTGGCTGCAAATTACTTGTTTATTTTCATGTAGTAAACCACACTTTGCTGTCTGCAATATGTTGCTTGGGCCTTGGTCTTTTTTTCCCTTTTTTTCGTAACGGTATCATCTTTCATCTTAAAATTATGGTATATTCAACCGGCTAAGCTTCCGGAGTAAAAATGGTTCTTTTTTTCTGGGAAAATTTTCCACACAAAAATGACTTTCATATTAATCACGTGACAAAGAATTTTCTAAAGTAGAGCAGTGCAAACAGGTTTGTTAAAAAGGTTTATGGTTTGTTGTTGACCGTGGTGCTTCAAATTAAAAACTACTGTTGCTGGTCTTGATTTGCATCTTCGCTAATTATTCCACAAAACGGTGTTGTGGCAATAATTGCTCCTCGTTGTTTGTCCACAGGTAATTAAAATGCTCAAAAAAGAAGAGTCCGAGTATCACCGATGTCTCGATAATTTGTACCGTTAGCTAGCAACGTAACTAGAGCTTTTTACAACAATAATAATCGTATACTAGCAGACAGACAGTCCGAGAGCCTCCAGTCATTCACGTCTCTCCTTCTCAAAATCTATTCGTTGTCATAAAAACAGGAACTAAGCATTTTCCTGGTAGAACAATATATTGCCGGTTCTTTCAAAGCTATTAACATTATTTATTGCGGAATAAGAAATTCAGTGAATAAATAGCAATTAATTGACAATCAAAATTTCAGGACTTCGGTGATGGTCGTTTGCCTTGAAAGGGAACTGCTCGTCATTGTTTGGAATGCGGTTTTAATATACGCTTCTAAGCCATATCTTAATTGGTTATCATATTTTGGCCTTTAAACCATATACAAGTGCATACGAATATATTATTCTGCCTCGCTTTTGCAATTAGCAGTTAGCGCAATTTGCTTTCATTCCAATCGTGATGGGACTTCACATTTGACTGACCCTCCAGGCATTTTACTATCGATTCGCTCTGGGAGCTAATTTTCTTTTAGATTTTGAGTTTAATTCACTTTTTTCACTTTGAATTCAGCTTTTTTCTTTTGCCGAGTTCCACTCCAATGGTTTTGCTAATTCATTACCCTGCAAGCCTTATGCCGGCGTTTCGCAACAATTAAAAACAACATTATGACATTCACTACTTAGTTTTCGAAGCAATATTTATAAAAGTTTCTTGCACGAATGATTTTTCACGCCATTTTTGTTAATGTAAGTTTTAATAATTCTGCGGTCACGTTAGGGTTGTTGTAACGTTTTTTCTTCTTATTGAAGCTTATTGTTATTTGAAATTTATTAGCAATTATTTGTTTTTAATACTAATTGGTGCCAGTTTATACACATGTTATATGTTTAATCGCTTTTTATTTCACATATACTTGTGGAAAATTTACCTTACATAACATCTTGGGTGGCATTTTAGAGTGGTACCATACGTGGTATTAAAGAATGGTTTTGCCAATATTGCGTTTTTAGGCATTTTAAGACGTTTTACAATGTTTCTTGCTGATTTTAGCTGTAAACATTGAGTTTCACTTAAAAACGTAGAATATTGCATTTTTGAGCATTTTACGAAGTTTTCTACCGATCTTATTAGGGCAGTTGAGAGATGTTATCCTACCGATCCTATAGAATGTTTCACTATTCGAGGGGATGGAAAAAAAAATAAAAACAGTCTATAAGGGCCTATATCTATCTTATATAGAGTGTCCAGACTCTTTAAGTTTTGGAGTTCCAAAATTATACACATACAAATCGAGCAGGAAAAGTTTGAAGGATGTTCTCATACACAACTCATAGAATACTTCACCGTCTGAGGGGTTTAAAAAAATACAAAACTATAAATAAGATGCTACTGTTATCGCACTTAGGAGTGGCCTGGACACTTTTAGTGTCCGCTTTCTAAAACTAAACATCTATACTTCTATTAGGTGAGGATTGAGGGATGTTTTAGTACACATCCCATAGAATGCTTCACCTTCTGAGGAGTCAAAAATTAAAAACTATAAATTAGATGCTACTGTTATCGCATTTCAGAGCGTCCTGGACACTTTTAGTGTCCGCGTTCCAAAACTAAACATCTACAGTTCCATTTAGGAATGATTATGGGATGTTTTAATGCAGGCCCCATAGAATGCTTCACCGTCTGAGGGGTTGAAAAAAAATAACAACTATAAATAAGATATTAGTGTTGTCGCACTTCAGGGCCTCTTGGACACTTTTAATGTCCGCGTTCCAAAACGGAACATCTACAGTTCCATTTAGGGAGGATTAAGGGATGTTTTAGTAGACATCTCATAGAATGCTTCACCGTCTGAGGAGTCGAAAAAAATTAAAAACTATAAATAAGATGCTAGTGTTATCGCACTTCGAACTGGCCTGGACACTTTTAGTGTCCGCATTCCAAAACTAAACATCTACAGTTCCATTTGAGCAGGATTAAGGGATGTTTTAGTACACACCCCATAGAAAGCTTCACCGTCTGAGGGGTTGAAAAAAATTAAAAACTATAAATAAGATGCTAGTGTTATCGCACTTCGAACTGGCCTGGACACTTTTAGTGTCCGCGTTCCAAAACTAAACATCTACAGTTCCATTTGAGCAGGATTAAGGGATGTTTTAGTACACACCCCATAGAAAGCTTCACCGTCTGAGGGGTTGAAAAAAATTAAAAACTATAAATAAGATACTAGTAGTATCGCACTTTGGACTGGCCTGGACACTTTTAGTGTCCGCGTTTCAAAACTAAACATCTACAGCTCCATTTGAAGAGGATTAGGGGATGTTTTAGTACACACTTCATAGAATGCTTCACCGTCTGAGGGGTTGAAAAAAAATAACAACTATAAATAAGATACTAGTGTTGTCGCACTTCAGGGCCTCTTGGACACTTTTAATGTCCGCGTTCCAAAACGGAACATCTACAGTTCCATTTAGGGAGGATTAAGGGATGTTTTAGTAGACATCTCATAGAATGCTTCACCGTCTGAGGAGTCGAAAAAAATTAAAAACTATAAATAAGATGCTAGTGTTATCGCACTTCGGACTGGCCTGGACACTAAAAGAGTCCGCGTTCCAAAACTAAACATCTACAGTTCCATTTAGGAATGATTAAGGGATATTTTAGTGTACATTCCATAGAATGCTTCACCTTCTGAGGGGTTGAAAAAAATAAAAAACTATAAGTAAGATGCTAGTGTTATCGCACTTCGAACTGGCCTGGACACTTTTAGTGTCCGCGTTCCAAAACTAAACATTTACAGTTCCATTTGAGCAGGATTAAGGGATGTTTTAGTACACACCCCATAGAAAGCTTCACCGTCTGAGGGGTTGAAAAAAATTAAAAACTATAAATAAGATACTAGTAGTATCGCACTTTGGACTGGCCTGGACACTTTTAGTGTCCGCGTTTCAAAACTAAACATCTACAGTTCCATTTGAAGAGGATTAGGGGATGTTTTAGTACACACTTCATAGAATGCTTCACCGTCTGAGGGGTTGAAAAAAAATAACAACTATAAATAAGATACTAGTGTTGTCGCACTTCAGGGCCTCTTGGACACTTTTAATGTCCGCGTTCCAAAACGGAACATCTACAGTTCCATTTAGGGAGGATTAAGGGATGTTTTAGTAGACATCTCATAGAATGCTTCACCGTCTGAGGAGTCGAAAAAAATTAAAAACTATAAATAAGATGCTAGTGTTATCGCACTTCGGACTGGCCTGGACACTAAAAGTGTCCGCGTTCCAAAACTAAACATCTACAGTTCCATTTAGGAATGATTAAGGGATGTTTTAGTGTACATTCCATAGAATGCTTCACCTTCTGAGGGGTTGAAAAAAATAAAAAACTATAAATAAGATGCTAGTGTTATCGCACTTCGAACTGGCCTGGACACTTTTAGTGTCCGCATTCCAAAACTAAACATCTACAGTTCCATTTGAGCAGGATTAAGGGATGTTTTAGTACACACCCCATAGAAAGCTTCACCGTCTGAGGGGTTGAAAAAAATTAAAAACTATAAATAAGATGCTAGTGTTATCGCACTTCGGACTGGCCTGGGCACTAAAAGTGTCCGCGTTCCAAAACTAAACATCTACAGTTCCATTTAGGAGTGATTAAGGGATATTTTAGTGTACATTCCATAGAATGCTTCACCTTCTGAGGGGTTGAAAAAAATAAAGAACTATAAATAAGATGCTAGTGTTATCGCACTTCGAACTGGCCTGGACACTTTTAGTGTCCGCATTCCAAAACTAAACATCTACAGTTCCATTTGAGCGGGATTAAGGGATGTTTTAGTACACACCCCATAGAAAGCTTCACCGTCTGAGGGGTTGAAAAAAATTAAAAACTATAAATAAGATGCTAGTGTTATCGCACTTCGGACTGGCCTGGGCACTAAAAGTGTCCGCGTTCCAAATCTAAACATCTACAGTTCCATTTAGGAGTGATTAAGGGATGTTTTAGTGTACATTCCATAGAACGCTTCACCTTCTGAGGGGTTGAAAAAAATAAAAAACTATAAATAAGATGCTAGTGTTATCGCACTTCGAACTGGCCTGGACACTTTTAGTGTCCGCATTCCGAAACTAAACATCTACAGTTCCATTTGAGCAGGATTAAGGGATGTTTTAGTACACACCCCATAGAAAGCTTCACCGTCTGAGGGGTTGAAAAAAATTAAAAACTAAAAATAAGATGCTAGTGTTATCGCACTTCAGACTGGCCTGGGCACTAAAAGTGTCCGCGTTCCAAAACTAAACATCTACAGTTCCATTTAGGAATGATTAAGGGATGTTTTAGTGTACATTCCATAGAATGCTTCACCTTCTGAGGAGTCGAAAAAAGTTAAAAACTATAAATAAGATGCTACTGTTATCGCACTTCACAGCGTCCTGTACACTTTTGGTGTCCGCGTTCCAAAACTAAACATCTATAGTTCCATTTGAGGAGGTTAAAGGATGTTCTAGTATACACTCCATATAATGCTTCACCGTCTGAGGAGTTGAAAAAAATAAAAACTATAAGTAAAATACTAGTGTTATCGTACTTCAGGGCCTCTTGGACACTTTTAGTGTCTTCGTTCCAAAACTAAACATCTACAGTTCCATTTAGGGAGGATCAAGAGGTGTTTTAGTGGACATCCCATAGAATGCTTCACCGTCTGAGGGGTTGAAAAGAATTAAAAAATATAAATAAGATGCTAGTGTTCTCGCACTTCGGACTGGCCTGGGCACTAAAAGTGTCCGCGTTCCAAAACTAAACATCTACAGTTCCATTTAGGAATGATTAAGGGATGTTTTAGTGTACATTCCATAGAATGCTTCACCGTCTGAGGGGTTGAAAAAAATAAAAAACTATAAATATGATGCTAGTGTTATCGCACATCGAACTGGCCTGGACACTTTTAGTGTCCGCGTTCCAAAACTAAACATCTACAGTTCCATTTGAGCAGGATTAAGGGATGTTTTAGTACACACCCCATAGAAAGCTTCACCGTCTGAGGGGTTGAAAAAATTAAAAACTATAAATAAGATGCTAGTGTTATCGCACTTCGGACTGGCCTGGGCACTAAAAGTGTCCGCGTTCCATAACTAAACATCTACAGTTCCATTTAGGAATGATTATGGGATGTTTTAGTGTACATTCAATAGAATGCTTCACCTTATGAGGGGTTGAAAAAAATAAAAAAACTATAAATAAGATGCTAGTGTTATCGCACTTCGAACTGGCCTGGACACTTTTAGTGTTCACCCTCCAAAACTAAACATCTACAGTTTCATTTGAGCAGGATTAAGGGATGTTTTAGTACACACCCCATAGAAAGTTTCACCGTCTGAGGGGTTGAAAAAAAAATAAATCTATAAATAAGATACTAGTAGTATCGCACTTTGGACTGGCCTGAACACTTTTAGTGTCCGCGTTCCAAAACTAAACATCTACAGTTCCATTTTGGGAGGATTAAGGTATGTTTTAGTACACACCCCATAGAAAGCTTCACCGTCTGAGGGATTGAAAAAAATTAAAAACTATAAATAAGATACTAGTAGTATCGCAATTTGGACTGGCCTGGACAGTTTTAGTGTCCGCGTTTCAAAACTAAACATCTACAGTTCCATTTGAAGAGGATTAGGGGATGTTTTAGTACACACTTCATAGAATGCTTCACCGTCTGAGGGGTTGAAAAAAAATAACAACTATAAATAAGATACTAGTGTTGTCGCACTTCAGGGCCTCTTGGACACTTTTAATGTCCGCGTTCCAAAACGGAACATTTACAGTTCCATTTAGGGAGGATTAATTGATGTTTTAGTAGACATCTCATAGAATGCTTCACCGTCTGAGGAGTCGAAAAAAATTAAAAACTATAAATAAAATGCTAGTGTTATCGCACTTCGGACTGGCCTGGGCACTAAAAGTGTCCGCGTTCCAAAACTAAACATCTACAGTTCCATTTAGGAATGATTAAGGGATGTTTTAGTGTACATTCCATAGAATGCTTCACCTTCTGAGGGGTTGAAAAAAATAAAAAACTATAAATAAGATGCTAGTGTTATCGCACTTCGAACTGGCCTGGACACTTTCAGTGTCCGAGTTCCAAAACTAAACATCTACAATTCCATTTGAAGAGGATTAGGGGATGTTTTAGTACACACTTCATAGAATGCTTCACCGTCTGAGGGGTTGAAAAAAAATAACAACTATAAATAAGATACTAGTGTTGTCGCAGTTCAGGGCCTCTTGGACACTTTTAATGTCCGCGTTCCAAAACGGAACATCTACAGTTCCATTTAGGTAGGATTAAGGGATGTTTTAGTAGACATCTCATAGAATGCTTCACCTTCTGAGGAGTCGAAAAAAGTTAAAAACTATAAATAAGTAGTTGATGAAGTTAGCGGGATTAGGACAAATAATGCACCTCTTCTTTATTCGAAAATGGCCGACGTTTCGACTGTTTATTTAGTCTTCATCAGGGCTAAAACCCAATGAAGTAAATAGTAACAAATCCCTGGGCCCAACATAAAATTGCAAATAATGTTTGTTACATAATGGAACGTAAAATCATATACATCTATTACATCTATAATTTTTTTTTTTTAATTTTAAAAATTAAAAAAAAAAAATTCTTATTGATGTAATAGATGTATATGATTTTACGTTCCATTATGTAACAAACATTATTTGCAATTTTATGTTGGGCCCAGGGATTTGTTACCATTTAACTCATTGGGTTTTAGCCCTGATGAAGACTAAATAAACAGTCGAAACGCCGGCCATTTTCGAATAAAGAAGAGGTGCACTATTGGTCCTAATCCCGCTAACTTCACCAACTACTTACAACTTAAGGACGCTAATTACAACAATGAACTATAAATAAGATGCTACTGTTATCGCACTTCACAGCGTCCTGGATACTTTTGGTGTCCGCGTTCCAAAACTAAACATCTATCGTTCCATTTGAGGAGGATAAAAGTATGTTCTAGTACACACCCCATATAATGCTTCACCGTCTGAGGAGTTGAAAAAAATAAAAACTATAAATAAAATACTAGTGTTATCGTACTTCAGGGCCTCTTGGACACTTTTAGTGACTTCGTTCCAAAACTAAACATCTACAGTTCCATTTAGGGAGGATCAAGAGATGTTTTAGTGGACATCCCATAGAATGCTTCACCGTCTGAGGGGTTGAAAAAAATTAAAAACTATAAATAAGATGCTAGTGTTATCGCACTTCGCACTGGCCTGGACACTTTTAGTGTCCGCGTTCCAAAACTAAACATCTACAGTTCCATTTTGGGAGGATTAAGGGATGTTTTAGTACACACCCCATAGAATGTTTCACCGTCTGAGGGGTTGAAAAAAAAATAAAAACTATAAATAACATACTACTGTTATTGCACTTCGGACTGGCCTGGACACTTTTAGTGTCCGCGTTCTAAAACTAAACATTTACAGTTCCATTTGGGCAGGATTAAGGGATGTTTTAGCACACACCCCATAGAATGTTTCACCGTCTGAAAGGGTTGAAAAAAACTAAAAACTATAAATAATATAAATTCAGCCTTTCAGGTAAAAATTATATTTTTGTCAATTATTTAATGTTTTTGATAAAGTAATAGTTACCATAATTTTGGGGCCATAACTTTGTACCATAACATTTCTAAATAGTAAAAAAAACAGTAAAACGACGAAATTAACGGTCACAGTCCGTTATTAGCACCTCTTCAACTCTATTATGTATCTATATCCACATATTCGAAAAGTACCTACTTATTACTTAACTGTATTTCATAAGTATATGCGTGCATGCCTCCATTTATACTATACTTATATTCAGTTATAGAAGTACCCTACAATAAATTTGAAAAAAAAAGGCTTGCGGAATGTATAGGATAGAATTTAAATATACGTCTAATTATGGTCTAATTGGAATGTCAATTTATGTATGCATCAACTGACATAAATGGCATAAGCATAATGGCACTCAATGCTGAAATGTGGGTTAACAATAAGGATTATAATTTTAAAGCAAGTTAATTAATGGACGCGGCCTAAGAAAGGCAAAGCAAATATCTTCAGCATTGTCCTGATTAGATCTCCAGCTTTAGGAGACACTATCAGACACTTTGGTTTTGAAACTCAATTTGAAATCAGTAAAACGAGGAAGAACTTTATCTATAACCAGACCCCTTTCAATCAAGCGTACTTGTCAGGTCGCTACATTGATAATCAAAACTGGGTACTTCCTATACCCATACCCATACTATCAATAAGATTTTTTACTAAATAAGTTTATTTAGGCAAAAATTCAGGTGTGGCTAAAGCATATTTCACAAGATAAAACTAGTGAAGCCACTCCTTGTAAATAAAATAATAATAAAAAAGGTAACATTTCGCACGTTGTTAGTACTGCCCTCTGAAATAATTTAAACAAGAAAAAGGCACTTTAAGCGTGTGTTAATTGATTGTGTTTCTTAATAGTCACAAGAAGTTGATTTGAATATATACCGTAGTACGTATACATTAAAAGCTTGAAAGGATTGTCTGAATTCCTTGCGTAAAGTCAAGGCTGTTGAACAAGTACTAATAAGAGATATTTTAGCTTTAAATTTTATATTTAATTTATTAGCTGTCCTGATTATTTTTCACATTTTGGGTTACATAAGAAAAGGTATGAGCAAATACAGTTCTTAAAATGTCACTGCAGACTTGGAATTAAGCTATTTTGCAATGCTTTCCATATAAGTCAAAATCAATAAGAAACCATTTATTCCAACGCAAAGTCACTTTATAGGTAGCTCCTCCGTCACTATTTAAGGCCATCGAAATAACCGGTTCCAAAAAGTAACACCCGATTCGTTTTACATCGAGATAAATAACCCAATAAATCTAGTTTTGACCAAGCACTAATTTATTTATCTCGTGATTATGTAATATACAAAAAAGGTCCCAGAAACCCAAAAGTATGTAGGGCCAGGCGCGCTGAGCCCCAGTACCACATTCCAATACGAAATGCCTCAAGATATGAAAGCGAAATTTCTGCCTTTGCACAACACTTTGCAACGTGATATCTGCCTCGTGTGATATGTGGACGTTGTATTAATAATAATTATTCTAACTATTTATATCTGGAATCAATGCGACAGGAAAGTTATGTTTGTTTATGAAATTTCGTTAAAATGGCTTTTCTTTTTCTGTAATTAAATTAGATAATGGGCGTCAGCGTCCTTTCAAGGTACTGTTCTACCATTAAAGAATGAAACTGTATCTAAGTAGTAACAAAACGAAGCCGACGACTCTGCAAGAACAACGGAGCCAACAGATAATTATATTAACATTTATCTCATTATTAAAATGCAGACGTCTAATAATAAGTCATTTTTACTCAAATAAGTACATGATGGGTATAACGACCCTGGCGCATCGCAAGAAAATAAGATCTTGAAGAATCGACGTGATAACATGGTCGCGAAGAACCACGCTCTTTAAAATTAAGTCCAACATACATTTGATGGTAATAAACCGTTTAGGAGGGCAATTAAAACGGCGTCTTTGAAACTGAATTTCTCTGAATTACCTGAAAAGCTTGAATATGTTTACAAGGTTCTTACTGCTTTTATAAATTTTATTCGGGAGGAATAACACTGAAGAACTGCAAGAACAAATGTAGTCTTTTGTTTTTGATCGGATTTCAGGTCCTTTGGTGTCACTGTCATTTTTTATTACTTCTTGTTTCCGTTCCAATCGAATATCGAACTTATGACTATCTCCTACCTAAAGCACTAAAGGTTCCTACCTCCAAGGTTTTCTAAAACTTAACTTCCAAACTAACAAAAACTAAATACAATCGTCACAATCAATATTCGGTCTTGTATGACGTGCACTGTCGTCATGGGAACCTTAAAAATCTCGATTTTACTGCAAAAAAAACGGGGACATTTTTAGGAAAATATAGGCATTCGTTTAGTCTGTCCGTGTCTCCTAAGTCATTGAAGTGAATTAAAGACTTTGTGTTTGCTTAATATTCGCTCGACATACTGATTGGTTCACTACAGCTACGTCATATTTTCGAAATTGCGCATGCGTAATTAATTTCTTGAGATTAAAACACATTAGTAGAGGGTAGAAAAACAATCACTTAAGTTAACCTTTACGACTCTAGAGCCTAGTCGAAACGTTTTTTTACATTATCGTTGATGTCGGTGATTGGCCTGGGGTCAATGACAAAGATCAAATACCATGTGTTCATTAGAATCCGTCATCTAGCTGCCTATAATTTTCATTTATTTTGAGGCATGTCGTGAATTAATTCCTTCGATGTAAGGAAGAATGTAAAGATGGGAATACGCTCAGAGTAAGTGACAAATGCCAACATGTGACAGTGACAAATAATAGATGGCGAGTCAAGTTACGACGTGCTTTTATAACTGTCTTCTTTTTTGTCAAAAAATCATACCCAACTAAATGTCGTTTTATAAGTAGCACCCTCTATCGAAGATCTTGAAGATGTAACACATTTCGTCATTGATATATTGGCCACAAGTTGTATCGCCGTGTTAGTGTCTACTAATACAAGGTCTGTGACTCTAAAAATGATTTAACAGTGACAGTGTTATCTACGATGGTGACATGTCGGTAATTATAATAAGTTACGTCATATTTTCGAAATATTAATGGAGTTTAGAAAAACAATCACTTAAGTTGACCTTTACGACTCTAATCAGAGATATTCCAGAACAGTCACTAGTTCCAAAATGTTCGACGTTCCTTTTTCTACCCATCTCTTTCTACATCACCAAAGTTATCTTTCTTGTGGCTACTTTTTCTTCCCTCAAAACAAAAATACCTACGCTTGACATAGCGCTTTCTTATATTATGCTTTCATTTAAAAAAACCTCAATTAGGCCATGGAATTAGGTCAGACAGTAGGTCTGAAATGACTTAATAAAGAAAAGTCGAAAATGTCCAGTGGAGCGGCCTTTTGCACAAAATTTGCACGCTCATATCTTTGGGAGATATTGAGATTTTGAAATTTGTATTAACTGAATAAAAATCCAAAGTTTTAGAGAAAAAATTATCCACTTTTGCGTTAAAAAAAAATGAGTAACTTATTAGTTCTATGGTAGTAAGTCGAGGAATGCACAAAATTCCCCCGGTTCCATCCTTATTGGGCCATTCGTCGAATTAAGGGGGTCCAGAAGGCCCAGAAGTTGATTTTCCTATTTAACTTATCGACATTAGACTTCAAAATTTATCATATACACATATGAGAAAATCAAACCGCGGGAAGCTCTATACCTCACACAGACCCGGATCTACGGTAAAGACGCCGTAAATTTGGCCACCACGCATTTTTGACTTTGGGACGCCACTGGCCAGCCCCCCCCTCCCCTCTCATACATTCCACTAAATCGACCGTATTTTTGGAAAGCCCATTCGTTTCTGTACCTACGCCCCTGGAACGAAAATTCCGACAAATGAGCAGTTTAAAAGTTATAAGTGTCGAAATGGAAAAAATACCAAATATATACAACTAAAAATTCTCCGTTGGCTGCGCTTTATATACCGGGTGACACAAGATGTATGTAATAGCTCAGCGTTTCCACAATTTTTATTTTTTAAATTTGAAATTTGGAAATGATAAATAGGTCGTAAATGTGCTTCAGATTCCCGTCAAATTCTAAGTTATTAACATGTAACATAATGTATGCTTATCTCTTACCGTTTTCGAGAAAATCGCGCCCGACCTTTCCATATCATCAATAATAAATGTGGAATTTTATGGAAACAAATGAACATCGATCAGTGCTGATTCCACAATTTTTATTTTAAAAATTTGAATCTTGGAGGTGATAAATAGGTCGTAAATGTGCTTCAGATCCCGTTTCAAGCACTTAGGCACGACTTCCCGTTTAACCAAAAGTACCGCCATATTTCATTTTTTAATCGAACACTCTGTATATTTAATCATTTTCGGATTCCCCGTCGAATTCTAAGTTATTAACATGTACATAGTGTATGTTTATCTCTTACAGTTTTTGAGAAAATCGCGCCCGAACTTTCCATATCATCAATAATAAATGTGGATTTTTATGGAAACAAATGAACATCGATCAATACTGATTCTCAGTCTTTTAGGGATTTCAGAGATTTTAATTTTAGACAGAAAAAGTTATATAAAGTGGCCCATCAAAAAGGATCCACCTAGCACCTTTTTCTAACTCATTATACCGGGTGACACAAGATGTATGTAACAGCTTAGAGTTTCCACAATTTTTATTTTAAAATTTTGAAATTTGGAGTTGATAAAGAAACCGTAAATGTGCTTCAGATCCCGTTTCAAGCACTTAGGCATGACTTTCCGTTTAACCGGAAGTATTGCCATATTTCATTTTTTAAATGGAACACCCTGTATATTTGTTCATTTTCGGGTTCCACGTCGAATTCCAAGTAAATAACATGTAACATGATTTATGCTTTTTTCTTACCGTTTTCGAGAAAATCGCGCCCAAACTTTCCATATCATCAATAATAAATGTGGATTTTTATGGAAACAAATGAACATCGATCCACATTTATTATTGATGATATGGAAAGTTCGGGCTCGATTTTCTCGAAAACGGTAAGAGATAAGCATACATTATGATACATGTTAATAACTTAGAATTCGACGAGGAATTCGAAAATTAACAAATATACAGGGTGTTCCATTTAAAAAATGAAATAAGACGGTACTTTCGGTTAAACCGGAAATCGTGCCTAAATGCTTGAAACGGGATCTGAAGCACGTTTACGACCTGTTTATCACCTCCAAATTTCAAATTTTTAAAATAAAAGCTATGGAAACGCTGGGCTGTTACAAACATCTTGTGTCACCCGGTCTAATATATAAAAAGTTGTCAAATCGCTTATTATTTCATCCACTCTAGAGGTAAAAGCAACATCAGCAGCTGAATGCTAATTTTTTATTAGTTTTTATTGAAATTTGTATAATATAGCAGTTTTTTTTACTTCTTGACAGAGATCCTGCATTACAAGATATCAAGCTTTCTCTTTTTCAACATTACGAACTTTGATAATATTGCCTCTCTGGTGACACTCTTTCCTCTTGTAGCCCGCTTAAAAAGAAATATAAAATAGCGCAGTTATTATTCTCAGCCAAACAGCTAACCTCGAAATCTGAACTTTAACTTTCATTCTCCCTGGCGAACGAATGCAATTATGCAAACATCAGCCAATCGCATTCAGATAGTACTACGCTTGACTCCAACTATTCCTAACGGAGGGAGGGAGCAAAGAGGGAAAAACAATAAATAAATTTTTGTAGGAAAAACAGATCAGTTAATTAGTTTTTACTATTAAAAATATAACTTATTACCCTAAGAATTGAAGAACTTTTGCTTAAAAACCTCTTTTTTTTTCATAATAGTTAGGTGTCTCGGGTTCAGAACTCGAACTAAGTTGACTTCAATAATTACGCGGGGGAGGGGGTAGAAAAGTTGGTTAAGAAAAACTGAGGACTTGAAACATTTTGATACCTTTGGCAGTTAAAAATATATCTTAAAAAGTAAATAGATTCCACATGTCGAAGACTCAGTATTATTATCAGAATTGGGGCAGTACTAAGTTGACTTAAAAAGTTGTGCAGAGGGGAAGAAAGAAATAGGGTAAGAAAAACCGACAACTTGCAACATTTCGGCTTCTATGCCCTATCATCCAAAATCTCTCCCCCCCCCCCCCCCCACCATCTTCCAAAATAAATGAAAAAATTGAAACTACGACAAAAAAAAACGAACCAAAACATACATTGCAGTAATAGGTTTAGTGAAATGTGTGTTAGGAGCTTAGAGTACCCCAATGAATTAACCAAAATTCATTTAAACATGCATTATTTCAAGGTTGGCCAACTAAAAAGCCCGCAGAGAGTAATTTAAACATTTTAATTACAAAGCAGACATTACATCCCATAGTTCACATCGGAAACAATAACAAGCGCTTTCAAAAAATTATTTATTTATGCGCTCATAACCTACACGAATTTTTTGTAAGTGTGTCGACCGATATGTATTTAATTTTTTCCTCAGTTGAAGGTTGAGTTCTTATATACAATTTGAATAATATATTATTTTCAATTTTGTTTGTAATTTTCAATCACGTACGCGGACGGTTTTTTAAATGTGGCTTTGGTGCATGCACACTCGAAGCGCGCCAGCAATTGGGATATAAAATTGATAATCAGAAGACAACAAAGTCCTGGTCGTAGGCGACAAGAATTCACAACACGAGGCAATAAAACGATCGATATATTCCAAGAAATAACAATAAAATTTATATTTTAAAGGTTTTACCAGGCTTTTTATGCACATTTGGTTTCTCTCTTCAGAAATTTGTCTAAAACGTCGATGTGACTCACCTCTGCCATTCTTTCTACGTGAACAATTTACCAAGTGGCCGCAAACTGATTGCAAATAAAATCCATCTCCTTGACTTGCAATTTTTGAAACTGCAGATGACTATGACCAAGCAGAAACACTTGATGGTCAATGAATTCTTTAAGAGCTAAAACTGTATCAAATCTATACCTAAAACTCATGTTATGATATATGGCCTTGAGACGTTGTGACTCAACAATATATATATAGGTATTTTAGGAAGATGAAATCAGTTTGAATCAATAGGTCTGCAAATTAGTCATAAAGTGAAATAAGGATCTCAACAATTCTGAGCAACAGTGGCATGGGAAAATCTGAGCGCGATGGTCTCGTTACGAAATCATTACGTTATTTTCTCAGCCAACAATAACCATTTATTGTGTAAAAATTACCACTTTGCAGATACAGGCATTTGTGCTAAAATCTTCATCTGGTACATTAAAAGCTCGGAGCGAATGAGAACGTTCATTAAATTAATTCAATTGTCGTATATGCAGGTTTAATTTTAAGAGGCGTTACGAAAATTCTTACTGAGGTAAGCAATGTTGCAATTTTGAAAACCCATTAGTCGTGAAGATGTAGATTGCCTTGTAATTTGGACCCATGTGACGTGCGTTTGAATAAAGTCCTTGTGAACACTAAAACACACATCAAGAATAAAGTAAATGATTTACGGCAGGCAAGTAAAATTTGCGAATACATAAAGCCATCCACCGCAATCTTTCAAATGCATAATTTTATTGCCTTTTGTTAGTTTTCCTCTATACGTATTATACGAACATATGCCCATCACAATTGGCAATGTGCAACAAACTTATATGATTATGCAGGTACGATGGTACAAATTTGTATGAAAAGCCTAATCCAATCCTGAAATAAAAGTACACCTTGTGGCCAGTGAACTGTCATGTGTCCTTCATGTTAAACATAAAGGCTGACTTTTCGATTTACGCCATGAATAATACTGATACTAGACGCAAATTGTAAATTCATACTGTTTTGTGAAAGTTTTTCAGGAAGGTTATTGAAGCGAGTTATAAATAGATGTGTGATTAAATAATTATTATTGACAATGCGTTTTCACCAAATTGACTTTCTTATATGCAAATATCCGTTATTATGTACTTTTCGTTTACGTTGGCGTGGTTGACATTTGGTAGCAATGGAAAACATGAAATTACCTATAGGAGCTTATTATATTTATAATATGCAATAAGGCGTATAATCACGTGCGCCCGTTAGGTCCGTCTATACAGGTGTATAAGGAACGTGTTTAGCGTAATATTAAAACCATAACTTTTTAGCTATAATTTGAAAAAAACCGGGGAATTATGCCTTCTAACGGTGTTCTTCTACCATTTCTATGTGTTCCTTGGATCATTAGAAGCCCACTTGATTTTCCGCGCCACTGATTCTGGTATATGCAGTCTCGATGTCAATACATTTAAAATTCCCGCGTTAATCAAAATTACAACGCGCAGCGCCCCCTGATGCTTTTTGCCATTAACAAAAAACTTCAAAAAAATAAGGAAAACTCACCTCAAGCCTGGCGATTTTGGATTGTAAATGTGGGTCAAAATCTGCGAAACATTTTCCATCAAATCGTTGGACAATTGCTGTGGTTTATTTGAAAAAAATGTCACTTTGAAGGGAGTAAATATATTTGACGGCCGCGGAAACGTCATTGTTGATACTTGTGCGCGTACCCTCACAGATAGTGTTGTCAACTCGAAAATTTGAATTTGCTCATTTAATTCACCAAAAACGCTGCCAGGGAGCACTCGTACCATTGAAAATCCTCGCTGTAATCCTCGCGCGATTCGCATGCTCTGCATAACGTAACTATTCGTAATAGTAAAAAAATAATAATTTTTGGCTTGATGTTCTAGAGCAATCCAAGAGTATCTCTATTCTCTACTGTCTGAATCAGATTTTAAAGTTAGAAATGTTCACAAATTGCTTTAGAGCAGCACACAAAAATTAAATGACACATCTTATTAGTATTTACTTTGAAGCTTTTTATTCAAAATTTTTTGTCTACACCAATGAGCTAGTACTTTACATCTAAAAAACTCTCCGGTTTTACAGTTTTGCCCCACTTTTTTAGCAGTGGGCACCTAAAAAATGGCGGCGGTATCTGCCGGAACTATAAAATTAAAATTAATCAATTTTTTTTCAACTCTCAACGGTTATTTTCAACTTTCGATGGTGTTTCAATGGTGAAAATAAAATTTAGATAGTTGTATTTTTAACTAAATAATTTAGTAAACATTTTTGAGAAACGTAGAAATCCCTTTTAAAAAAAATAGTCACTAGTAATATCGAAAAAATAAACTAAGAAATAAAACAGATTTTTTTTCAATTTTTTAAACAAAATATAAACAAGTTTTGAGAGAAGCAAAAATTTTGGATCACTAAAAAAGAAAGAAAATAGAATTAATGAGCCCAATAAGTCTAAAAATATGTCAGAAAAAGAAATAAACGAATAAAAATTATAAGTGGGAAAAAATACTATATTAAGTATAAATAAAAATATGAAACATAAAAACGCTGCATTAAGTAACTCTATCGAGTTCAAAACGCGATTTTCCCCATGACTCAAACGGATTTGAAATGTGTAAAATACGAATTTGCGCCAATCAAAACGGCGTGGCCAAGATCAGTTTGGTCTCGCAACAAAATACGAACTTTTTTCCTCCCCTGTCAGGTAGTAACTCTATCGAGTTCAAAGTGGACACCTAAAAAATGGCGGCGATATCCGTGACGTCACCTGACATCGTACGCCAAATAATTAGAAATTGTGATTCATCAATTGATGCACTGTGACGATAAATTTACGTCGTGGGTACTTTAACGGGCCCGTTTTTAGGGGTATTGGTTTGCTCTGTCCGTATCTTCTAGGTCATTGGTCTACATTTTATATTACGGGTGAATTGCTCCGAAATGGAGCGTTTTAGCTTGAATTGGCAAGACTCCTCACAACTCACAGATTGCGCCACCGACGGCCATCCAGAGTTAGGGTTAGTTCACACAGACAGAAGGGAATAAAGCTGGAGTTCCATGCATCCGTAAAAAAACGTCCGAAATATAAATTTGACAAATGTTTAAATCACACGTTTGCATTTAGACATCAAATTTGGAGACTTCAGCTTAATACGCGCTTTAACAGAGTTTCAAGAAGCAATTTTTTGAGAAAAAATTATCTGTTTAAGAAGAGGGGCAACTTCTTAATGAAACCATCCCGGACCTATGTTGTTCAAGGAATCTACGGTTGGCCTATATTTCTTTGTTTCGGAAACACCCTCTATAGTACGTAGGTACCTACATACATGCAAAACACTCATTTTCCAATCAATGGGTGTGCTAAACGTAGAGAATTTTAATAGTTATATAATGACAAGCGTCTTTAACTTTGAAATTAACTATACCAACCAGAGCAACGTTGTTTCGGACGTAAATTGCTTTGTGGGGTATGCAGGTACACCTGCAAACGCATAAATCTTAATAGACCATTTAACGTTTCATTTACTTGACCGACTTGCTATCGCTCGATTGCATTCCTCAAATGCATACCTACGTGCTAATCTAATCTATCATATAATTTCACCTAATAGGAGCTTTTAAAACCAACTTGCCTTGAAAACTGTAGGTATTGTTTTGGGAAGAGAGTTTTTGTGTTTTGTTCTTATTGTGTAAATATTAATATGTAATAGAAGAAGCAATAAAGTGCTGCTATCTCTTGCTAAATTGATTCTACAATAAGAAAAAAACCTTCTTTTGAACTTTATTTAGTTGATACTGTGAATTTTCTAAAGGCGCAATATCTCAAGTACTTGTAAAGGTACTTAGTTTATTTACCTCCTGGTAAGACACTTCACACTTTGGACGTGCGACGCTATTATATAACGGCTGGTATATAATCAGAGTACAAACACAAGAGTATGCGTGAAAAGAGGGTTTGCTTTAAGATGAGTTCTTGTTTACCGTTATATTTTTGTTTATAATTTCTAGGCATCAGCAGCGCCGTAGAATTTTAACTTAAAAGGAAATTCTCGAAAAATTTCCTTTTGAACTCTTTCTTCTCTCCACTAAGATTATGACCATCATATATTAATATTACATCTTATAAATCCCTGCGTAAATTACCTGTATATGCAGTGTGCTCATGATTAATGTTCAATTGGAGCAAAGAGAATCCAATAAAAAGTAACTGACAACAAGGGAGCCAATGTAATTATATTAATTTATAACGCCATAAATATGCATCAGACAGCTGCAATAAGTCAATTTTGCTACATAAACTAGTGCACGCCTTTTGGAATCTTAACAAATTGCTCTACTTATTATCATTATTGTTATTAGTGTGATAATTCACCGAAAAAACCGAAGAGCAGAGGCGTGCCGGCCCATGGTAAAAGATAAAATTGTACAAAAATCAACAATGTCATTACACCTAAACGTTGATTACACTGAAATTAGGGACAACAACCAATGCTTTAGCAAATCTAAAACCATTCATACAGGATCGCATTAAATTAACATGCAAAAAAGCATGTAATGTAACCGTGTGCGCCCGTTACGTCTACAGGTGTACCTATAAAGAACATGTCCAGCGTATTAATAAAACCGTAATTTTTTATCTATCGATTGAAAAAAAAAACAGGAAAATGTGCTATTTTTTAGGTTACCTACAAAAACCTTTTCTATTTCTATTTTTCGCCCCTCTGACATTGTGGTAGACATTTGAAATTCGCGCGCTAATTAAACTACGAAAAAAATCAGAGATGGCGCCACCGATCTAGCATTCACACACACACAGTGTTGCCAGATTTACTGTTTTCACCATCTAGCTTACTGTTCTATTATTTTCAATATTACTTCTACTGTTTTTAAATATTCTGTCAAACTTAGAAAGATATATTCTATGTATATTGTAACTATTTTTGTAAAAACGAGTATTTTTATTTATTATCAGTAACAAAGTGTAACTCGAGTATCGAATTATCGAAAGCTCTAAGCGCGCTTCCATAAGGCATTGGAAATGACGTAAAGCCAAAAATCAATGACTTAGGATATATGGACAGAGCAAACAAATGCCACATATTTCCCAAAAAATCGTCCCGTTTTTTGGCCGAAAGTCCGCCATTTTTAAGGTATCCATGACGTAATTTTTTTACGCAAAATGTCAGTGAACGAAAAATTCATTTTTTCGTTCAGGCTATCTTTTACAAAATCATTCAAAAATTAACTTTTTGGGCCAAGACCCTCACAAAAGACTCAATTAAAAACATCTATTTTAATTAAAAATAAACACAAAAAAAAACATTTTGTAACAATTAAAACGAATTTTTGATTTTAATGAAACTCAATTTGTGGACTAAGATCTTAAGTTTTGCTCTAAAATCAACTGAAAAAATCCAGTTTTTTTTTTTAATAAAATCGTTACTGGGACAAAAATTCACTTTTTGGAAAAAGTAATTATAAAGTTTACAGTCACAGTTAATAAAAAAAAATCAGTTTTTATTCATTTCCTTTATCATCATAATTGGTTAAAATCGTGACAATTCGTTCAATCAAAAAATCTAGTTTTTCGTTCAAAAATCAAAAAAACTACATTTTCGTTTAGTTCAAAAAAAAATATACAAAAAAACGTTTTGTAACACATTTTTTTTCGCAAATTGTAATGAAACTCAATGTGTGGACTGAAATCTCAAGTTTTGCTCCAAAATTAACTGAGAAAATCTTGTTTTTTTTTTTAATAAAATCGGTACTGCGACAAAAATTCACTTTTTGGAAAAAATATTTAAAAAATTTATTTTTTTTGCCAAAATCGATCAAAATAGTCACAGTTAATAAAAAAAAATTAGTTTTTATTAATTTCTTTTATCGTCATAATTAGTTAAAACCGTCACAATTCGTTCAATCAAAAGATTTAGTTTTTGGTTCAAAATAAAAAAAACTACATTTTTGTTTAGTTAAAGAAAATCACACATAAAACGTTTTGTAATAACTAAATCGCATTTTCCTTAGAAAATTTTAATGCAACTCAATTTGTGGACTAAAATCTCAATTTTTGCTCCAAAATCAACTGAGAAAATCTTGTTTTTTTAATAAAATCGGTATTGCGACAAAAATTCACTTTTTGGAAAAAATAGTTAAAAAAATTATTTTTTTTGCCAAAATCAATCAGACTAGTCACAGTTAATAAAAAAAATCAGTTTTTATTAATTTCCTTTATCGTCATAATTAGTTAAAACCGTCGCAATTCGTTTAATCAAAAGATCTAGTTTTTGGTTCAAAATCAAAAAACTACATTTTTGTTTAGTTAAAGAAAATCACACCAAAAACTTCTTGTAGCGATTAAAACGCATTTTTTGCAATTTTAAGGGAATGCAATATGTGGTCTAAAATATCAAATTTTGTTCCAAACTTTAGGAGAAACTAACTTCATAAAATGTGTAAACAAAGTGTCAAAAATTTTGTTAAAATTAAGTGCAAAAAAAGTGTAAAACAAGTGTAAAAAAGTTACAATAATAGTAGTATAAAAATAGTTACAAACAAAAAAATTAAAAAAAAATTCAAAAGTTAAAAAAAAAGGAAAAAAAAGCGTTAAAAAAGTGTAAAGAAAAATTGTAAAAAAAAGCATAAAAAGTGTGTGGGAAAGTGGCGACTAAAAAATGGAATTTTGAACAGTTAAAGCTTCAACAAATCTATAAAATAGAAACAAATTGTAACGACTATAACGCATTTTTTTTTCGCAAATTTTAATGAAACTCAACTTGTGGACTAAAAATCTCAAGTTTTGCTCTAAAATCAACTGAAAAAATCTCGTTTTTTTTTTTTATTAAAATTCCGACTGGACAAAAATTCACTTTTTAGAAAAAATAATTAAAAAAATTAGGTTCTTGGGCCAAAATTGATCAAAATAGTCACAGTTAATAAAAAAAATCAGTTTTTATTCATTTCCTTTATCATCATAATTGGTTAAAACCGTTACAATTCCTTCAATCAAAAAATCTAGTTTTTCGTTCAAAAATCAAAAAAATCACTCGAAAAGCGTTTTGTAACGATTAAAAGGCATTTTTTTCTCAAATTTTAATGAAACTCAATTTGTGGACTAAAATCTCGAGTTTTGCTCCAAAACCAACGGAACTGAGAAATTCTCGTTTTTTTAATAAAATCGGTACAGAAGCAAAAATTCACTTTTTGGAAAAAATAATTAAAACATTTAATTTCTTGGGCCAAAATCAATCAAAATAGTCACAGATAATAAAAGAAATCAGTTTCTATTCGTTTCTTTTATCGTCATAATTGGTTAAAACTACTTAAAACCGCCACAATTCGTTCAATCAAAAGATTTAGTTTTTGGTTCAAAATAAAAAAAAAAAAACAAATTTTTGTTTAGTTAAAAAAAAATCATGCAAAAGCGTTTCGTATCGACTAAGACGCATTTTTTTTTTGTAATTTTAACGAAATGCAATTTGTGGTCTAAAATATCAAGTTTTGTTCGAAACTCGAGGAGAAAATACACTTCATAAAACGTGTAAAAAAAAACAAATGTACAACAATAGTTATAAACCAACAAAGGAAAAGGAAATGTCAAAAATTAAAAGTAAGTTAAAACAAAGGGTAAAAAAGTGTAAAAAAAGAGTAAAAAAAATGTGTAGAAAAATGCGTAAGAAAAATTGTAACAAAAAAGTGGAAAAAAATTGAGTGGAAAAAAGAGGGGAAAAAAATTTAGAAAAAAACGTATGTGTTTTTGAAGTGCGTTCAGAAACAAAAATTGTAACAGTTACAAACAGTAACAAAACAAACGTTTAAAAAAGTGTAAAAAAATGCAAAAAAGTGTAAAAAAATGCAAAAAGAGTATAAAAAAATGTAAAGAGAAATTCTATAAAAAGTGCAGAAAAAAGGTTAGGAAAAGTATTAAAAAAAATGTGAGAAAAAGGTGTAAAACAAAGTGTAGAAAAAAGCGTATAAAAAAAATATAAAAAAAAGTGTAGAAAAAAGCGTTTGTGTTTCTGAATGTGCACCAAAAGAAATTGACATGATTTCATCTTGAATTAATTCAAAATTTCCAAATTCTAATTTTTTGACGGTTTAATAATTTTTAACCGGATTTAACTCTAATCTCATTTTGAATTTTCTAAATGAATAACTAAAAGAACTAATCTACGTATGTTTAAGCTGATTTTGACTTCAGTTTCAACGTTTCAACCTGAATTTCTCCGAAAACAAACCTAAATTTGCAATTTTGGACGCTTTCAGTCATTTTTAACCGCTTTTAGCTCTAATTTCAACCGGAATTTACTAAAAAAATAGCATTCATCGAAACATAATTTTTAATGTCTAATTAAACATTAGACAAAATTTGTCAACATTATTTTCAAGAATATACTATTCTTGATTCAGTTTTTCTACTGTTAAACAATTTCTGCATTTGGCAACACTGTTCATACAAAGCAGATAAATGTAATGATAATGTATATAGCCGGTTGGACATTTTTCGAAAAAAAAAAGGGATTTATCTAGCAAAAACGTCTAAAAATATTAACAATTTTCTATTATAATAAAACCTAAAGTTGAGAAGTGGGCTTGGTAAAGGATCCGGTTAAAAATTTGCACAAAAGATACAACTCACTGCAGCCCATTACAAAACCGAAATACTGTTTTCAAAACAATGTCATTACACCTAAACGTTGATTGATATTCATAAAGGACATTTATTGATATGATAATTAAAGGCGGTTCTTTTGACCGTGATGGTTCTTCGAGGAATCGAAGGTAGGTAGTTATTTCACAAAGCCATGTGTTCTTATAGTTTTTGAAGTGTATTAAGTAACACCACCATCCGAGATAACAATTTTATCAGAACAAAGTCAACCTGATTGCTTAATGAAACATGTATAGCTGGTTAAATATAACCTAAAAACTCTAGTTAAGTTTGCCTTCGTCAACCTAATTAGTTCGTTAACTAACTAGGAGGAATCTGCTCGTTAGATTTTAAACAAGTTTTCCACGAGATTGCCGTGTGTAAGGAAAGTCTCCAAGGAGAGGACGCTTACAAGCAAATAGCATTAAAAGTTATCTTAAATTTGCTAAGTGAGTTGGCAAATACTGTGACATTTTACTTGCGCCTTCAACTAATTATTTCCTCTTAATACTCGGATGATAATGGCATGCATCGATTTCAGCATGTAGAGTGGGATGTGTAGAATACATAAATAAAACCAAGGTTTAAGCCTTCCTTATATTTGCTTGGCAACCTGCCTTTATTTCTACCAGGCTGAAGTTAGATTCAGATTTAGATTCAATATTCAGATTTTTACAACGGACCAGATAAGTACTGAACATGATGAAATTGTTATTTATGTAATAAGAGCGAAAAGTACAACTTTTTTGCTCGGAGAGTGAAGTTTCGGCAATCACTCGAGAGCAAAAAGTTACTTTTTGCTCGTAATGCATACAACGTTTTTTCTGCAAACGATCAATTTCAAATAATGTGAATCACAACTGAGCACAACTGAAGACACAATCTGAAAATTTAAATTAAAGTGACAATTTTAATAATTGGTTGAGTGGTGGTAATTGCTATTGACAGCAAGCGAAAAAATCTTTTTCGCTTGCTGTCCTGGTCAACGCGCGGAAATGTAAACTCACATTCTGATCCTCAAAAATGGTTAGGTTTTCGTTCGTAAATGAAAGCGTAAAATGCGTCATTATTTGACGTTTGTAGAAAAAAAAAATTATATAAATGGGTTCTGACAAAATACCACGCAGGGGCATATGCACTTTTCACACCCTACTAACGAATAAACTCGTTAGGGGTGAAAATCTACCCCCTCTTGGAAAAGCAATAAAATTCAAAATTCTGCAAATCTGACGTTGTGCAGTACCCAGTAAAGAGAAGGAGGGAGGTGTAGATGCACCTTATAACATCCTATGAGAGATTCATTCGAAATAACTTCGTGGTGGGTAGAAATTACCCCCTCTCCCTAAAGCAATAAAATTTAAATATAGCCCAAACCTGACGTTTTGAACTATTCTAGTAAAGAGTAGGAGGGAGGCCACAACGTCAGGTTTGCGCCATTTTGAGTTTTGTTGCTTTTCGTGGTGGGGGTACTTTCTACCCCCACGAAGTTATTTCGAATGAATCCCACATAGGGTGTTATAAAGTGCATCTATCCTCCCTCCTACGCTTTACTAGAATAGTGCACAACGTCAGGTTTGCGCTATTTTGAGTTTTATTTCTTTTCGGGGTGGGGGTAATTTCTACCCTCACGAAGTTATTTCGAATGAGTCTCGCATAGAGTGTTATAAAGTACATCTAGTCCTCCCTCCTACTCTTTACTAGAATAGCGCACAACGTCAGGTTTGCGCCATTTTGAGTTTTGTTGCTTTTCGTGGTGGGGGTACTTTCTACCACCACGAAGTTATTTCGAATGAATCCCACATAGGGCGTTATAAAGTGTATCTAGTCCTCCCTCCTACTCTTTACTAGAATAGTGCACAACGTCAGGTTTGCGCTATTTTGAGTTTTATTTCTTTTCAGGGTGGGGGTGATTTCTACCCTCGCGAAGTTATTTCGAATGAATCTCGTATAGAGTGTTATAAAGTACATCTAGTCCTCCCTCCTACTCTTTACTAGAATAGTGCACAACGTCAGGTTTGCGCTATTTTGAGTTTTATTTCTTTTCGGGGTGGGGGTAATTTCTACCCTCACGAAGTTATTTCGAATGAGTCTCGCATAGAGTGTTATAAAGTACATCTAGTCCTCCCTCCTACGCTGTACTAGAATAATGCACAACGTCAGGTTTGCGCTATTTTGAGTTTTATTTCTTTTCGGGGTGGGGGTAATTTCTACCCTCACGAAGTTATTTCGAATGAGTCTCGCATAGAGTGTTATAAAGTACATCTAGTCCTCCCTCCTACGCTGTACTAGAATAGTGCACAACGTGAGGTTTGCGCTATTTTGAGTTTTATTTCTTTTCGGGGTGGGGGTAATTTCTACCCTCACGAAGTTATTTCGAATGAGTCTCGCATAGAGTGTTATAAAGTACATCTAGTCCTCCCTCCTACGCTTTACTAGAATAGTGCACAACGTCAGGTTTGCGCCATTTTGAGTTTTGTTGCTTTTCGTGGTGGGGGTACTTTCTACCACCACGAAGTTATTTCGAATGAATCCCACATAGGGAGTTATAAAGTGTATCTAGTCCTCCCTCCTACTCTTTACTAGAATAGTGCACAACTTCAGGTTTGCGCTATTTTGAGTTTTATTTCTTTTCAGGGTGGGGGTGATTTCTACCCTCGCGAAGTTATTTCGAATGAATCCCACATAGGGCGTTATAAAGTGCATCTAGTCCTCCCTCCTACGCTTTACTAGAATAGTGCACAACGTCAGGTTTGCGCTATTTTGAGTTTTATTTCTTTTCAGGGTGGGGGTAATTTCTACCCTCGCGAAGTTATTTCGAATGAATCTCGCATAGAGTGTTATAAAGTACATCTAGTCCTCCCTCCTACTCTTTACTAGAATAGTGCACAACGTCAGGTTTGCGCTATTTTGAGTTTTATTTCTTTTCAGGGTGGGGGTAATATCTACCCTCACGAAGTTATTTCGAATGAATCCCACATAGGGCGTTATAAAGTACATCTAGTCCTCCCTCCTACTCTTTACTAGAATAATGCACAGCGTCAGGTTTGCGCTATTTTGAGTTTTATTTCTTTTCAGGGTGGGGGTAATATCTACCCTCACGAAGTTATTTCGAATGAATCCCACATAGGGCGTTATAAAGTGCATCTAGTCCTCCCTCCTACGCTTTACTAGAATAGTGCACAACGTCAGGTTTGCGCTATTTTGAGTTTTATTTCTTTTCAGGGTGGGGGTAATTTCTACCCTCGCGAAGTTATTTCGAATGAATCTCGCATAGAGTGTTATAAAGTACATCTAGTCCTCCCTCCTACTCTTTACTAGAATAGTGCACAACGTCAGGTTTGCGCTATTTTGAGTTTTATTTATTTTCAGGGTGGGGGTAATATCTACCCTCACGAAGTTACTTCGAATGAATCCCACATAGGGCGTTATAAAGTGCATCTAGTCCTCCCTCCTACTCTTTACTAGAATAGTGCACAACGTCAGGTTTGCGCTATTTTGAGTTTTATTTCTTTTCGGGGTGGGGGTAATTTCTACCCTCACGAAGTTATTTCGAATGAATCTCACATAGAGTGTTATAAAGTGCATCTAGTCCTCCCTCCTACTCTTTACTAGAATAGTGCACAACGTCAGGTTTGCGCTATTTTGAGTTTTATTTCTTTTCAGGGTGGGGGTGATTTCTACCCTCGCGAAGTTATTTCGAATGAATCTCGCATAGAGTGTTATAAAGTGCATCTAGTCCTCCCTCCTACGCTTTACTAGAATAGTGCACAACGTCAGGTTTGCGCTATTTTGAGTTTTATTTCTTTTCGGGGTGGGGGTAATTTCTACCCTCACGAAGTTATTTCGAATGAATCTCGCATAGAGTGTTATAAAGTGCATCTAGTCCTCCCTCCTACGCTTTACTAGAATAATGCACAGCGTCAGGTTTGCGCTATTTTGAGTTTTATTTCTTTTCAGGGTGGGGGGAATATCTACCCTCACGAAGTTATTTCGAATGAATCCCACATAGGGCGTTATAAAGTGCATCTAGTCCTCCCTCCTACGCTTTACTAGAATAATGCACAGCGTCAGGTTTGCGCTATTTTGAGTTTTATTTCTTTTCAGGGTGGGGGTAATATCTACCCTCACGAAGTTATTTCGAATGAATCCCACATAGGGCGTTATAAAGTACATCTAGTCCTCCCTCCTACTCTTTACTAGAATAATGCACAGCGTCAGGTTTGCGCTATTTTGAGTTTTATTTCTTTTCAGGGTGGGGGTAATATCTACCCTCACGAAGTTATTTCGAATGAATCCCACATAGGGCGTTATAAAGTGCATCTAGTCCTCCCTCCTACGCTTTACTAGAATAGTGCACAACGTCAGGTTTGCGCTATTTTGAGTTTTATTTCTTTTCAGGGTGGGGGTAATTTCTACCCTCGCGAAGTTATTTCGAATGAATCTCGCATAGAGTGTTATAAAGTACATCTAGTCCTCCCTCCTACTCTTTACTAGAATAGTGCACAACGTCAGGTTTGCGCTATTTTGAGTTTTATTTCTTTTCAGGGTGGGGGTAATATCTACCCTCACGAAGTTACTTCGAATGAATCCCACATAGGGCGTTATAAAGTGCATCTAGTCCTCCCTCCTACTCTTTACTAGAATAGTGCACAACGTCAGGTTTGCGCTATTTTGAGTTTTATTTCTTTTCGGGGTGGGGGTAATTTCTACCCTCACGAAGTTATTTCGAATGAATCTCACATAGAGTGTTATAAAGTGCATCTAGTCCTCCCTCCTACTCTTTACTAGAATAGTGCACAACGTCAGGTTTGCGCTATTTTGAGTTTTATTTCTTTTCAGGGTGGGGGTGATTTCTACCCTCGCGAAGTTATTTCGAATGAATCTCGCATAGAGTGTTATAAAGTGCATCTAGTCCTCCCTCCTACGCTTTACTAGAATAGTGCACAACGTCAGGTTTGCGCTATTTTGAGTTTTATTTCTTTTCGGGGTGGGGGTAATTTCTACCCTCACGAAGTTATTTCGAATGAATCTCGCATAGAGTGTTATAAAGTGCATCTAGTCCTCCCTCCTACGCTTTACTAGAATAGTGCACAACGTCAGGTTTGCGCCATTTTGAGTTTTGTTGCTTTTCGTGGTGGGGGTACTTTCTACCCCCACGAAGTTATTTCGAATGAATCCCACATAGAGTGTTATAAAGTGCATCTAGTCCTCCCTCCTACTCTTTACTAGAATAGTGCACAACGTCAGGTTTGCGCTATTTTGAGTTTTATTTCTTTTCAGGGTGGGGGTGATTTCTACCCTCGCGAAGTTATTTCGAATGAATCTCGTATAGAGTGTTATAAAGTACATCTAGTCCTCCCTCCTACTCTTTACTAGAATAGTGCACAACGTCAGGTTTGCGCTATTTTGAGTTTTATTTCTTTTCGGGGTGGGGGTAATTTCTACCCTCACGAAGTTATTTCGAATGAATCCCACATAGGGTGTTATAAAGTGCATCTAGTCCTCCCTCCTACGCTTTACTAGAATAATGCACAACGTCAGGTTTGCGCTATTTTGAGTTTTATTTCTTTTCAGGGTGGGGGTAATATCTACCCTCACGAAGTTATTTCGAATGAATCCCACATAGGGTGTTATAAAGTGCATCTAGTCCTCCCTCCTACGCTTTACTAGAATATTGCACAACGTCAGGTTTGCGCTATTTTGAGTTTTATTTCTTTTCAGGGTGGGGGTGATTTCTACCCTCGCGAAGTTATTTCGAATGAATCTCGTATAGAGTGTTATAAAGTACATCTAGTCCTCCCTCCTACTCTTTACTAGAATAGTGCACAACGTCAGGTTTGCGCTATTTTGAGTTTTATTTCTTTTCAGGGTGGGGGTGATTTCTACCCTCGCGAAGTTATTTCGAATGAATCCCACATAGGGAGTTATAAAGTGTATCTAGTCCTCCCTCCTACTCTTTACTAGAATAGTGCACAACGTCAGGTTTGCGCTATTTTGAGTTTTATTTCTTTTCAGGGTGGGGGTGATTTCTACCCTCGCGAAGTTATTTCGAATGAATCCCACATAGGGAGTTATAAAGTGTATCTAGTCCTCCCTCCTACTCTTTACTAGAATAGTGCACAACGTCAGGTTTGCGCTATTTTGAGTTTTATTTCTTTTCAGGGTGGGGGTGATTTCTACCCTCGCGAAGTTATTTCGAATGAATCTCGTATAGAGTGTTATAAAGTACATCTAGTCCTCCCTCCTACTCTTTACTAGAATAGTGCACAACGTCAGGTTTGCGCTATTTTGAGTTTTATTTCTTTTCGGGGTGGGGGTAATTTCTACCCTCACGAAGTTATTTCGAATGAATCCCACATAGGGTGTTATAAAGTGCATCTAGTCCTCCCTCCTACGCTTTACTAGAATAATGCACAACGTCAGGTTTGCGCTATTTTCAGTTTTATTTCTTTTCAGGGTGGGGGTAATATCTACCCTCACGAAGTTATTTCGAATGAATCCCACATAGGGTGTTATAAAGTGCATCTAGTCCTCCCTCCTACGCTTTACTAGAATATTGCACAACGTCAGGTTTGCGCTATTTTGAGTTTTATTTCTTTTCAGGGTGGGGGTGATTTCTACCCTCGCGAAGTTATTTCGAATGAATCTCGTATAGAGTGTTATAAAGTACATCTAGTCCTCCCTCCTACTCTTTACTAGAATAGTGCACAACGTCAGGTTTGCGCTATTTTGAGTTTTATTTCTTTTCGGGGTGGGGGTAATTTCTACCCTCACGAAGTTATTTCGAATGAATCCCACATAGGGTGTTATAAAGTGCATCTAGTCCTCCCTCCTACGCTTTACTAGAATAATGCACAGCGTCAGGTTTGCGCTATTTTGAGTTTTATTTCTTTTCAGGGTGGGGGTAATATCTACCCTCACGAAGTTATTTCGAATGAATCCCACATAGGGCGTTATAAAGTGCATCTAGTCCTCCCTCCTACGCTTTACTAGAATAGTGCACAACGTCAGGTTTGCGCTATTTTGAGTTTTATTTCTTTTCAGGGTGGGGGTAATTTCTACCCTCACGAAGTTATTTCGAATGAATCCCACATAGGGCGTTATAAAGTGCATCTAGTCCTCCCTCCTACGCTTTACTAGAATATTGCACAACGTCAGGTTTGCGCTATTTTGAGTTTTATTTCTTTTCAGGGTGGGGGTGATTTCTACCCTCGCGAAGTTATTTCGAATGAATCTCGCATAGAGTGTTATAAAGTACATCTAGTCCTCCCTCCTACTCTTTACTAGAATAGCGCACAACGTCAGGTTTGCGCCATTTTGAGTTTTGTTGCTTTTCGTGGTGGGGGTACTTTCTACCCCCACGAAGTTATTTCGAATGAATCCCACATAGGGTGTTATAAAGTGCATCTAGTCCTCCCTCCTACGCTTTACTAGAATAGTGCACAACGTCAGGTTTGCGCTATTTTGAGTTTTATTTCTTTTCAGGGTGGGGGTGATTTCTACCCTCGCGAAGTTATTTCGAATGAATCTCGCATAGAGTGTTATAAAGTGCATCTAGTCCTCCCTCCTACTCTTTACTAGAGTAGTGCACAACGTCAGGTTTGCAGAATTTTGAATTTGATTGCTTTTCCAAGAGGGGGTAGATTTCACCCCTCACGAATTTATTTCGCGTAAGTGGTAGTTTGTCAGAACCCATTTATATAATTTTTTTCATGATGTTCAGTACTTATCTGGTCGGTTGTACAAATCTGAATCTAACTTCAGACTGGTTTTATTTCTCTATAATGTCCTATTGTAGAGAGCAGCAAAAAGGATTGTGTGGGACCATTATCCATTCGTTAAACTGAAATTAATAATGATGATTTACATGTTTTACGAATCTTAATTAACTCTGAGCAAAAGATAAAAAAAAATACAAAAACTGAAAAATATCAAACCAAACGGATCATACTGGACGATGAGTATTGATTTGGCGGATGGAAGGCAAGAGACAAGTCTCGTTCATGTCTGTCAAAAATTCATAGCCTGCTAGATGACTTTTTCTAATGAACACCTCGTACTTAGGCAATAAAGCAAAATATTGGTACCATTAAGACCTAGATGAAGATTATCCATTTGACGTTCCAACAATGGATCATAGATGGCGCCACATCTACTGTGGCGCCAAGGCCCTATGTTTAAACTTCGCGTTCTTTCACATATTTTAATATTGTTACGGTGAGCGGCGGTTGGGAGGCGGAGCAACAGTGGAAGTTGGACCTTCGCGGCTAGCGGCCTATCCTGGCGCTGCGGCGTTGTGACCGTGGGGACTGTCACGAGTGTTTTATTGCTCTATTTATTTAGAACGCAGTTATTTTCGACCTTTTTTGTGTGTGTCTCTTATCAATTATTTTTCTTCTAAAAATGTTCTATGCTTTTCTATATTTTTAGGATTTTGTATAAAATGCGAATAGCGCGCCGCCGTTAGAGAAGTCTTATTTAATCGAGCTATACGTAAGCTAAAGTACCAAACGATAATAGAAGGCCGTAAAGTGTTAAGTAGTGAGTTATTTAGTAGTCGAATTGTACTCGTGTGTATTTGTGGGATAAATAAAAAGTATTTTCGTGTTAAATCGTTACACTGGAATTATTGAACCCTGAGTTCGCAACAATATACTCATGTTCTTCGGTTTTGTATGCCAACTTTTAAACATAATACAACAACAATATACTTAGCTATAAAGCAAAACGTCCCATTACGGTAATTTATAGCAAACAAAAACGAAAACGCGATAGTGGAAGTCCAGTTTTCTCCGCAAATCGCCACATTCGTCATGCTACAATTAACCTAGATTGACATCTTTGGCAAAATTATTGACAAACTAACACAGTTTTCTCTTGGTATAAGTAATTACATTGAGAGTTTACTTAGTTGTGGCCGAGCAGCGATAGTAAATGTTGCAAACCGGTTTTTTTTTCATTTATAGATTGGATCAAAATGAAAATAATACGGTCCTAATTAGTATACCTGACCCGCGATCTCTTTTACCTATCTTTAAGCGAGGGCATTTTGGCATATTTATTATGTTTTAAAAATTCCTAGTATACCGAGAAGCCCAGAATCTCGGCAAGATATTTCCAGAATGTTAATGTGCGTAACTGCAGTGGAATGTAAAAATCGTACAATTTATTATAAGGCCGTTGAGTGGTTCTTTTTCGAGTACGTTGAATGCGTAATTTGTTAACATATAGAATCCACCATCAGGTAGATGTTATCTTAAATGCACCTTTGCGAGATTTCGCGGAACAAAATTCGTTATGATCAGGCCCCTGACACTTGGAGTCTTAAAAAAGTGCCTATATTTAGTAACAATGACAAAGCTGAATGGACTGCTAATAACATTGTTCAACAAAGTTGCATTTAGACGGACACGGGCGTACGGTACTATACTAATATAATGGGTATACGCTGTACAGCAATAATGATACAATAATTTTTTAAATTGTTTCCTTATGGACATATTTCTTCTCTTGCAGAAATGAAGTGGTTTAGAAAGCAGGATCAGCCTCCTCGCCTCTTAAGCTTGTCTCCGTTGAGAAATTCTGACTCACCCGATGTCTTTGTTTTCAATACCTCCCCCGAAACCAGTGAGCTGGAGATGCTTAAGACCCCCAGAGAACAAGCCAGGCATAGGTCAAGAATAGGTAGAACTTACTTAAGTGCCACTATGTACATACATAACCTAATTTATATTTTTTTCTCACCAGATATGACCCCATCATCCTGGGCAAGAAGGCATTACAGCAAAAGTGACACTAATTTTTACAGCGTAGAAGATAGTGTAATTATATTAGAGAAGTCTGAGAAACGGAGACATAAAAGTCAGCCTAGATTTATTGGTTCCAGTGGAGTGTTCAATTGCACCCCCGAAAAAAGAAATCCGCTGCTAGACAGGGTAAAGCACACTCGATTGTCCTGTTTTAGGTCGAATTCAAGTGCGTCTTCGACACTAGCCACTGAAGCGTCTTCGAGTATAGAGATTGACCCTTCATGTTCCAAAGATCCTAGTAGGCCTAGTTTACAAGAAAATTTAGAGAATATAAGTGATACTGCCCCTTGTGATAATGCCCTTAAATCTTTATGTTTTACTGCCAAGTTGCGCGCGATGTCTGAGAAATACCTACAGAACTCCAACAGATTGTTTAATAGATTGTATAAAAACAGTGAAGTCGAGGCTGGGCAAAAAGAAAGAAAGAAAATTGTGAAGAAGCGTAGCTTTTCTTATGGGGCTCTACCAGATTTGGAGACCTTCAGGCAAACTAATAGTCTTATATACCATGAGGTGAACACAAACGACGAAGAAGACCATTTATTGTCTGGAGACAACGAGGACTCCGACAGTGGCATCTTAGTCAATGACTCGTTTGCTTCCAATTTTGAGGGGCCTTTTAACTCTCTCGCCCCTCTATCTCTGACTGAAATCAAAGACATAGATATCGGCCCGGTATCTAACCCGACTAGTCAAAATCTAAATAGGAATTACACGATAGGATTACAAAATAAGATCAATTCAACGGAGAGCATCTTCTCTTCAAACTATAGCAAGAATGTGGCCATTGTTAAGTTCAGTAAAACATTCCCGGAAGAGGAGATTGGAATTTTTATAACGAAGAGCAAGCAAATTTCCCAAGGTTATTTGGTTGGCAGAGTTGTACCTGAGAGTTTAGCTTCAAGGTAAGTTCTCTTATACACAGGGTGGCTCAACGAAAACTTTCCACCGATGTTTTCTGCCTTATGAAGTTGAAAACGCGAAAACGCCCGGACCCGTCAATTTTAATTTCGAATGGGACATGTTTCTCTGACATTTATAGGTTTTCCAGATGAACCCCAAGACTTTTACCCTAAAAATCTTAAATGGAAAGGGGTGTCAAGTTATACATCATTTTAAAGGGCATTCAATTGCCTTTTCAATGCCACTTCACATTTTACAATTGAATGGTCTGTTCTGGAGAAAAAGGGTTTTTATATTATCTTAGGAATTTAACAACACTGATACGGAATGTAAATTTAGAAAATCTTTTACCTGCACTTTGATGTTTTGTAGTTTAGTAGTTGTCTTTTACCTTTGAACACACTATCATTTAAAAATGCTTTACAATATTCAAGAAAGAGTTGACATTATTTCGCTCTATTTCGAAAATAACGGTTGTGCTAGACGGACCGGAAATTTGTTTAATGAACAATATCCTGATAGGGACGTATCTAATTCTTACGTGAGGCATCTGGTTACCAAATTTCAAGAGACTGAAAGTGTAGGAAATGTTCATCATCCAGCAATAAGAACAGAAGCACTTGCAATAGCTGTTTTGGGACATGTCGCCATAGAACCTGATACCGGCACTAGAGGATTATCAAATGCATCAGATGTTCGGCGTACAAGCATCCAGAGAATATTAAAAGCAGAGAGAATATTAGTGCAGGAATTAAACGAAGATGATTTCGATAGACGTTTAGAATTTTGTGACTTGTATCCATCAATAGTCAACGAATTGTTAACAATTCGGAATACCTTTATAACATTTGCCTCTCTGATGAGTGTTCCTTCTTCTTGAACGGTGAGATCAACCGCCATAATTGCCGTTATGGGTCGTCAACCAATCCAATGCTTTTTCATAAAGTTCACACGCAACATCCACAAAAGCTAAACGTTTGGATAGGAATTTTCGGAGATCATATTGTCGGTCCATTTTTTTTTACCTGGAAACTTGAACGGACAGATCTATTTGAATTTGTTGGAAGACGCCCTTGATCCAGCTTTAACAGAAATAATCGAACACGATGACCGTCACTGTGAAAAAAAATGTTCAACAAAATGGGGCTCCTCCGCATTACGCCACCCCTGGTTAGGCAGTTTTTAAATGAAACCTCTCCTCAAAGTGGATTGGAAGAAGAGGACCTACAGAATGGCCTGCACGTTCCCCGGATTTGTCCCCGCTGGACTTTTTTTTATGGGGTCATTTGACGTCCAAAATTTATGCTACACAACCGGAATCACTTGAAGACTTGCGGCAACGTATTGTTGCGGACTACTATGCGGAGGGCACAGGCCGTATAGAAGTGCATGACGATGCAGCATTTCCCGGCCTAGGGCGCTCCATAGTAAGGGTTGGTGCGCGACCTCGAAACAGTGTAACATCCGGAACACTCGATGCTTGAGTCGATGCGCGGCTAGGGATTTTGGAGGTTTTCGAGAAGGCCTGCTATCCGTATATAAGGACTCGGACGAGTAGCGTTAGTTTGAAGTTTTAAGTATGACGCATTGTAGTAAAAGATTATAAGAGTGTAAGCTTTAGTAAAGCAATTTAGTTAACGATTTGTTGGAGTTGTAAAGTGTGAAAAAATTGTGTTTATTGTACAAGTACAAGACTGGGTTTTAACCCACGGGAAATTTAACCACACAGTGTAATCTTGTAACTCCACAAATGTTGCAAAATGTTCGAATGCACTTCGAACAAACTCTGTGGTGGTCATCATGCGGCACTGAAAAGGTAATTGAACGCCCTTCAAAATGATGTATAACTTGACACCCGTACGACATAAAAATCACCCTGGCTTCATGGTTTCCTCTAAGACAATAATTACATCAAAAAAACTATGTCCCTCTTACAAGCTCGCCGAGCGTTTTCGTGTCTTCTGCTTCATAGGCCAGAAAACCCTGGTGGAAAGTTTTCGTTGGGCCACCCTGTATTATGGTCAGCAATGAGAGCGAATATTTACATCACAATGAACAGAGTTTTTTATCAGCGAAAATCCGGTAAAGATGATAAAGTCAAGGTTGAAGCTTAAAAGCATTAATTATTTCAAGTATTATAATAGTAGTTGATTTAGTGTGTATGGTGTCATCATTGTTTCATTATTAGTAAAAAAAAATACTATAAGGAAGGGTGTTTACGTAAGCCGATCCTCACGTATCTATAATTAATAAAAAATGCATGCAAATGTGTATAATTATATTTTACTGCTTTTATACAACTAGCGGTTGAATGACGAGTTCCTTCTTGGCCAATCTTTCCGGGAGAGGATGCATCTGTTAATTAATTTCCTGAGTAACTATATATTTTCACGTTTAATCTTCCAGTATGGCATATATTAAGACCTTAGGTTCCAAGAACTATAATAACTCATTTGGTGGCCGTAATGCGAGCATCTAAAAGGCAATACGTTTCATTACAAGGTACAAAATAGGAGCTCATTAGGGTTTTTCCGTAAAACCAAATCAGTTATCAGTAATAAAAGGCCTAAACTCATTAATATGCCTTGTCGATAGCGTGATCTTATAAGGTTATCCAGCTGTTTTTCCTTACTATATAGCAGCTACCTACTGTTCTATGAACACGGATTTTTTTGCAGGGCTGGCACATTACAAGAAGGAGACGAAATTTTAAGCATCAATGGGACCTCTCTCTCGGGACTGACAATAACCGAGGCTAAACAAATATTAAACAATTCTGAGCAGCACATTGAAATCGTCATCATACGATGCATGAAAGAAAGTTCTGTAGATTTTGATTTTAACAGACATTCCATGGCAGGACATCCATTGAGTACTCCTAGCCCTCTCAACAAAAGACACTTCCAAAAAAACTCAATCCACGGAAGTTACACTAGAATGCTAAGAAAAAGTTCTTCGTCTTCGAGAAACGACAGTGCTTCACCACCACCTAGTCCTCTATCGGAAAGTACCGAGACGAAGACGTTTTCAGATTCAGGCTCAGCCTCAAGTTTCTGCACACTACCTAGGAGACCAGCCTCAGGAATCTGCACCTTTCACACTGTAACTTTGGAGAAAGGGGTGGGGAAGAAGTCGCTGGGGTTCACGATAGTGGGCGGAAGGGATTCGCCCAAGGGCGCTTTGGGGATTTTTATTAAGACTATTATGGTTAATGGGCAGGCTGCGGAAGATGGAAGGCTAAAAGCTGGTAAGGTTATACCATTTTTACAAAACTTAGGTTTGGTTTTAATTTTTAAACTAGTCTGGTGGGGTGAGACTGCTTCAGGCGTTTTTATTTCTTATGTAGAGGGTGGCAAAACTATTGCACTTATAATGGGTCTATAACAAAACAGCATTATTTTTGTTTATCATGTGAATAAGTAATTAGTAACAAAAAAATATATCTCAATTGTAAGTAAATGGGAGTGTAGCAGGTCTAGTGAGATATGAGATATTGAACATATTACTAGTGCATGTGCCATTACCAAATATTTGCTAATCATTGCTTGCGAAGGACAAAGGCGCTGATACTATCAGCAAATTGATTTTAATACCATGAATTTATAGCTTAGGCGACTTTATTATAATCTGATACCCTATCACCTATATGCATATCGAATGTCGGTCACTTTATAACTATACCAATCACTTGGTTAACTGTTCTTAATAAGTAGCTGCGGCTTTGTTCTCACTTTACTGGTCTCTAGTGGTAAATCAAGCTTTAATCACGTAATGGTATCCGTTGCTGTGATTAGTTTAACCCAATAACTTTGCAGGAAACGTTTAATCAACACTTTAACATGATCGATGGACCGAAAAATTTTAAATCATATCTTTTTACCTTGCATGTGACACTACACTTAATTAGTTATTTTGCATTAGTCTGATAAAACTGGTGGTCATTTAAGTTTCAGAGGAATTAAATACAAGACTTGCCTATAAGGTGTCTCAAACAACCTTGTTAAGGTGCGCGTTTTTATACCAAATTGGCTATTTGCATAATCTGCTAAGGAAATGGCTTATTTAATAATTATTCTTATTCTTATAAAGAGAAGATCATTAGCAGTTAGTGCCAACGTGCAACATTAACAATCGCAAGGCAATTAGTATTGATGAGACTTTAGCAGGTTTATATCGACGAGCAGGATTTTGAATCATTACAAAATTCATTGTTTTATAATAATAAGCACTACCTGTACTGACCAAATTGTAGCAATTATTCTTGTTTTTAGGTGATGAGATTTTAGCAGTGAATGGACAAGTGTGTCATGATATATCTCATGCTGAAGCAGTGCTACTTTTCAAGAGTGTCAAAAGTGGACCCATAACGCTGCACATTTGCAGGAGAAAAAGGAGTAAAAACTCGTGAGTATTCTTCACTGTCCAAATTGTATAACTTATATGATACGATTACTTTGTTTGGCAGTTGCAAAGCAAAATCCTGCAGCAATATTACTAAGCCTTAGATTTTAGGTGTAGGTGCAATGTTATATACGTAGTACCTATTCGTTATTCTATACTATGTTTAATATTTTTAAATAGCCAAAAAGTTAAACTTAAGAATGTTATTTGGAACTTGGAACTGAATATTGTTAAGATTTCTGTTACTTATTAATTTGTATATTTGTATTATATTTTATAATGTAGTCTAATTTTAGCTCTTTCCCAGGAGCGATAAGATTTTCACGATGTTCTTTGATTTAAAAAAAAATTGTTTTTGTGATAAGTGAAATTTAATTTAGTCTTGTTGGAAATCATCTAAGCAGGTTATGTATTATTTAAATAAAGTGTACCTATTAAGCCTAATAAAAGATTTATCTTGATAATGCTTAATTTCCTATCTATACAACCTTTAGAAACCTACCCCCAGTTACCCCCAGATAAATGGCCGAGTCTTGCCACGGCACTTCGATGACAAGTTGATCCGGGATGGCATCGCGACGTCTACCTATCAGGATTGCCTGGCATGTGGTTGGATTGATCTTAATCGTCCAACGAAAAGCCACACCTGGAGGTTGTCTAAAGTTTTCCTCCGGTGGTTGGATAACAGAGCCGTGTCGTCGGCATTGAATACGAGCGTAATCCTTGGTGTTCTATGAATATTGCTCGTGTACAAGTGCGGCGACAATACCGACCCTTGGGGGACACCTGCCTCTAGCCCTCTGGGCGCCGATAGGGAGGAAACGATCCTTACAACGACTGTCGATCTGTGAGGTAACTGTCGATAAGTCGGCAAATGTTTGCCGTTTGCCGACATACCTATGTCACTCAGCTTGTAGATCAGGCCATCGTCCCAGACCCTATCGAACGCATGCTCTACATCCAGCAGGACTAATCCAGTGGTCTGTCTGGAGTTCCTGCCTTCTGCAACGTTCTCAACATTCCTTAGGACCTGCAATTCTACCGAATGCAGCCCCCCGAAAACTGTATTGTTCGATATACCTGCAATGTGGTGTTAATTAGGGTTAAGTTTATAGCTTAGATATTTTTAAGTAAAGGTAGTTAAGGGTTTCGGACTTTGTAAAACTGAATGTGTAAATAAAAACTGTGTGAATTTGTAAAACTGTTAAAGGATATGGAGGTTGTGGGTGCATAGGAGGCATAGTTTTAAGTTTTTTTAGCATCTGAATTTTATTTACGTTAAAGGTTATGGAGGAGGTTGTTGAAAAAGCATGTGTAGTTTTAAGTGATTTGAAATAAAGGAATAGCCGGCGGTGTTGCCATTTGGGGGGTCTCTTTATGGTACGGGGGGGGGGGGGGGATGGGATTGTTTCATGGGGTGGCTTTTGGAAGTAAGGGAGGGCGTTCCGCTCTCTTGGGGGGGTTTTGCTGGGTAGTGAGATGAGGAAGGGCTGATGCCGTAAGGTCGGTGGCGGGGCACTAAGCCTCTAGTGTCTGCCCCAGAATACCCTGCGGGCTTGCCACTTAAACTACCAACACCTTTACCTCCACCTCACTTGTTCCCAGACTTACGTGAATTATCCAAAGTGTTCGGCACTACTGAGCGCTTTTTGCGGCTAACCTCTCACATAAGCCTTAAGTACGACCCTTATATTAAATATTGATAGTCTTGATTATCCACCGGAGATGTCGCTAAGTGTTGGATAAAATACCCCATGCTTTGTTGAATGGATAAACCCCCTGACTATAGGCAACCAGCAATACAGCTCATTCACCATTCTGTTTCATTCACACTTTTTATATAGTTTCTTCAGTCTTAATTAACTCTCTTATTTTTCTTCACTCTCTCAATGTTACTCGTAACGCAAAAAAAAATTGTTCCACTCAACTTTTTCAATGAAACTTCGATATTTCGTTTAAACCCTTTATTGAAACATGTGTAAACTTTTTGCGTTTTGGACGGACTAAATCGCTCCAATAACATCATATATTGCATTAGGCCTATTTTACTAAACTTTTCAGCGAAGATAACAAAAAGAAAATACAAAAAATATTCACCTAACTCTAGTTTTCTTTGTACTATAGAGTAACTATTAGCTTGCAAGTCTGCTGAGCTTTAACGTAACGACTATAGGAATGCTTTTTACTTCGTTGATGGCCAAAAGGCCAAAACCTATTTATTGTCAAGTATATGGAAAAAAATCTCCTTGTGCCAGAGGCAATAGCTGAGATCTCTAAGTGTTATTGAACTAAAAATCTACATTGCGCAATCCTTCTCCCAATACGTTCAAACTGACCAATATCTTTCTATTACAACTTTTCCCAAATTCTCAAATATGAGGTTTTGTTTTCAAAATCCAAGACCTTGCTCTTATAAAATCTTCTATGACAGTTCTCCAATTGGTGCGTTTTTAAGCCATTGATCGTGGATAAAATGATACAAGTCATCACTCACTGCAACCTGAAACAAAAAAAATCAGACCATTATAGACATCAGGTACCAAACAAATTTACTTTGTAAGGCGTAGGGTTCAAATTTCTTTTGATATCAGATCTCAGAGTTTTTAAAGAACTGGTGACCCTATTCTTTACTTCTTGTAAACTGGGCAAGTTCTTCACAATTCTTCCGTCCTCCCAATACAGCTCCAACAGCTTCTCCACTTTCGAGGGCGAGACATAAGCTCTTTTTGACTCCTCAAACGGATGTCGGCAGAGAATTTTTTCGTTGATTTTTGGAGGTGGTTCTATAGATCGCTGAAGTAAATCTACCAAAGCATACCCGCTCTCGCTGTACAACCTATAAACATCTTTGTTTCCTGGCATGGTCACCTTTGAAACTTCTTGGCTTAGTTTAATCCTGGGATAATGATTAAGTTCCACCATTTTATAAACACACCCTAAAGCTGGTTGCCTTTGACATGTCACCAAATGAGTCCCAATGCCAAAGCAGTTGATATTATGTCCCTGTTCGTTCAGGCTGATTATAGTTTCTTCATTAATGTCATTGGAAGCCATGATTAACTGATGCTCAAACCAAGGAACGTCAAATTTCTTGCTGATTTCTGTGAAGTAGTGCCTAGCAATGTTGGAAAGGTAAGACAAGTCTCCACTGTCCAATCTTATTCCGATTGCCTCAAACCCGAGGTCATTTAGCGCTAAAGCCACTGAGCAATAATTCAGAAGGCCACTTCTACAACAAGAATAATATATTATAAAAATTATTATTGAATACTTAAAAACCTGCCTTTGAACTTCGTAAGTGTCTACCAAGGCCATAAACCCATCAGGAAAGGCTATAGCAAATGAGACAAGGGCAGCTAACTCTCCCTCATTTGCTTCTGAAGATATTACGTTAAAAATTGGTAGAAGGCTTTCTTTCCAGCCCAGTGCCATTTTAAGTAAGTCCTTAGGTTTGCCCCCAATTTTTGGTGATAGGGTAGTATTCTTAAGTTCTGAGAACCCATTGAAGGAAGTGATATACGCGTGAGCATGGGTGCCTCGGACTGGTATACCAAAGAGCTTGCCTGCTAGAACATTGCTCGTGCCGTCGAATCCTCCTTCAAAAAAAAAAACAACAGAAAATTAGGTACAGAAAAGCCCGCATATTTCAATAGTTAGTAGAAAAGCTATTAAAGTCGCGGCTTTTTCGCCACAAGTATAAAATCGATTGAAAGGAATATTTGACACTCTCAGCGCCTGGTACCAACTTTAACATCGTCAGTCGATAGCGCTATTTGGATTTTGCTAATTAGACCTTGTTCAGGTTAGGGTCTTTTGTTGGATCTTAACGACTTTTCCACGAATTTACTTTTGAAGACAATAAGGAAAGTTGCCCTTGGAAATACTTACCAATGTAAGAATATTTCGATGCCGACAGGCCTCCGTCTGGCCCTTGAGCTCTCCTAAGGCCGAATTCAAATAGCATTAAATTTCCAGCTGCGATTCTATACCTTGCAGCATTTGTAGCCATTAAACTACATTTCAGTTATTATATTATTACATGGCAAAAAGGCAATGGTTGCAGTTACCTTACCTAGCATAATTGACTAAAGTGAGCAATGTGGTTTCTAGCAACTGAACTATTGTCAGGGGTCCTTCCACCCTCATTAGCGGTACTCTGTTTATATATAAAATTAATCACTTAATCTATTTTTTGTTAGATCAATCGCTTTACTAGGTTATACAAATATGCCAAAACCCTACTACTTAATATAAGCACAAAAAAATGTGTCTATGTAACAATATCGAACTATGAACACCATTGTTCGAGCCGGAAATAGTTTCACATCCAAGGCATTAAATAAACTTGGAACTTCAAGGAATCCATCTTTTATGAATTCGATATGTGAGTTTAACACGAAAGTTTTTCACCTGCTGTGATTGATCTAACATTCGGTTCTAAATGAGTCACACTATACCTAGGGAAGGCCACGGAACCCTCTGCCATGGCATATAACTTGACTTCTTTTGCTGTCAAAGTACTAAGGAACTCGAAAAAATCTTCTTCAGTATGCGGGGGTAACGTAGTTTTTAGGTAATCGATGTCTGCAATAAACAATATTACCTATCAATCGAAATTGGCGTTTAAAGTATCTTACCGCTTTTAGAGTAACTAAATCTTCTTAAAAATTTTAAACATTCTTCTAAACCTGCGAAAATTGTAAACTCTCCCTGGAATGGGCTTTTCCTGAAAAACAAGTCAAACACCGCATGGTCTTTCGTTTTTCCCGACTTCCAATAGGCATAGGCCATGGTGATTTGGTAGAGATCTGCAATGTAGGATAGTAACACTAAGTTAACAAGTAATTTATTACGTATATGTAGCTGCATATATAATTTAAATTATTTTATTTAGGTCGCCTATAAACGTGGACATATTTTTAGTGTGTCCCAATAGTTTACTTCAGAGAATTTATTTTTAGATTTGTAAATATAAAAAGTGTTTTGGTAACCTTCTGCATTGTTAAAGGTGTTTCAAACTCTCAAGGTAATAGAATAATAAAACCAAGAGGTATTTAGTATCTGATTCTGTTAGAAAAAATGGGAGGATTTACAGAAATATGGCTCCTTGAGAAAAAATATAGAGAAGTGATAGGTAGACATTCTTTTTGGTATGCAGCCTTCGGTGGTCGATTTTAGAACAATTTTAAAATCGAATTTTTTGCCTTTATTATGCGACTAATTTCACTCGAATTATGTTTGTTGCACTACCTAGGGGATCGAAATCGTTCATTTCCGATCAATAACAGCATAAAAGAAAATTCTAATTTGTTTTGCAATTGTCGCAAGCTAACTACCCCAACAGAGTTTTGCGCATCGTGTCTATCGGAAAACGCCTAAACCTCTTGAGCTGTCAAACACCCGTCAGTAACATGCGCCCTCTAACGGCTGCAAACAGTGCGAATGAAAATATTTAATAATGGCCGCGGTTGATACAATTTTCTACGTTTTTCTCCTATAAACTATTGTAAAAGTGGTTAAATAACGGGAATAAACGTGAAATTTGTGATAAATCTTTTCCTCGGACACTTAGGTGCATACGGTCAATGTTCCTGCACTCAGCAGAGCCCGTGATAACCGGTAAGTAACGCATCAAACTGCAAGTTTTTGAATGTACATTCAATAATTTGAAATTGAATAATTGCAATTTCGATTGTCTAATAACTTTGGAAGGAATGGACCGATCGGGATGAATCCAACGTTTTTTCTCTTCTCGATGTCCTCTCTCTGTCTCCGTTCATCATCAAAGATGATAAGTGACCACTCAAAAGTGACCTAGGTATATCGGTAAAGTATGGACAGTTACCAATGAAACACCCTGTATAAGTTGATTTTTAACTTTTTCAGCTACATAAGAATAGTAGTAGGGCTGAGAGGTAAAATATGTAATACATGAGGTTTACAATTTTTTTTACAAGATACGGAAAGTAGGTATGTTAAATTCTGAATTTTATCACTAGATTTTTGGCAATTGCAGCTATACCTTGTTAATATTTAAATCAAGCGAGTAGTTTTCCTTCCAACCTCTGTATAGGTAAATTCGTCACAAACGTAAGATACATATTTTTAAAACAAATAATAGTGGTAGTACGTTTTGCTACAATCCATAGCAAGATTGTGTTTTCTGTTTAGAAAAAATCGAGTTTACAACTTTTTGATCCGCTCCTGAATCTTATAAATTATATATAAGTTTTTTTTTATTTCAAGCCTTAGATATAAAAATTAACAAAGACATGACCGATCTAACTACCCCAACAGAGTTTTGCGCATCGTGTCTATCGGAAAACGCCTAAACCTCTTGAGCTGTCAAGCACCCGTCAGTAACATGCGCCCTCTAACGGCTGCGAACAGTGCGAATAAAAATCTTTAATAATGGCCGCGGTTGATACAATTTTCGTATGTTTTTCTCCTATAAACTAAAATAAAAGTCGTTAAATAACGGGAATAAACGTGAAATTTGTGATAAATCTTTTCCTCGGACACTTAGGTGCATAAGGTCCAAAGTTCCTGCACTCAGTAGAGCTCGTGGTAACCGGTAAGTAACGCATCAAACTGCAAGTTTTTGAATGTACGTTTTAACTTTTAACTGACATACGTACTATCGGTTGACTGCTAAAATTTTAAATCTGCTACATAGCTGGACTTATACTCTTTATAGTCCTGTATGAGTCTTGTCGTAAGACTTTTAAAAACTGCTACGGAATTCATTCCCATTAGATCAGATGTTACAATAAACGAATGAAATATTCTATAGCAGGCTGTACCAAAACTACCCCCGAGTTCATACCCTGTTACGTTAGTATTCCAGTACCTATTCCATAACGGAATATGTATTTTCCCTAACAGGTCGTCATGGCCAACTTCTGCCATTATTTATATTGTTACGCCAGGTTTACATGAAGTCAGTAAAGGAGCAAGTAAATCAAGAGAAGCAGAAACTTGCTACAAGTTACCTACTTAGTTCCATGCTTCATATTACAAACAATTCAAGTTGCCAGCCACTGTCAACGGCTTTTTACTGTGTAAGTGCAAGCCAAGCCAAAAAAGGATCAGGTACAACACGTTTGCTTTGCTCTGACAAGACTTCTTTATTCTTTACTGATGGCTTCATGGAAACAGTCTTTAGAGAATAGCAGTGTTGCCACTGCCGCCAGATGATTTTTTACAAAAAGTGGAGTAGATATACGCAAACCCAACAGCGTAGTAGTTTAATGCATGTTTTTCATTTTGAGGGCATCAAGGCTGATGCTAAGAGGAGTACCTATTTCACGCTCTTTCTGTTCGTCTGCTGTCAGGAAATTTGTGTACTCTCTCTTCTCGAGCTAACCCCCAAGCATTCCCCAGTTTTTTAGGTTCCTTTTCGAACCAAAATTCTCTACAAATAAATCGGTTTTTGACGTAATATAAAAGTTTTATTTCGGGCCAAAACTAAAAAAAAAACGTGAAAAATCGTGAATCATTAATTTGAAATACACAGGTCTTGGGCGAAAACAGTTTCAAATTAATTTGCATTTCAATTACAGTTTATTCTTTAACAAAGTTCAATTTTATTTTATCATCAGACTAAACCTAAAATCAAGTTTATCCGGATCATAGGCACTGCCAATACTAAATAAATATCAAATCAGCTAACAACAAAAGAGACCAATTAACGCAAACCCGTACACCACGGAGACAACTTAAACAAAATAGCTAAAATTTAAAAAATTTACAAACTATTCATCCATTTCAAATTGGAGCCAGCGATACTCCTTACGCCAGTCATAAAATTACTGCGAAATTCCGGCTAAATCAATAAATTTCAATGTAGCCAATATCTGTCTGCTTCTGAGTCTGAAAAATCCTCAGAAACAGACACTTGACAGACACTTTCTGAAGTGTCCCTAAAGTGTCACTTGTCATGCACTATAGAACAGTCATGGTAAGACACCCTCAAAAGTTAGTTCTAAAAGTGTAACTTAAGTGGCTCTTTTCTAGTTGACTATAAATACGGCCACTAACGCCTTGTGTATATATAATATTGGTAGAGAGTAGAGAAATTTGCAAGGAATTTAAATGAATTCTGATATACACGGAACTTAATTAAATTTTAATTTTTAACTCAAAATTTAGGTAACTCAATTCCAAGTTTAAAGTCGCAATTTAACTAATTTGTGACATTAAAGACGAAACTTAACTAAATTTCGACTTTAAACTCGAAGTTTAACTAAATTCCGATTTTAGATTGCAGATTCAAGTAAATACCGACTCTACAGTCTGAATTTAACTGAGTTCTGATTTTTCAAACACGGAAAAATTTAATTTAATCAAATTCCGATGGTATATAAGAAATTGAAATAAATTCCGACATACACGGAATTTAACTAAATTCATTTTTTAACTCGGAATTTAACTGAATTCCAACTTTAGATTCGCAATTTAACTAATTTCTGACTTTAAACTCGGAGTTTAACTAATTTCGGAATTTAATTAAATTCCGATTTTAGACTGCAAAACTTAAGTTAGCGACTCTAAATTCGGAATTTAAGTGACTTTTTTGATTTTAAACTCGAAACTTTACTAAATTCTGACAAATATCGAATTTAACTGAATCCCGATTTTAAACTTGGAATTTAGCTATAATTTTTCAAACATGGAAAAACGGAATTTAATTAAATTCCGATGTTATACAAGAAATTTAACTAAATTCCAACTTTAAAGTCGCAATTTAAGTAACTAATTTCTGACTTTAAACACCGAAGTTCACGAAATTTCGATTTTAAACTCGGAGTTTAACCAAAATCGATATGTAACAAAATTCCGATATTAAACTGAATTTAACTGAATTCTGCATTTAAACTTGGCACTTAACCAAATTCCGATATACGTTCAATTTCACTAAATTCCGATTTTAAATTAGGAATTTAACTAAATTTCAACTTTAAAGTCGCATTTAACTAGTTTCTGACTTTATACACGGAACTTAACGAAATTTCGATTTTAAACTCGGAGTTTAACCAAATTCGATATTTAACTAAATTTCGATTTTAGACTGCGAATTTAACTGAATTCTGATTTCAAACTTGGAATTTAACTAATTTCCGATATACATCCAGTTTTACTAAATTCCTATTTTGAACTCGGAATTCTACTACTAATTTCCACTTTAAAATTGCATGTAACTAATTTCTGACTTTAAACACGGAACTTAACGAAATTTCGATTTCGTACAGAATTTCCTGCACCCGCAAACCCAGCAATAAACTTTTGCTCGTACTCTTTTCCATAATCGTTTCTTACCTAAGGGATATCCCTTGGAGTATGTTCCAATTGAAGTATGTTCCTTTTTTTTCATCAGTTATATCATTCATTAAAAAAATTGCAGAATTATATATTTTTTTTAAATATTATTTTTAATAGGAAAAACAGTGGCGTATATATTTTTTTTTGACAAAAAGCATTTTTTACTGTAGTAGGTACATATAGCAAATTTTAGGACGTAGAATACGTGATTAAAATAAATCCCTTTTATCATGAAACCCTGTGTTAGGCACACTCGATAATTCTGTGGTAAAAAAATGTGCATTTCCAATGGAAAGTGATTTGGAGGTATTGTTGATTCCCATCTAATTTTAGCACTTATCATTTGAACCGATTAATTATTCAGCTCGCGTAAATACTTCGCTGAATTAACTTTTTTGATGGTGCTAGGAAAATTGTGACTTCTGTGTCTTTTTTATTTTCTCTTTTTACCCATATACCTATGATATGTGTCTTGCTCTAATTAGATGCAAGTAGATGGTATTGATTATGCATTTCCTGGTTACTACCCCCCCCAAATAAGGAGTTTTGAAATAACGCGCTATATTTGTTTTAACAATCGTTAAGGAAGGTTAATGGAAACTTTGTTGAACTTTGTTTTAACTAAACGAAGTCGACCTAAATTATATTTCCGCTAAATGCAGTTTTTAATTGAGGGACTTATAATTTTATTTTCGTTTCAAACTGACGCACAAAGTGTCGATGAGAATATATTATACAATATAGAAAAATAACTTAAATATACTTAATGATAAAAAAGGTATTTGTTCGACGTGGTTACTCATAGCAATATTTAAAAAGATGCAAATTACAAAATATAACATACGTAAATGAAATGCACGTAAAAACGCGTACCTACTACTACTACACGTGTCTGTGTACCAGGCTGAAGTTAGATTCAGATTTAGATTCAATATTTAGATTTTTACAACGGACCAGATAAGTACTAAACATCATTAAAAAAAAGTGATATAAATGTGTTCTGACGTAATACCACGCACGCATATGCACTTATTACACCCTACCTGAGACTTATGCGAAATAAATGCGTAAGGGGTAGAATCTACCCCCTCCCGGAAATGCAATAAAATTCAAAATAAAGTGAATCTGACGTTGTACAGCATTCTAATATTGAAAGTAGGGGACATATAGATGCATTTTATTACACCTTACCCAAGATTCATGCGAAATTACTTCGAGAGGGGTAGAATCTACCCCCTCTCGAAAAAGCAATAAAACTCAAAATAAAGTGAACCTGACGTTGTACAGCATTCTAGTGTGGAACGTAGGGGACTTATAGACGCAATTTATTACACCCTGCCCGAGATTCATGCGAAATAACTTCGAGAGGGGTGGAATCTACCCCCTCCAGGAAAAGCAATAAAACTCAAAATAAAGTGAACCTGACGTTGTACAGCATTCTAGTGTGGAACGTAGGGTACTCATAGATACACTTTATTACACCCTACCCGAGATTCATGCGAAATAACTTCGAGAGGGGTAGAATCTACCCCCTCCAGGAAAAGCAATAAAACTCAAAATAAAGTGAACCTGACGTTGTACAGCATTCTAGTGTTGAACGTAAGGCACCTACAGATACACCTTATTACACCCTACCCGAGATTCATGCGAAATAACTTCGAGAGGGGTAGAATCTACCCCCTCCCGAAAAGCAATAAAACTCAAAATAAAGTGAACCTGACGTTGTACAGCATTCTAGTGTGGAACGTAGGGGACTTATAGACGCAATTTATTACACCCAGCCCGAGATTCATGCGAAATAACTTCGAGAGGGGTGGAATCTACCCCCTCCAGGAAAAGCAATAAAACTCAAAATAAAGTGAACCTGACGTTGTACAGCATTCTAGTGTAGAACGTAGGGTACTCATAGATACACTTTATTACACCCTACCCGAGATTCATGCGAAATAACTTCGTGAAGGGTGGAATCCACCCCATCCCGTAAAAGCAATAAAACTCAAAATAAAGTAAACCTGACGTTGTACAGCATTCTGGTGTTGAGCGTAGGGGACTTATAGATGCACTTCATTACACCCTACCCGAGATTCATGCGAAATAACTTCGTGAAGGGTGGAATCTACCCCCTCCAGGAAAAGCAATAAAACTCAAAATCAAGTGAACCTGACGTTGTACAGCATTCTAGTGTGGAACGTAGGGGACCTACAGACGCAATTTATTACACCCAGCCCGAGATTCATGCGAAATAACTTCGGGAAGGGTGGAATCTACCCCATCCCGTAAAAGCAATAAAACTCAAAATAAAGTAAACCTGACGTTGTACAGCATTCTGGTGTTGAGCGTAGGGGACTTATAGATGCACTTCATTACACCCTACCCGAGATTTATGCGAAATAACTTCGAGAGGGGTAGAATCTACCCCCTCCAGGAAAAGCAATAAAACTCAAAATAAAGTAAACCTGACGTTGTACAGCATTCTGGTGTTGAGCGTAGGGGACTTATAGATGCACTTCATTACACCCTACCCGAGATTCATGCGAAATAACTTCGAGAGGGGTAGAATCTACCCCCTCCAGGAAAAGCAATAAAACTCAAAATAAAGTGAACCTGACGTTGTACAGCATTCTAGTGTGGAACGTAGGGTACTCATAGATACACTTTATTACACCCTATCCGAGATTCATGCGAAATAACTTCGTGAAGGGTGGAATCTACCCCATCCCGTAAAAGCAATAAAACTCAAAATAAAGTAAACCTGACGTTGTACAGCATTCTAGTATTGGGCGTAGGGGACTTATAGATGCACTTTATTACACCCTACCCAAGATTCATGCGAAATAACTTCGTGAAGGGTGGAATCTACCCCATCCCGTAAAAGCAATAAAACTCAAAATAAAGTAAACTTGACGTTGTACAGCATTCTAGTATTGGGCGTAGGGGACTTATAGATGCGATTTATTACACCCTACACAAGATTCATGCGAAATAACTTCGAGAGGGGTAGAATCTACCCCCTCCCGAAAAGCAATAAAACTCAAAATAAAGTGAACCTGACGTTGTACAGCATTCTAGTGTGGAACGTAGGGGACTTATAGACGCAATTTATTACACCCAGCCCGAGATTCATGCGAAATAACTTCGAGAGGGGTGGAATCTACCCCCTCCAGGAAAAGCAATAAAACTCAAAATAAAGTGAACCTGACGTTGTACAGCATTCTAGTGTGGAACGTAGGGGACTTATAGACGCAATTTATTACACCCAGCCCGAGATTCATGCGAAATAACTTCGAGAGGGGTGGAATCTACCCCCTCCAGGAAAAGCAATAAAACTCAAAATAAAGTGAACCTGACGTTGTACAGCATTCTAGTGTAGAACGTAGGGTACTCATAGATACACTTTATTACACCCTACCCGAGATTCATGCGAAATAACTTCGTGAAGGGTGGAATCTACCCCATCCCGTAAAAGCAATAAAACTCAAAATAAAGTAAACCTGACGTTGTACAGCATTCTAGTATTGGGCGTAGGGGACTTATAGATGCACTTTATTACACCCTACCCAAGATTCATGCGAAATAACTTCGTGAAGGGTGGAATCTACCCCATCCCGTAAAAGCAATAAAACTCAAAATAAAGTAAACCTGACGTTGTACAGCATTCTAGTATTGGGCGTAGGGGACTTATAGATGCGATTTATTACACACTACACAAGATTCATGCGAAATAACTTCGAGAGGGGTAGAATCTACCCCCTCCCGAAAAGCAATAAAACTCAAAATAAAGTGAACCTGACGTTGTACAGTATTCTAGTGTGGAACGTAGGGGACTTATAGACGCAATTTATTACACCCAGCCCGAGATTCATGCGAAATAACTTCGAGAGGGGTGGAATCTACCCCCTCCAGGAAAAGCAATAAAACTCAAAATAAAGTGAACCTGACGTTGTACAGCATTCTAGTGTGGAACGTAGGGTACTCATAGATACACTTTATTACACCCTACCCGAGATTCATGCGAAATAACTTTGTGAAGGGTGGAATCTACCCCATCCCGTAAAAGCAATAAAACTCAAAATAAAGTAAACCTGACGTTGTACAGCATTCTAGTATTGGGCGTAGGGGACTTATAGATGCACTTTATTACACCCTACCCAAGATTCATGCGAAATAACTTCGTGAAGGGTGGAATCTACCCCATCCCGTAAAAGCAATAAAACTCAAAATAAAGTAAACCTGACGTTGTACAGCATTCTAGTATTGGGCGTAGGGGACTTATAGATGCGATTTATTACACCCTACACAAGATTCATGCGAAATAACTTCGAGAGGGGTAGAATCTACCCCCTCCCGAAAAGCAATAAAACTCAAAATAAAGTGAACCTGACGTTGTACAGCATTCTAGTGTGGAACGTAGGGGACTTATAGACGCAATTTATTACACCCAGCCCGAGATTCATGCGAAATAACTTCGAGAGGGGTGGAATCTACCCCCTCCAGGAAAAGCAATAAAACTCAAAATAAAGTGAACCTGACGTTGTACAGCATTCTAGTGTGGAACGTAGGGTACTCATAGATACACTTTATTACACCCTACCCGAGATTCATGCGAAATAACTTCGTGAAGGGTGGAATCTACCCCATCCCGTAAAAGCAATAAAACTCAAAATAAAGTAAACCTGACGTTGTACAGCATTCTGGTGTTGAGCGTAGGGGACTTATAGATGCACTTCATTACACCCTACCTCAGATTCATTCGAAATAACTTCGAGAGGGGTGGAACGTTCATTGATGTCTTTCTCAATGCTATTCTACGCCTTAGTGTGAAAATTACCTCAGATAATTTGATATTAAAATGCATTAGCGACAACAAAAAAAGCGATGCGGAACAAAATGTTACATTTGCAGACGTAGCAGTTGCAAGGACACTGATTACTGAGGCGTATTTGATTCACCACAAAGGATTGCTGATCTAACTGATTTAAGTGATCCTTCTTTTTCTTGGAATCACTTAGAATAGTTTGGCAATGATGATGGTTATCTGAACTGATGTCAATAAAACAAGATCACCTCATTTCGGTTCACTTAAAGTGATTTAGATTAGTTGGATTAGGTGAATCAAATACGCCTCTGATTGACTTGATATGCATGCTCGCATGTTTGCTTTGAATGGCGTTTTCCTCTAGCAGCAGCCTTATTCTTGAAATTCGAGTAGTGAATTTTCATATTCGAATGACGTCAAAACAGAGTAGTATCTGACAGCTTGTCGTTAAGAATCCGTCAGTTATGCATCATGAAGGCGTCATTCGAATACGGAAATTGACTATTCGAATTTCAAGACTAAGGGCCATTTGCACCACACAATTTTTAACTACACCTAGTTAAGGCTTCCATTATTACCATGGTTACTCTTGCTAATAGCTATGGTTTAGGGTCTTTAACTTTAGGTTTACCTAAATTTGCTTGGTGCAAACTGCAAACATAGATTAGGCTGATGGTGCCGACGACTTTGATCTTCTAGGGTTAAGATATAATTTCGACACTAGCCGTGGAATAACCTTGAAAAGAACATCGATAAATATCTAAACGTCGGCAGTTTCTACTTAATTTGTTTGTAGCAATTATATTGGATAATAGGATTATAGGATAATATGAATTTAAAAGGATTTGTTCCTGTTCTCGACAACCACTTTTTTTACCCTTTTGAGGACGCTGTATCAAAAAAAGGTTTTACCTGAGTTTAAGGTTTACCGTTTTCAATCCTGGCTAACCGCCTAATAAATCATATCCTTCAATTTTGGTTAGAGGTAGTTCCTAAAAACTCATCAGTCATACAGTTTTAAGGCAACTCTTAGAATGCTTTAGGAAATTATAAATACATTATTTTTCGCTAATGCGGTCTAATATCAGGTCCAGAGTATAGGGCGAAGGGTAGTCGTAATTTAGCTCCTCAATGTCATTTAGTTGTCTATATTTTTCAACCATGTTCGTTGTAGAATCGTCTGCAATACCATAGTATTTAAAAAATATTTGAGCATTGATCCATGGTAGCAAAACAAAGCAAACAAACTCTTTATCACATATGTTTGTGCATTTAATTATTTCATTTGAAATAAATGTTGACATTGAAGCATCTATAAAGGCTGTCGAATAGTCCCATTTCAAATGTTTCTTTCTATCTTCTGTTATTCGGAAACGTCTAGCTTGGTCATTATCTTCTCTGGTGTCATAAATTTTTTCAAAATTTTGTTTGTTACTCCATACAAAACCTTCTAAAACTATGTTTGTAAGACATATATCTCTTTTATTATGTGTTGACATAAAAGGATCTATAGATCTAGCATTGCAAAGAGGACATATGTAGACAAAATCGTCGTTTTGTGCGTCCGAAAATGAAATATTTTCACCAGCTTCCGAACATTTTTGAAAGTGACACCACCTCTTACATTGGTCGCATTTTATCGCTTCATTTTCACATTTTACACCGCATATTACACATAATTCGCTCATGTTCTCGGATGATAGCAATAGAAGTGATTGAAGGTCAATGCGATAAGATTCAGGGTCAAAATCACAATTATCAGGAAACAGTTTACATATTGAATTGGCCTTGGATAAAGAGTGGATATAAAATAAAATATATATTCCACAATTGACATTGTCTGTCTGTTTTGGACACTCCAAGTTTTTTATTGTCCAAGATCGAATGTTTAACTTTTCAAACTTATTTATTCTATCTCTGGCAATAAAAAATCTACGGACATGTTCGTATACTCTTTGAAGCGAATAAGTGGATGGCGAAGGATCCAGGAAATAAATAATTTTGTTATCTAAATCAAGAATAATTAATGTCCAATGTGATTCATTTATATTTAGTACCATTAATACAAAATTTTTTTTTGTTAATGATTTAACATATGGCTCGAATTTTGTGTAAGTGTTAGAGTGTTTTGAAAATACCATTTGACATGATACCGTATCAACATAATATATGTTAGAACAATGCTTTAATAAGGTATAAGCCACCGCATCTATTCCAAAATCCGATAACCATCTTCTTTCGGAAACAGCTGGAATTTGTAAGTCAACGTTATTGAGTGACAAAAATCGTAAGTAGTCTTCTGAAGACAATTTAACGGAATTGCAATTTTCGGCATTTTTATAGATTCCTATAATGAAAGATTTACCCATTTTATAAAATAAATCGGCACAATGTAGATAGTATTCATTATTAAAAAATAGAGCATTAATCAATGCCCTTGCAGAAGGAAAGTCAGAATTTGAAGAACTTGCGGATAGTCTGCTTGAAACGAGGTTTTCTTGGTATTGTGTGCATTCTAGTGATTTTGAAAAAGACCCGGGTTTGTTTTCCTTCGACGAACTGACAGTCTTATCTAAATGTCTCGCAATTGCATGAAGGGAAAAATAAGAGGAATGCTGTTTTTTAGGTTTCCATATCTCTTGCTTTAAAGGCTTGTCCAACTCTTCACTAAGAGCCAAGGCAACGTCATACTCTTCGAGTTTTCTTTTTTTTGGCTTTTTACCAATATCGAGTTCTAATATTTTTAAATCGATATCCACCCTTTCTTTAACTTTTTCTACAAATCTTCCAATTTTTAAATGTAATTCGTCACGCAAAATGTCTTTTTTGATGATTTTAAACCAGCATTCCACATTTGCGTTGCTGTATCGTGGCATTTTTGTTGTGGTCATTTCTAAAGTAAGCGAAGTCCATAACGGAACAAAGGGCATACAGTACTGAAGCATGTAGTCAATAAAATGTTGGCTAGCAAATTCGTTTATCTCAAATATCTGTTCGTTCTCATATTTGTTCGTTTGTTCCGATACGCTTAAATATATTTTGAAGAAATAAATGTAAAATGGAGAATCCGTGTATTTCGCTCTAACTTTATCGTCCTCTTCAATTTCTTCTGAGCCTTCAAGATCATGGTCAGGTATTGTATATCCGTCGCCGAAATCCTTTAATGTTTTCAAAGCATTGTCAAGTCGTATATTTCGTCTCTTGCTGAGTAGAATTATGCAGAAAAGGCGAAATAGATCTCCCAATTGATCTAAAGATGCTACACCCATTAGTATGGTGACCAACTCGGTAATAACTTTTCTACTACTCTTTTGAATTTTTAGTTTTGAAAGTTTTCGCATTATCATTTTAACAAAATGCGCACAACAGCATCTCAAAACTATTATGTCACTCATATCTTTTGAATGGCCTATTACATATTGGTATATTCGATGAAGATAACTATAAAGAGTGATTTCGTTTAAACCAAAACAGACTGCAGATAGAATTGCGAAGCTCCAATCTGTTACTACTATGTCAAATATAGGCCATTTTTTTCTTAAATTCACCACCACAAAGCGTTTGAAGCGAATGAAAAAACAGGACAAATTGCTCGCATCGTGTTGGGATGTGATTAACTCGCATACAGGAACAATTCTTCCTTTTTGATTAATAACCATCGCATAGTATAACGTTCGACCGTGTGTAAATGGTCTGCAAACTGAACCAGTGGCGTCAAAATACGCAACTACTTTTTGATGTCTGGGAATCAGTACATCGACTTGACGCTTGCTATATAATGACACGAATGTGTCGGTCGAAGGGGCTTGAATGTACTGGAAACTCCCATCGGTTTCATTATTAGCCCTCAAGAGTACATCTAAGTACGAATTATTGTTTAAATCTAACTCATTTTTGGCTTCTGACCGAGCTTTCTGATACACAGAAACAGAACGAATTTTTTGCCAGTTTCCTTCTTTAAATAAATTTTGATCTGCATCCTTAATGTCCGCTTGCCTTTTCTTACTAGGCAATATGGACAAGAGCTCAGTTTTAACGCTCTGTCGTTCATGTCCCCTTAACTGATAACTATATTCCTGTCCAACGTGTTTGTCATTTTCTAGATCATATCTTATTAGGATTTGTAAGTAATTGTCATGACAGCGTTTGTATTCTAGTCTAAAATTCCGACAATTTAAATGTTTACATTTACCGTACTCAACAAAATCCGGACTTTTGTATGATTTTCTTCCTTGTCCGCCCTTAAAAACGACAACACAAGATATTCCAATAGAAGGTAACAGATCTTTTAATAAAATATGTCTTCGCTCAAATACAAAATCGTTCGAGTTAACCTTTATTATTAGAAAATTCGGAAACTTTACGTTTCTGTTAGTCTCAAAACATTTCTGGATAACGTCATTTATACTACGATCATAAACAGAATTCAAATCTTTTTCGATAAACTTGGATACAGCTACATCAATTTGATTTCCATCTTTGATTTCAAAATCGGTTTTTGATTTGTCTTTGTCTATTGATATAAAGAGATCGCTGGAAGTATTGCTCTTGATATCATACTCCTGTTCACGTTTTGTCTCTTCGTTCTTCCCTGAATCTTTTAGCATAGATCTTTTCCTTTTTACGATTTGCTGAATGCGTAACCTATTTTGATGGCAATCTTGCAAATTCAATTTGTCAAGAATTAATTTAATGACAGGGGAAGACAATTCAATATCTTTTGCACAATCAACAGTGATATTCATTTCAGTTAATATCAAGTCAATTTTGTCGTCATTGACTTTAATACGCTTTTTGATAGGCATTTTATCGAATTATAAATAACAAGACAAACTCCCCAATACAACTCGCAATAGATAGAAATTTTAAATTGTAACTTAAGAGTTTATCTAGAAAAAATATTGTTTCTCATTAACCAGATAAGCGAAAAGATAATATTCTCCTTTGTATGTAACTCGGTACGTACTAAGACTAAGTCAAAATTACTTAATATAGTAACCTACCTACTAATCTAATCTTACCCTACATAAAATCAAGTAAAATATGAATAAAAAACGCAGTTAATCAAAATAAGTAGTGAATACTTCTACGTAATAAAATAATATAAAAAAAACGAATAAAGAGATGAAAAGAAAAATGTAAAAACCCAAACAATACTTGAATTTACTCTATTTTAAATTCTAGTCAAATAGGTAGGTAGCTACGTGTAAATATCAAGTTGGTAAATACCTGCTACCTACTTTGAAACTATAGTAAATAATAAGTAATAAACTTTTAAACCTAAGTTTAAAGCAAAGCGTTAACTTTAAATTTAATATTAACTAAGAGAAACCAGGAAATAGTAAACAACCTACAAGAAAAAGAAAGATTAATTACGAAAAATTAAAAAGCTTAATAAAAATTACAGAATCGCTGATATTTGTTATTGAGCTTATAACTTATAACGCACCCAACCGGCCAACCGTATGCAATTCCAAATGCTAATATAAATTGTTTAAAGCGGGAGGCAGCCATAAGGTAAACGTTTCGACTAAAGAGAGTTTTCGCGATGCTTACGATAAATCGGTCACACGTTATATGTCTTAAAATTTGTAAAGGTAGTAAGTAAACCGTCATTCCATTACATTATTATCGTGAAATATAACGTCTTGACTTATCTGGGCATGTAATATACTGATGTACCTAAGGTAATATGTGTATTAAACTGCTAGCATATACTACAGAATGCTGTAACAAATTAAATTGTTAACATTAGATCATTGGTGAATATAAATTACTAAATAAAATTCAGCAACAAAGCACTACAACAATGCTTATGACAAAATACATACAGAAAGCAGAAAAACTATTCAAAATATCTGTAAATAAAGTATAAAAAATAAAAAATGTTGTGCGCATAACATTGTATTCCATTTTTAGTTTAATTAACAAGTTGTATTTAAAAATTTTCAATAAAATTTTAGGTTTTGTTCATATTAAAATTTTTTGCAAACTTTTTCTATATGCACTATGCACCACTTTTTCTATAAACAACAGAACACAAAATGTAATTTTTCTCTTAAACGAATAATTTTATCAAAATATTTTAAATGAGAAAAATGACCACGATGCAACATTTATAAATATTTAAGCATTTACTTTGGAAGTCGATAAAGTTTGTCACTTTGAGTTTTATTGCTTTTCCGGGAGGAGGTAGACTCCACCCCTCTCGAAGTTATTTCGCATGAATCTTGGGTAAGGTGTAATAAAGTCCACCTAAAAGTCTAATACGTTCCACACTAGAATGCTGTACAACGTCAGGTTCACTTTATTTTGAGTTTTATTGCTTTTACGGGATGGGGTAGATACCACCCTTCACGAAGTTATTTCGCATGAATCTTGGGTAGGGTGTAATAAAGTGCAGCTATAAGTCCCCTACGCCCAATACTAGAATGCTGTACAACGTCAGGTTTACTTTATTTTGAGTTTTATTCCTTTTCCTGGAGGGGGTAGATTCCACCCCTCTCGAAGTTATTTCGCATGAATCTCGGGCTGGGTGTAATAAATTGCGTCTATAAGTCCCCTACGTTCCACACTAGAATGCTGTACAACGTCAGGTTCACTTTATTTTGAGTTTTATTGCTTTTCGGGAGGGGGTAGATTCTACCCCTCTCGAAGTTATTTCGCATGAATCTTGTGTAGGGTGTAATAAATCGCATCTATAAGTCCCCTACGCCCAATACTAGAATGCTGTACAACGTCAAGTTTACTTTATTTTGAGTTTTATTGCTTTTACGGGATGGGGTAGATACCACCCTTCACGAAGTTATTTCGGATGAATCTTGGGTAGGGTGTAATAAAGTGCAGCTATAAGTCCCCTACGCCCAATACTAGAATGCTGTACAACGTCAGGTTTACTTTATTTTGAGTTTTATTCCTTTTCCTGGAGGGGGTAGATTCCACCCCTCTCGAAGTTATTTCGCATGAATCTCGGGCTGGGTGTAATAAATTGCGTCTATAAGTCCCCTACGTTCCACACTAGAATGCTGTACAACGTCAGGTTCACTTTATTTTGAGTTTTATTGCTTTTCGGGAGGGGGTAGATTCTACCCCTCTCGAAGTTATTTCGCATGAATCTTGTGTAGGGTGTAATAAATCGCATCTATAAGTCCCCTACGCCCAATACTAGAATGCTGTACAACGTCAAGTTTACTTTATTTTGAGTTTTATTGCTTTTACGGGATGGGGTAGATTCCACCCTTCACGAAGTTATTTTGCATGAATCTTGGGTAGGGTGTAATAAAGTGCATCTATAAGTCCCCTACGCCCAATACTAGAATGCTGTACAACGTCAGGTTTACTTTATTTTGAGTTTTATTGCTTTTACGGGATGGGGTAGATTCCACCCTTCACGAAGTTATTTCGCATGAATCTCGGGTAGGGTGTAATAAAGTGTATCTATGAGTACCCTACGTTCCACACTAGAATGCTGTACAACGTCAGGTTCACTTTATTTTGAGTTTTATTGCTTTTCCTGGAGGGGGTAGATTCCACCCCTCTCGAAGTTATTTCGCATGAATCTCGGACTGGGTGTAATAAATTGCGTCTATAAGTCCCCTACGTTCCACACTAGAATGCTGTACAACGTCAGGTTCACTTTATTTTGAGTTTTATTGCTTTTCGGGAGGGGGTAGATTCTACCCCTCTCGAAGTTATTTCGCATGAATCTTGTGTAGGGTGTAATAAATCGCATCTATAAGTCCCCTACGCCCAATACTAGAATGCTGTACAACGTCAGGTTTACTTTATTTTGAGTTTTATTGCTTTTACGGGATGGGGTAGATTCCACCCTTCACGAAGTTATTTCGCATGAATCTTGGGTAGGGTGTAATAAAGTGCATCTATAAGTCCCTACGCCCAATACTAGAATGCTGTACAACGTCAGGTTTACTTTATTTTGAGTTTTATTGCTTTTACGGGATGGGGTAGATTCCACCCTTCACGAAGTTATTTCGCATGAATCTCGGGTAGGGTGTAATAAAGTGTATCTATGAGTACCCTACGTTCCACACTAGAATGCTGTACAACGTCAGGTTCACTTTATTTTGAGTTTTATTGCTTTTCGGGAGGGGGTAGATTCTACCCCTCTCGAAGTTATTTCGCATGAATCTTGTGTAGGGTGTAATAAAGTGCATCTATAAGTCCCCTACGCCTAATACTAGAATGCTGTACAACGTCAGGTTTACTTTATTTTGAGTTTTATTGCTTTTACGGGATGGGGTAGATTCCACCCTTCACGAAGTTATTTCGCATGAATCTTGGGTAGGGTGTAATAAAGTGCATCTATAAGTCCCCTACGCCCAATACTAGAATGCTGTACAACGTCAGGTTTACTTTATTTTGACTTTTATTGCTTTTACGGGATGGGGTAGATTCCACCCTTCACGAAGTTATTTCGCATGAATCTCGGGTAGGGTGTAATAAAGTGCATCTATAAGTCCCCTACGCCCAATACTAGAATGCTGTACAACGTCAGGTTTACTTTACTTTGAGTTTTATTGCTTTTACGGGATGGGGTAGATTCCACCCTTCACGAAGTTATTTCGCATGAATCTCGGGTAGGGTGTAATAAAGTGTACCTATGAGTACCCTACGTTCCACACTAGAATGCTGTACAACGTCAGGTTCACTTTATTTTGAGTTTTATTGCTTTTCGGGAGGGGGTAGATTCCACCCCTCTCGAAGTTATTTCGCATGAATCTCGGGCAGGGTGTAATAAAATGCGTCTATAAGTCCCCTACGTTCCACACTAGAATGCTGTACAACGTCAGGTTTACTTTATTTTGAGTTTTATTGCTTTTACGGGATGGGGTAGATTCTACCCTTCACGAAGTTATTTCGCATGAATCTCGGGTAGGGTGTAATAAAGTGTATCTATGAGTACCCTACGTTCCACACTAGAATGCTGTACAACGTCAGGTTCACTTTATTTTGAGTTTTATTGCTTTTCCTGGAGGGGGTAGATTCCACCCCTCTCGAAGTTATTTCGCATGAATCTCGGGCAGGGTGTAATAAATTGCGTCTATAAATCCCCTACGTTCCACACTAGAATGCTGTACAACGTCAGGTTCACTTTATTTTGAGTTTTATTGCTTTTTCGAGAGGGGGTAGATTCTACCCCTCTCGAAGTAATTTCGCATGAATCTTGGGTAAAGTGTAATAAAATGCATCTATATGTCCCCTACTTTCAATACTAGAATGCTGTACAACGTCAGATTCACTTTATTTTGAATTTTATTGCATTTCCGGGAGGGGGTAGATTCTACCCCTTACGCATTTATTTCGCATAAGTCTCAGGTAGGGTGTAATAAGTGCATATGCGTGCGTGGTATTACGTCAGAACACATTTATATCACTTTTTTTTAATGATGTTTAGTACTTATCTGGTCCGTTGTAAAAATCTAAATATTGAATCTAAATCTGAATCTAACTTCAGCCTGGTTGTCTGTGTGACTGCACTAAGCACTACTGCTATTTATACGATTCCCATAGTTTGTTTCAAAAGCAGACGAATAAACAAGATAACTCACCAGTTAAAAGAGGCTGAATGATCCCGTTTTGTCCGAACTGCCTCGTATTATTTTCTACAGGGCCCTCTGTCATGTTGGACCAACTTTTCGATTTATTTATGTTTTGAATTTTCGCACGTTTACTGTTGACATCCTATAGAGCGCCACCAGTTTGTGTCAGTCACTACGTGTGGCCATCTGTAGACTAATCGAATAATAAGCTGAAGCTTGCCGCTTGGATAGAATGACGAAGTTATCGATCTATGCAATTAAAAGGTCAGGGAAAGGCGGGTGATAATACAAATTTGAAAAAAAAACTGGTGATGTTAAAGATTCTTTTAAGGACTAGTTTTATGTGCAATTTGCCAGTACTTACCGTTACTCTAGTTTTCTGAAATATCACAGTAACACAATTCAACCAGCACGAAACTTGCTTCTTTTCTTATCATCGATAACTGATTTTAAGGACGTTACTTATCACATTAAACATTAATTACCCAAGCAGTAAAGTTAATGAAGCTGAAAATAAAGATCGCTTCCAGTTCCAGCAGAAAATGTTCTCATGCAGACAATGTTTGTCTATTAATTATTGTTCACCGTTGCCTAGCATGTTTACATCAGTTTTATCAAATTAGTCGCATATTTAAGTCGTAAACCATAATAACTGTGTTATGTGAATTTTTTATTTGTTTTGATATGCTGTATAAGAAGGATCACAAACATGAGATAAACAGTGAATAAGGGGGGGGGGGGGGGAAGCTTAAATTCGACCTTTTACACTCAGGAAATATAGCCTTTACATGGAATAATTTCATATTCAAGGTAGGTACTAAAGAAAATTGCGTTTCTGTCGGCGCTGTAGTAAAACGACAAGCAAGTAAACAATTATTTTTATTTACATATACGACCTACTTACAACTATGTAATACTGATCGTAATTATCAGTCAAATAAATATATGGGTTCGAACGAAAAACATCGTCTTCATAAACAAAAATAATCAACACTTCCTATTATATTAGCAATATCTAAAAAGTTTTTTACATTTATGTTACGTCAGTTCTGGATAATACTTATTAAGATTAAGTCACATGGATGTGTATTAGGTATTATAACAATTAGGTCTGAAAAACATATTAATTGCATCAGACAAAACAGAAAATGTTTGCATAGAGAGTAGGGACACATCCACTGGACCTGAAATCACTAAAACTTAAAGCTACATTGGAGTTTCATTGATAACGTATGTAATAATCTACCAGATTATGGTACTAATCACTGTAAATAATCGCCAGTAGAGAACCTAACAATAAGTTTATCTCATTATTTTTGCTGCGCGTTCCCTGTCTCGTTCCACTTCGATTGGATGCATTCTTTTTCTGTGAGAAAAACAATTTCCTGAGCTTGCAAATGCTTTCGGACAGTAAGGACATTGGTAAGGTCTGGCACCTGTATGCTGATTAATATGAAACTACAAATAATAATCCATAATATTATCCTTTAAAAGTCATATCATATTCCTTCCTACCTTCAAGTCCTGATTCCTCTTGAAAGTTTTGTCACACAAAGGACATTTATGAGGCCTTAAATCACTGTGCGTGATAGAATGAGCCCTCAAAGTACTATTAGTTGGATAAACTCTCCCGCACACCTCACAGGGGAACTGAACACCTTGGTGATACTCTTTGTGACGAAACAAGTTGCACTGCGTTTTGAAACTGAAAGGTATTTCAATTTTAGCTAACATGCTGATCTGCAACTTTAACACTTACACTCTGCCGCAAATATCGCATCCATATTGCCCTTTAGGTCGATGAGTTTCCAAGTGCACCTTCAATGCCCCTTTGGAAGTAATATCTTTGGCACAAATTGGGCATTTGTAGATGACCGATCCCTCATCTCCTTTGCTTCTTTCTTGACTTCCACCTCCCGTCTGGTGTTTCTCCAAATGAGCGTTATTCACTAGAACCGTTGCTAAATTTGTTTGTATTTTATTAAAAGTAAAACTAAGAATTCTCTTCGTGTAGTTGGTCGAGTGAATGTACATGTGCTGCTGCAAGGCCTTATTCGTAGAAAAGCTCCTTTTGCACACTGAGCATAAATAAATTATACAAGTATTCTCAGAATTGTCACTCTCAGAGGACCCGGTCTCTTGTAAGCCCGACCGAGCCTCCTCAATGTCCTCATCAGACTCGTCGTCATCTTCGAGCCCTTCAAGAACTGTTTGAGCCGGGTCATCTGGCAGTTCAGATTCAGTCTCAGGATCACTATCTTCTAAGCAGCATTGGAGAACTGACATGGGGTCCACACGCACTTCCATTTCAGTTTCTTCAGCCTCTGACTCTTGGTCTTCAGGATACTGCAACAAATTTGGATTAGATTTACAGATAGTTGATATGTAGAAAAAAAAAACAACAATAAAGACTACAAGTTTCCAGTAAACAAAAACAAGTTGAGTTTAATATTTTTTTAATTCCTATTAACTTGTTACGAAGAAGAATCTAGCTGAGAACAAAATTTTTGGCTAGGGTTATCAAGGGTTTGTTTTTTTTAAAGTCATGCATCCCTTCTTCAATTTATAAAAAAAAGAGTTAGCATTATTTTTTGTTGATAATGGATTCAGTCCGAGTAACTTCGAGAACGCATTATTGCGGATAAAATAAATCTTGGTTCAACAAAACAACTCCAAGAGACGCAACATATTTAATATGACCAATTAGATTTTGGAAAAGAGTTTACCTTGGTTAAATATGTGTGCAACAGAGACACATTGTCGGTTTTAGTGGGTTCTGGGCTGACCGGTGTAGATAAAATGCATCTAGTCATTTTCTCCTGATTTTTTAGAGCCATTGTAGCAAAAGAATGAAATCCATTAATTTTTATCACGCAGTCTTCACATATCATTTTTGGCAATTTGTCTTCTAAGCTAATCTGCAGGAGAAAAAAAACATGTCGGACATTCCTTCACAAGAGGCTCTAGCAATAATGGGCCTTACGGAGACAGAGAGATATTTCCTAATTTTGGCGTGCAAAAATGCCTGTTTGGCCTCCTCACTGAACAGAAAAACACCGCACTTAACTTCGATTGAGCAAATTCTACACCATTTTTCAATATCCATTTTCGTTTATTACCACATTGAACACAAACTAGCGCCCCTGTACTGTAAAAGTGTTGCAGTTACATCGGGACTTTAATTAGATATACAGAATATAAAAAAGAACTATACCGTCCTTTAATAGAGATCATTGCGCACACACTCAATAGGTACATTTCATGAAAATTCTGTGTGCTTTTAAAAAACGTAAATCATTCAGCTGGATGTCCAATTCCGAACGAAGAATGTAAGGTTATCCAGGATTTTCATCTGGATTCCCGAGTAAATTCTCGAAGAATGATCTTTGCCGAGTAATTTGTGACACTTTTTTTAAACTTCCAGCACTTTCGACAATGCCTAATAAATTTCCGATTGACAGACGTCAAAAAACACGTGTACATTCTTCGCGCCATTGTGAGGTTTCAAGCGCGGACGCAGACAACTCGTAATTTCAGAAAGGGGGATCCAGCGATTGCCTTTTAAAATCAATATGACCAGCCGAGCCAACCAACAAATCTAGGGGTTGTGTCAGTGACGCAAGGGCAGCATTATCGTCTATTCTCCCTAATCAATACTGCTAGAGACAAGATCCTGCAGCTCCGAGTGATCAACCTCTTGAAGGGTTATAGGATCCTGTTATCAATTTTCCCTAATGCGCCTGCTTTCATTACATTTTCTTCCGTTTAGGGAATACTTACCATGTTCAGGATTTGTCTGTCTGCACATCAAAATGTAACATATATTAGTCGGTAGATATATTTTTAGCTTTCTAGCCTTTAGGTGGTAAAACATTATTTCTGTTTACAGCGTATATCTTATCACTTCAGTACGCCTCTAAACGTTTAACTCAAAAATAGAATAGATCATCAAGTATTGTTGAACTGTGACATTGGGGGACAGTCTTAGTCACCAACTTTTCAAGAAAATTATTATTTCCGTTTAAATCGAGTTAGGAACGAAAAGTTTCAGGAAAAATAGGTCTGTTAGAATCTGGGGCTCCTGGGGAAAAGTCGTCCACAGGTGGTGGCAAAAGTGGGAAGAAGGGTAGGGGAGGTGGTGCGGCGGCATGAGCACCTTTTCTAGACCTTACCAAACCTATAAAATTCGCATATTATACTTCTAATAAAAGTAGTACATTAAAGCAAAAGTTACCAGTAGTATGATGCTGTTTGACAAAAGCCTAAATCTGTGGCAGGGTCTGAATCCAGTACGGTGAAATGGTTCAAACTGACACTAATGCTCGTCATGTAGAACATCTTTTGTAAATTTTCTGTTAAGTTTCTGTTCTTTTCCTATAACTTTTGCCATTTTGTAATGATATTTAACACCAAATGTCAATTAAGTGGGTTCTTTAAAACCTACTAGTAAATTTACACCTCTGGACAAAATACATAAATAAGCTTTTTGATGACAACAGATCAATACAACCACCTAATTCCGCATGTTCTAACAATTTACCAATAACAATCAGAGAAGTGGAAAAAAACAATAACACAATTAATTAAAAGACGGCAAAGCCCCTGGACCAGATAACACATATGCTGAGTTCATAAAGCGTTTTGATGCAAAGGGCATCCAACGCGTAACTACAATTTTTAACAACATATACTCAAGTACGATAATACTAAAGACATGGTTAAAGACAACATTTATTGCTTTACCTAAGAAAACGAGCTCTGTGTCTTGTGGCAATTTCCAAACGATCAGCTTGATGAGCCATCTCCTGAAGCAGTTCCTAAAAATTATACATCAGAGAAATTTTAGGCTGTGTGAAGAACAAATCAGCCGTACACAATTTGGATTTCGAAATAAGCTAGGAACAAGAGAAGCCCTCTTCAGTATACAGGTGCTAGAGATGTAAATTGCAATGTCCATGCCTGTTTCATTGACTATCACAAGGCATTCGACATAGTAAAACATGCCACGCTTATGAAAGTATTAGCAGATAGGTGGTAAAACATTATTTGAGCAGCTGTTATTGGTGATCCCAGTTTGGTAAGGATCAATCAAAAAAAACTACGGGATGTGAACCGTTATAATTGTCGACGTTTCGGCTCTAAAACAGAGCCATCCTCAGGACACTAAAAATTGTGAAAAAGGCATTCCATAAATGCATCGAACTACGGTAATGACATTAAATTGAAATAACACATACCACAATCAAATTTAAAAAGCATTAAAAAGTTTACATAATACAAAAACAACCTAACAAAGAGTATCATTAACAATTAAAACAAATATATTAAAAATACAAAAAACACAAAATCTATACTCACATATAACACTTGCCACTCCCTGTGTGTCAGACTCAAAATGGCTTTCCCAGGACATATCGTATATTTACCGAATATATTATTATTGCCACTATAGTGTGTTAATGTGGTTTGGATATTACCGTAGTTCGATGCATTTATGGAATGCCTTTTTCACAATTTTTAGTGTACTGAGGATGGCTCTGTTTTAGAGCCGAAACGTCGACAATTATAACGGTTCACATCCCGTAGTCTTTTTATTGATCCTTACCAAACTATCCACCGTACGGAAAAACATTATTTCTGTTTACAGTGGATATCTTATCACTTCCGTATGCCTCTAAACGTTTAACTCAAAAATAGATTCGATAATCAAGTATTATATGAGCTATGACATAGTGGAATGAGTCATTCACCAGCTTTTCAAGAAAATTATTATTTCCGTTTAAATCGACTTAGGAGCGAAAAATTTCAGAAAAAGTAAGCAGATCTGTCGCTGTTAGTATCTGGGGCTCCTGGGGAAAGTCGTCCACAGGTGGGGGCAAAAGTGGGAAGAAGGGTGGGGGAGGTGGTGCGGCGGCAGGAACACCTTTTGTAGACCATACCAAACCTATAAATTTTGCAAATTATATTTCTAATAAAAGTAGTAAATTACTGTTGTGTATTACAACTGTAATTTAGATACTACAACTAGCAAATCTACCGGGGAGATATCGCTATTCACCAGAGTCGTTAGGCTGGTTATAATTATTATCTGGGTTATCCAAGTCTTCATATGGAAACCGAGGGCTCTTATTATTATGTTCATAATACGGGGTGTTCATAATAAAACTTCATCTAGCAGGCTATGAAATTTTGACAGAAAAGGATGACGTAATCAACATAAATGGACTTTTGTTTCTCCATCCTTTTCTTTTGACATTTCACAGCCAACTAGATGAAGTTTTATAATGAACACCCGTTATGTTACAACGGGATTGAATCGCACCGTTCCCTGGCATACCCTAATCTGGTTTCCATGCCTCTTCCATAACATTCCTTCATCGAGCCTGCATAAGAATATTATCCTGCCCAATTTTCTGATAATTACGGCTTTCACCCAAGTTGGTTTGTTCTGGTTTTGGTAGTCCTTGACGTAGACTTTATCTCCTATGTTTATCTTACTTTCTACCCCACCATAATCTCTCCTTTGTCTTCGTTGTGATTTTCGTATGTTTTCTCCAATCATTCTCTCCTGCTTTGCTGTTCGTTTCCTTATACATCCTTATACAAATCGTTTCCTTATACATGAGAGTCTTGTTCTTAATTCCCTTTTAAACATCAAGCTTGCTGGTGTTGCCTTGATGGTTGTGTGCTCCGATGTCCTATAGCTCTAGTTCAAGTAACATTCTTGATAATAATGTCTGAATAGGTGTGCTTTTGTTTTCTGGTTCACTTAGCACGGTCTTCAGTTTATTTTTCACATTCTTCACTGCAATTTCGGCAGCGCGATTGCTCTATTGATGTCCTGGTGGTGATGTCAGGTGGTTTATGCCATTGAGTGTACAACATTCTTTCATTCTTCTTGATGTTAAATTTGCTCCTGTGTCACTCAACATTGTCGACGGAATGCCAAACATAGCAAATGTTTCTCGCAGACGCTCTATTATCTCATCAGTTGTTCCTCTATTTATTGGAAATACTTCCAACCATTTCGTATATGCATCTGTTATTATTAGGAAGTTTGTGTTCTTGATTGGTCCACACAAATCTACATGAAGCATTGTTGCCACTGTTCATAGATACAACAATTACAACAAAAGTTACCAGTAGTATGATGCTATTTGACAAAAGCCTGAAGCTCAGGCAGGAGGGTGAAATGGTTGAAACTGAAACTAATACTCGTCATGTAGAACATCTTTTGTAATCTTTATTTGTTTTCAGGTTTGAAATTAGTTAACTCTAAGTCAACAGTCTCAAGTCTCAAGTATAAACTTGAGACTGTTGACTTAGAGTTAACTAATTTCAAACCTGAATTTCTACCAGTCTCTTAGAGAAAAAATGGATTTTTTCTACGATTTTATTTGTTTTGGTCAATCGTTCTTTTCTTATAACTTTTGCCATTTTGTAATGATATTTAACACCAAATTTCCATTAAGTGGGTTTTTTAAGGCCTGCTATTAAATTTAGCAAAGTAATTTTGTAATTATGCAAATATAAAACAAAAAATTATTTGATTTTTCTCGCTTACAAGATCACTTTTTTAACCCAAAATACTCTGAAGTTTTCGATTTGATTTTGATAGTAGAAACACTAAAAAGTCTAACATCCCCCCCCCCCCCCCCCCAAAATGAGACACCTATGGTTGCAACTCAACGATCATATTTACATCATAAGATCGCTTATGTAAGAGTTAACACATAACCTAAGTTTGGTGTTTTTAAATAAAAAACCATCTAAGAAATTATAAAAAAAAACATTGTTAAAGCGATTACGATAATTTTTGGATAACACAATTTACCTCAAATCGGCACGAAAATATCTCTGGATTGTGCTGTCTTCGTTTGTCGGTTTAGTTTCTGGACACCCCATATATTATCAACCCTTAATTGTTTATAACAAATAAATATTTATTTTACGTCGATTGAAAGTGAATCAGCGAAAAAATATTGCCATATATATATATATAAAGATCAAATTCGAGTTTAAATAAAATTTCTATTTAATTTAAAAAAAATGGCTCAATTATATTTAAAAACAATTTATTTGAATTAATAAATAAAAAAAAAAATGTTAAATATATCATGAAGACGATGTCCTCGGCCACTAGCTCCAGCCCACGCTGGTGTGGTTGTTTCTTTGACACTTTGTTACCCCTGGAAAGGATGGCAATTTTAGAAAAAAAAAACAAATGTGTTACGTAATACTACATACCACCCAATGTTTTGTTTTTGTGCACGTATTAGGTGCGTCTTGGACGTGGTGGTGGCGGCGGACGTGGCGGTTTTGGCTTCAGCGGTGGCCGCGTGGGGTCTAGGCCTTTCCAGTTATCCATTAGGTATTTATTAATCCTTATTTATTTTAAACAAAAAATACTACTACCAAACGCACCCACTGAAAACTGGATAATGAGCTGAACCACTGTTCTGATGGTACTGACGAACGTACCAGAGGCACTGTTCAAATTGTTCTAAAAAAATCAACAACCAATAACTTCCAATTGCATTGCATGAACGTATTTGGATAAAAAGCTTTGTCCAATGACAATCCAGATTCGCCTCTTAAGTATGCAGATGGAACAAACACATATGGGCTAAACTTATATGGGGGAAGTGATGCGCGTTCATAAAATCTAGCTGCGCGGAGCTCTATAGGTGATGTTCCTAACTTTTTTATTGTGCTGTGTATAAGGACCCACTGCACCATTCCAGTTTACATTTCAACTGTGGTTAGTTATTTTTTAATTGCGTCTTTGATTCAACGAGTTATTATAAAGAGTTGTCTATAATCATGAAGGGAGTGACAAGGAGAACAATGTTTCACATAAAGAGTATGCATATAATGCTTATCGCCTTACTGAGTGTAAACAGAGTGTGAATAACTATTTGGATCGAGCTTAGAAAAACAATGAATAAGTGTTATTGAGTTTAACCATCTTTTAGCTTGTATCAGGTTTCTGTCTGGGTTGGAAAATAAAAAAATATCTTTATATCAGATTCAACGCTATAACAGTACTTTAATTGGGGCTTTACCTGCTTACATTAATTATCACCACATGTACGTAATTATATCTTAAATGATAACAATATACAAGCGGCCCTTATTCGAATTCCTGTCCTAGAAACCCACGAAACTATTGCTGTAGGATGCTAAGCAGGTTAATTTTTGCGCCAAGATGTTCTAAAACTAAAACTCGGAATATTACTAAGAGGCAAAATTAGAAATACCCAGATAAGACCTAAAATGAGAAAGTCAAAAGTCAGAAGACAGCAAGAATGAAATGGAGATGGCTTAGTCACATATTATGATGACAAGAGATGAACACGAAGAATTCTGGAATGGAGACCAAAAGAGGCAAAGAAACATGGGAAGACCTCAAAAAAGGATGAGTGAATGACAAGAACAGTGGCTGGCAAATGGCAGGCAACAATTAGGAGAAACCTACATCCAGGAATGGGCGGACAGAGATTGACAAGAAAATTTTTAAATAGACCTTAAATAAGTATATTATTAAGGCAAGAAAATACAAAATGGTGAAGAAAATATAATTTATTTATTCTTTGTTAAACCACTCTTACATCCGAAGAAAACCTCGCAATAAGAAAATAAATACAGAACATCACACTCTTAAACGTATAAATCTATTACATAAACACTTTATTCTCAATATTGCTACTTTTAGCCCTTGTTCTCAACAACAACTGTCTTTAACGTCTTGTTAGGCGAGATGGTAGTTTTGAACTGTTCGGGAACAGGTTGCTCAACCTGGAAATAAAGAGGATATGTGTGTTTTTGTTATACAAATATATCGTGTAACTATTACGTAATCGCCATTAGCTGTTGGAATCAAAATGTTCATTTCTGAAGATTTAGATGAGACAACTTCAACGTCCAGAGAGTCCGCGCTTAAGTAGACTTGGCAACCATCAGTTTTGTCAATAGAAATAGTGGGTACCTTCCCGAACATCTAAACGAAAAAACGATTTTTATATACTTAAACTAGACTATATATAATTTTGCAAATTTTACCTGCATCTGCACTGATTGGCAATTAATAAATTCCACAGCAGCCACAACGGAATCCATTACAATGGCAGTCTTCTTGCATGCATCAATTACCACTGAGTTTATCTTGCCTCTGATGGTAACTGTACACTCTATACACTTATACAAGTATACAACGTTGTTCATTTCAGCATTCTCAACTACCAAGTTATGATTTCTGGTTTGATATTCCTGAAAAATAGTTATCAATTAGAGAAGTGCTATTATTAGTAAAACTCATCGGCTTACAATCTGCCATTTTTTGCCATCCCTGGTAAACACTGGTGGCTTCTCAGGTTGAATACCTCCGCTAGCATTCTGGCCTGGACCTCTAAATGGAGCAGCACCTCCCTGTTTTAAAGCTGGATTTTTATGGGTTTGCATGCCTGAGGAAACTTTCTTCAAGTCTATGGAGAATTTGTTTAAGTATGTCATATCAAAATGAATAATCATTGTTGCTTACTGCTGGTTATATTAGCCCCCTGGTTAATTTGAGCAAAGAGAGCAGATCTGTCGCTATTAGGATCTGGGGCTGCTGGGGAAAAGCCGTCTATAGGTGGGGGCAAAAGTGGGCAGGAGGGTGGTGGTGGTGGTGCGGCGGCAGGAGCACCTTTTCCAGACCATACCAAACCTAAAAAGTTCCCATATTAATTTTCAATAACAGTAGTAAATTAAAACAAAACCTACCAGTAGTATGATGTTGTTTGACAAAAGCCTGAAGCTCAGTCAGGGTCTGAATCCAGGACTTAACCCAGTCTACATGCTTTTTATCTTTTTCTTTCCAATCTTTAAGAACCCTGTTCGTATAGAATTGACCAGCATCGTTCATTTCCTTTACATAAGGGGACGGAGCGGGGCTCTTAAATTTTCGAATCAATTATAAATTCAAAATATAATTATATACTTCTTACCACAGCAACCCAACCTAAAGCGGGAATACTTTCGCTAATAGCCGACAAATGGTTGAAAAAGGGCGAGGTTCTATGTTTCTCCCTAAAATCCTGGATAGCGGTAATGATGTCACTAGTAGGTTTCAAGAAGATCATGAGGTCGTTCTGACCTGCTGGCTTGCTGCTTTGACTGGCCAGCTCCAAAAACTGAAGCTGAGCCCTGAAAGCCTGCTGGACCAGCTGACTGTGCTGAGCCACATCGCCTCCAATTTGCTGCGAAATTTGGATATATTGAGCTAAGGGTCCTTGGACTATGTCTGTGAATCCAAGTACACTCATTTTCAGTGGTTTTCTGCAAGATATAAAAGATTAGAGAGTGCTTGCAATGAGTCATTACAAAAAAGTGTCGGACCGTTTATTAAAACACCTGTTTCCAGTGTGTAAGTGTGCTATTTTTGAATTACTAAATTTTAATAAAGAGACACAGAGAGCGGATGTTGCTGAATGTATCTAAGGAGAAATGGAACAATCTAAAAGTAATATGTGTCGCTAGGCTAGGCTAAAGTTAGTTATATTTAAGTGTATTTGTTTACAATTTTTCCTGTGCTAGATTTTGTTTACTTGATGACAACATAAACGACATTGGTCAGTTCTACTGATATTGAAAAGGTATTACTTCATTCACTTGCCTATAACAGTTATCTAAAAATAGGCATCTCAAATATACAATGCCAAGAAAATTAGATGAGATCACACGCGATCTAATTATTATTAATAAAAAAAGGTTCAAGTTCAAAGAGTTTATGAATTTGTGTTGTGTTTAATTATTGGGGTAATTTAGGACATAAATATATACAGCAAGGCAACTATAGTTTTTATGTTAAAAAAACAAACAACAAAACGAGCTATAAGAAGTTATAATTAAAGCGACTTAACTATATGAGAGACTACTTACCGAAATCAAGATACACTATTAAATTATCGTGATCAAATAATATAAATGTTTCTGTGGTCACTACCAATATAAAACTAAGTTGACTTTTCACAGATGAGCATCGCGATATTTTTGGAATGCGTTGGCAAATGTTTTTCACGGATTTCGCCTGTAAATATTGGATATGTAACGAATCCTGAGAATCTGGAAAAGACCATAATAACGAGCGGCTTAGATGCTCAATCAATTTTGGAATCGCATAAGAAATAATGAGAGAGAACTTAGTTAAAAACATTATTTTATTTGTAAAAATAAGTGAAACATGACAAGTACATTATAAATTAAATTTGGACTAATCGACGTCTTCAATAAAAGCCTCGAGACACTAATAAAAAGTATAGTATAATAATAGTATAGATAGGTAATATAAAAGCTACTTATACAATGAGGGACAAATAAGAGGTTTGGATTCTGTTCCTTTTTTATTGACAGTAACTTTTAACCTTAAATTAGTACAGTTTATAAGGACTGTTTGAATATTTTTAAAGACATACATGAGATTCCTTGGAAGGTGACTAGTTCAAAAGACAAACACTGTTTATACATTAATTACCTTTTTGGCCCCTTTTTTCATAGGCTAGTTTAGTGAAGTGAAAAAAGAACATTTTCAGGACAAGAACACAACATTTTTAATAGTGTATGTTTTTAGTCCTTAAAGATATTTTCAGGGAAGACCAAATTTCTATTCCTGGAGAGCTATGTAGTGCTGGCCATATGAAAGTTGAATTAAGAAAAGGCAAGATCACTAAGAGCGTTTGGAAGAGGAATTTTTAGTTAAGATATTGCTTACATTACAGACGTGCGGGTTACAAAATTATCATTATCCTTATTAAAACGTATAATACTTATTTTAAAATCTTAGGCGTTTAGCAAAACATCCAATTTTTTTCTTAAACCACCTAAAACGCCAGGCTAAATTTATTTAGTTATACTTCTCGTACTATTGATTTATGGCACAGCCTTAATTTTTTAAGCAAACATCAGCTCGGTAGTTAAACTTTCTGTATAAATTAATTTTTACTTCAATTCAGTCCTTAAACCTCAGCCCAAAACTTGTTATAACTGAAATTGAGAAGCTATAAGGCTGTCACAAATGTCACTGTAAAAATGACTAGATTGTGTATCTTACATAACCCCAGTTTAGAATTTTCTAATCACAGATATTCTACTCAGTAAAAATAATTTCCCTTTAGATCTTTTAGAAACAAAATTAAACTTAAAAATATAAAACTTACTCCCTCGAGTGTAAAAAAAAATAAAATTACCAACTTCAACATCACATCTTTTCGATAGCACCAATCATTAAAATACCTCCTTAACCACAAACCATAAAAAAACGAATTTTCTTAAGTACTTAGAACCTTTAAAATAATAAGTGATGATGAATTTGTAAATAATTAGCCAACGAAGAATAATTCAGTTTCTTCTGTTTCCGAGATTGGCAAGAACTTCAGGAGTTACATTGGATCTCAGCATGTCGTTTTCATATTCCAAGAAAGATATGCGTTCAACTAATTCGTTGATCTTCACTTTGAGCTCTTCAACTTCCAGGCGCACAGCGTGGGTAAGATGATTCTTCACCACGTCCTGAAACAAGATTTTTTCATTTGCATATCATCGTATGTTTGGGACAGTTCGACCTTTAGTTGGTGCTGCTGTCCACCACTTCCATAATTAAAATTATGAAGAAAAAACATGTATTGTGGGTTGCCTGAAACTAAGGCACCTTTTTAGATCATTGGGCAATGCGCTTGTGCATAGTTGTAAGACGCCATTACTGGACTAAATTAAATATTTTTTGTTTCACTTTCAACCTTAAAAATCCATGTTTTTTAGGTACTTAACTTATGCTAGTTTAATCAAATAAAATTCAAGAGACACTTTAACTTCTTGATTTAAGGTAAGGGTCTGGTCAGTTTTAAGCATAACGGAATTTCAAGATTTTTTGAAATTTACAATAAATAGGGCATCAAATTAAGTAGTTTAAAGCGAAACAATTTGATCCTATACCAAGAAAAACACAACAATAGCTTGCAGTACAAAATAAGGCCAATGGGGGGCACAAAAACTGAACTGAAATGAAATTCTTTTAATCCACAAAGCTTTTTTTTTCATTTCATTAAATTATTATTAAAAAATGAGAAATCAAATTGAAATTATTTTATTTATTTTTGTCTTCCAACCCACAAAAAAGCAAATATGAAATGAAATTCATGACAATAACAGATCGTTGTAGTGCTCCTGCCGCCATGCAACGTTGCAAAATTTATAGAAAAATGAAAAATAATCTGGACTAACATAATTTCAATTAACCAAACCAAAGAAAAAAAACTAACTAAACTTAACTTATCCTAAAGAAAGACAGAAGTAATATATGCAAAATAATTTTTTGCAAATGTCCAAAGGGGGGGGGGGGGGGGGTATTACGAGTTTTTTCTCAATTCTCAACTTTGACGGCCTGTAACTTGAGAACGCATCGAACTATTGGAGTGAATCCAACTGTATTGATGTCCTCTTTCACCTCCTACTACCGGAATTTCCGTAGGTGCAACATTTTCGGAGATACACCACTTCGGAGGTCGATTTTTAGGCACTTTTAGTAACGCGTTTTTTGACCATTTTTAAAAAACCCCTTTAGAGGTTAATTTTATTAAAAATTGGGTTTGTTACGTTGGAATTGCAAGCATGCCATTAAGAGCAAAAACAGGAAAAAAATTTCCCGAAATTTTTTTGAAAATGTCCAAAGGGGGGTATTACGCCTTTTTCCTCAATTCTCAACTTTGACCGCCTGTAACTTGTAAACGCCTTGACCGATTGGAGTGAATCCAACTGCTTTTTTCCTCTGCTTGATGTCCTCTTTCACCACCGGAATTTTCGTAGGTGCAATATTTTCGAAGATAGACCCCTTCGGAGGTCGATTTTTAGGCACTTTTAGTAACGCGTTTTTTGACCATTTTTAAAAAACCTCTTTAGAGGTTAATTTCATTCCAATTGGGTTTGTTACGTTGGGATTGCAAGCATGCCATTAAGAGCAAAAACAGAAAAAAAATTCCCGAAATTTTTTTGAAAATGTCCAGAGGGGTATATTACGACTTTTTTCTCAATTGTCAACTTTGACGGCCTGTAACTTGAGAACGCCTCGACCTATTGGAGTGAATCCAACTGCTTTTTCCTCTGCTTGATGTCCTCTTTCACCACCGGAATTTTCGTAGTGCAATATTTTCGGAGATAGACCCCTTGGGAGGTCGATTTTTAGGCACTTTTAGTAACGCGTTTTTTTGACCATTTTTAAAAAACCTCTTTAGAGGTTAATTTCATTCCAATTGGGTTTGTTACGTTTTTAGGGGATTGCAAGCGTGCCATTGAGAGCAAGAACAGCAAAAAAAAAATTCTCGTTTTTTTTGAAAATGTCCAAAGGGAGGGTATACGACTTTTTTCTCAATTCTCAAATTTGACCGTCTGTAACTTGAGAACATCTCGACCGATTGGAGTGAATCCGCCTGTTTTTTCCTCTACTTGATGTACTCTTTCGCCTCCCACCACCGGAATTTCCGTTTTTAGAGTCCCGATTTTTAGGCACTTCTGGTATCGCGTTTTTGACCATTTTTAAAAAACCTCTTTAGAGGTTAATTTCATTCGAATTGACTTTGTTACGTTCTTAGGGGATTGCATTGCGTGCCAATAAGATAAAAAATGGCAAAAAAAAATCTCTTTAGGGGTTTATAGAGGTTAATAACAAAAGAAAACATAGAGATGGGTTTTCACCCAGTTTTTCATTTTTGAGGGTTTATTCCCTGCACACATCCGGGAAAATTTCGGGTTTATTCCATTATAACCTCTAAATTTAACTTTTTCAATACGCCTAACTCTTACCAATTAAGCAATAATTTGTTGGTTTATGCAGCTTGAAGCTTTTGATCAATTGACCATATCAAAAAACAACCCAGAATCTAGATTTATTGAATTCTAATCTAAAATCTAACCTTAAATCTTGAAACTGCCGGGTGCTTTCCAGAAAAGATGGGAAAATGGAAAACCCGGGTAAAAACCCAAAATTGGGTTTAAAGGTTTTTTAGGAATTTTCCCTTCGCCCATCTATAAGAAAACATAACTGAACTAATCTAACCAAAGGAACAACAAAACGGAACTAACCTGAACTAACCCAAAAAGCGTTTTAATTATTCGTCACTCAAAGTGAGGTGGCTATGTATCTACCAACTTCTTTTTATTTAAGAGTCACCCCGAAAGAGAATTGGGGCTAAAAGTGGGACATCCAAAAGGAGTTGAGTTCTAAAAATTGATATTTTCCTGATAATTTGTAAATTCGTTGAAACATAATGAAAATGAAGAAAACAAAATAAAATGGGAAAATTGCTGCTGTCTGTTTGGGTGCGGGTAGTCTGGACACATACAAAGTGATTATTTCTTATTTTATCAGGTTTTAGGAGGTGGCTTTAAAGCGCTATGAAAGTGTTCATTCTATTTAGAAAAGCGAAATATTTCATTGGTTTGAGTGCGTTCTATATACTATCCAAAAGTGCTATTAAAATAGTCCCGAAAAATAAACACAAAACTTGTATTCAAACAAGTCATATTACACAAATAAAGTTTCTTTACAATTTCCTTTAAAAATTTTTTTCATTAATTTAAACGAAATTTAAAACTGCTCCACTTTCAGAACTAAGAATAGATTTATTGCAAAACAGCTTTGAAAAGTATTACAATCTTTAAGTCATATTTCATTTTTGAAAAAGTCGCGCTACGCCTTTGATTACCAAAATCATAAATTCGCTCCCCTTTCACAGAATGGTAATTTTAGAGCCAAGTCATAACCTCAGATACATAACGTGGCACGTTGCATGTTAGCGATATGTAAATCCAGTTCCAAAGAATTGCTATACAATCATTATACATTAAAATAATTATGTTATGCAAGTAAACGGAATGAATATATGGGACAGCTAGGAGAATTTATTAGGAACTAATTTCAGGGATAGCATAAGGGATTCCTGGAAGCAAATATATAAGTTTCTGGCATTACTTACCAAAGCATGTTCAATCTTCGTATCAATTGTAGCAGTGCAGGAGACAGAGGCTCTGAAAGGAGGAAAATCAAAATTAGCATTATATAAAAATATAAGCTAATTTACAAAATTTTAAACGTTAAAATTGGGCCGCCACTTTACCGCCAAATATTCCTGAAAGAGTAATAAAAGCAGGGCTTACCCAATGAAATTCCTTATAAAGCAATAAACTGCAAAAAAAGTGGTATCATTGAAATCCAGATCTTTCACTCCCAAGGACAGATTAACGTTTGCTATCTTCCCCGCATCTGATTCCTGAACTATCCCACTTTGAATTACGTTGTCCAAGGGTTTTTCATGGCTCGAAGCCATTGCTCGCTAAATTTCCATTAGCACGTTCACGATGTGAGGGAAAGTGGATATCGCGATTTCTAATCCTTTAAGGGAAAGCAACGTTGCCACTGCGCAACTCGATTTATTAAGGACTTCTTGGAAATTTGATCCCACAGGGCATTGCGCCAAAGAGATGATTAAGCGTTTTTTTTTTAATAGTTAGGCCCTAATGCAGTGAATGGTTTAGAAGGAAAACTATCTGAAATCATGGAGCATCATTCCCCTAATGAAGATGTTATGGCAACATTGTTTACATATGTTACAAAATTCTTTTTGTTTTATTTTCTGTTTTTGGTCATTCAAAAAAATTTTAGGATTCACCAAATTGGCAACGAGGATGATTTGGCGTCTGCGTACCTCAACATCTTATTGATTCGTCCTTCCAGAAATGCGGTTCAAAAAGGACCAATTAAGGTCGGGAACTATTTTTTTCCTTGCCGGTCTCCAAAGCTCGAGACGGCTTGGAGCAGTGCCAATTTAAGCACCTATTTGCTTTAAAAATTTACATCCTCATAAGTTGTTAAAAACCTAATTATGCATAGTACAAGCCATTTCTTGTTTCTACTATTACAAATATACCCCATTTGGTTTTGTTACTATTTATACTACAAAGCAGCTTATTGTAATAATAATTTTTTAGCATCTAAACTCAATAAATTTTGTGATGCCAGATTTTTTTTAAGTAAAGACTAAATTTATTAAATCACCCGAAAGAAAAAACATAGTTCATTCTTTATAACGGAGCTCCATTTAAAAACAAAATGGCTATAAAAATATTTCGATATAATGTCATATCTAATGCAACTGCTATACCTGTCTATAAGCAGGAAATCTAGAGCATTCGATTAATCCAATAAAAAAGATTAAGTTGAATTTTCTGAGTCAAAGCATTCTATTGTTTTATAAACAATCATCGGTCACTATCGTTATCGCGTAAATGCCCCTTTGTTAAAGCTGAGATTGGCAGACTTACCCAGTATTGTCATTAGAGTTTAGGCCCATTTCCTGTTTGATAGTACTGTCCACTGATGAGTCAGGAACTACGATGCTTTGGTTAAAGTTAAAGGCGAGACTCTGAAAAGGAGGAAAGGTTTTAATCTCCTTTTTTTAAACAAAAGGGTAGGTAGCTTGAGTTATACGAGCGTCTAAGTCTAAAGGTTACAAATAAATATCTACACCAAAAAAAAAAAAGAAAACTATATTTGTTGCTAATAACTTACTTGGTTATTTTGGTTAGTATCTAAACTAAAATTGTTAATAACTGTATCAACGGTCTGGCAACTAGGAAAACTCACTCTCGAAATTGGCAGGGTGCACTGGGAAGATATTGGTACTGGTCTTTCGTTAGACAACGGGACGTAAATTGGAATAGGTTCAGGTAATAATATAGACCCTGTATAAACATAACTAGGTTGGCAGCTTGATTCCCAATAGGGTTTGGTAGTAGTGGTATTCTGTCCTTCTTTTCCATCGGTAGACTCGTCAACGTAGTCATAGCAAGTCCACCGTCCCCTACTAAAGGGTCCCATGCCACTTAATTTAACAACCCTAAATCGCCCTATTTCGTTATTGTTTATAGCTTGTTTAGGTTCCTTCCTAACAACAGGGGGTGAAGGAGACTTTGGGGGTGGAAGCTCCTCAGCTGCAGGACTATTCTTAGCTACTGTTGTATTATTACCAGTGTTTTGAACCAAAAGCGTTTGCACTTGTTGGGGTTGCTGTTCGTCCCTTGAGTCCTCAGAGAAGCTCGGCGTTTCATTGTCTGTTACCCTTGAAATTTCGTCGGTGTGACTTTCATCCAAGTCATCAGCTGATTCGTCCTCTTGATCATACCGTGTTAAAACCCCCGTAATTTGGAACGAACAGCTGGGGGATGTGGCCTGAGATTTCTTTCTAGCAGTAACCCTTACTTGCGTGTTGATCGACTCATCGCCCAGCCTTAAGGTCTCACTTGTTGTACGATGTATGACGGTCCCTTTCTTATTTTTTGCAGCTAAGCTTGCCATTTCGGACTTCTAAAAAATAATTAGCGCCACTTAACAAAAACAGCAGAATGCCGGTTGTGTTTTAGTAAAATCGAAATCATTTTAAGCGAACTGAATCGAAACTAGGGGGCTTCGCATGCTTTAGCATTGTGAAGTCGCGAAACGCGATTTTGTACAGGGTTAGAAAATGACGTTTACCTCCTGGGCATCAGAGGGTTTCTTTTCGGGCGTGCGCCTTCTTTATTACCTGTATTGCGTAACTCTCAACGTCCCGTCCTGCCACGAGGAGTAAATTCACTCATTTCTCACTATATTTAGGCCGGTAATTTGCCATTTCCCCATCATCAAAAAAAAATTATCCGAAAAAAATTTAATGTCCCCTGTAGCGAACCACGTGGCTGGTTGAATCGGGCATTGATTTCCATGAAATTGGCGCGCATTTTGCGGGGAAGGCCGAATTTGGATGTAATCCAGACTTTATTATGGAGGAAATACATGTAAATTATTTTGCAAACAAAAAAGATTCAAAGCCAATCAGTTGTTTATGTGAAGGGGGGGGGGGGGGGGGGTGGTTCTGGGGTTAGTCAGGAAACATTTTTTTTCAAACACTTCTTCAATGCTTTTTAGCATCTTCATCAGTGATTTGTTGTTATTGCCTTGATACATGAGCCACAGGCCGATTTTAAAAACTAGCACTTTTACGACCCTCTTTATAATTTTTTTTTCTATGCCACATTCCATTGAAATTGTAGGAGAATAAATGCCATGAAATTTTACAACTACAGGTGAACACCAAAATCAAGAAAATGACGCAGGTTGGGACATTTCACGACTGGAGGTCGATTGAACAACATATTCCTACCTTAGATCAATAGTTAATAATTTCCGCGATACAGGATAACCTAACCTGAACTATAAGTGTTTTAGATGGCAATAATTTAGTGAGATTTTTTTTTTGTACCAAACTACTAGGTTTCAGAGGTTTCAATGTTTTTTAGTTTTTCTCAGCGACTTGTTACTGCCCTGATTCAAGAACGACGGGGGTAATTTTACCACCCTCTTTATGATTATTTCTCTTACGCCAACTTACATTGAAATTGTAACAATAATACCATGAAATTTTACAACTACAGATGAATGAGAAGAATGAAAGTAAACATCATGGGAATTAGTGAGATGAGGTGGCCGGGAGTGGGTTCGGTGGATGTGGACGAACACAGAGTGTACTATGCAGGAACACAAGATGGTAAGTTTCTGAATGGGGTAGGCATTGTTGTCACCAAGGAGATAGCGCAGAGTGTCATAAACTTTGTCCCATTCTCAGAAAGAGTCCTTCTAATACAGATTAACGCCCGACCAGTAAATCTAAACATAATCCAGATTTATGCCCCCACTGCAGATAAAGATGAAGGGGAAGTTGAAGAATTATACAGGAATGTCGCCCAAATACTCGAGAGGCTACCCAAAAAAGAAGTTAACATCATCATGGGGGACTTTAACGCAAAGTTGGGAGCTGGAGAAAAAACCGAGCTCATCGGGTCTTTCGGTTTGGGAAAGAGGAATGAGAGAGGAGATATGCTCGAAAAATTTACAGACGAACACGGCCTTGTAGTCCTCAACACACAGTTCAAACAACCACCGAGGCGTTTATACACATGGAGATCGCCCCTTGATAAACCTGGGAGAATAGTCAGGAATCAAATAGACTACGTACTAGTCAACAAGCGGTACAGAAACAGCTGCTTAAGTATGAGAACCTTCCCGGGAGCAGATATGCGAACCGACCACGTGCCAGTTATCGGAAGATTCAAAGTGATTATGAAGAAGATAAAGAAAGCTGCTCCATTAAAAGTTAACCTAAGACAGCTGAAAAACGGGAAGATCAAAGAATGTGTAGAGAAAGAGCTGAATGCAGCAATGGCAGAAACAACAGAAGATAGCTCAGTAGAAGAACACTTGAATCACCTGAAAAGTAAAGTGGAACACATTAAGAACACTATTCTAAAGGAAAACGGACAAAGAGTAAGGAAGAAAACCTGGATGACAGATTACATATTAAACCTAATGGAAGAGAGAAGATTGAACAAGAATAACACCATAGAATACAAAAGGATAAACAACATCATAAGGAACGAAATACGAATGGCTAAAGAAAAGGAACAGAAAGAGAACTGTCAGGAGATAGAGGCACTGCAGTTGAAATATGGATAGAGATCCCCGGAGTAATGCACAGAGTGGGCCAGAAATAATGGAATCAGAAGTGAGGGCAGCTATAGAGCAGAGCAAAGAAGGAAAAGCAGCAGGACCTGACAGAGACTTGATTCCAGACATCCAGACAGAGTTCCTGAAACTTCTAGACGAAAATGGATTAAAGAAGATCACCAAACTTTTCAACAACATCTACAAATCAGGTAAAATACCACAAGAATGGCTAGTCCCAGAGTTCATTGCACTGCCAAAGAAACAAGGCGCAAAACGATGTGAAGAATATCGAACGATAAGTCTGATGAGCCACCTGCTGAAAACCTTTCTCAAAGTCATCCATAAAAGAATATACAATCGATGCGAGAACCTAATCTCTCGAAACCAGTTCGGGTTCGTCAATGCGATGGGAACCAGAGAAGCACTCTTTGCTGTCCAAGTCCTTGTCCAGAGATGCAGAGACGTTAACCTTGACGTTTACTGTTGTTTAATTGACTACGCCAAAGCATTTGACCGGGTTCAACATGGCAAAATGATGGAAATATTAAAGAAGACAGGGATCGATACCAATGACCTGAATATCATAAGTAGCTTGTACTGGGGCCAGTCGGCAACAATAAGAGTCGACGGAGAAACAACTGAGGCCGTCAAAATAATGCGAGGAGTGAGGCAGGGCTGTGTACTCTCACCCCTGCTATTTAACATCTACTCCGAGCAGATTTTTAAAGAAGCGCTCGACGACGAAGAAGAGGAGGGCATCTCAATAAATGGGAAGAAATTGAGTAATATAAGATACGCGGACGACACCATCGTGTTCGCAGATAGCCCACAAGCACTACAACAACTTATCAACAAAATAGCAAGAGTTAGTAAGGAATATGGTTTGGACATAAACATACAAAAGACCAAAATTATGGTCATTAGCAAAAACAAGATCGACAACATCCAGTTATCCATCAACAACCAACCAATAGAGAGAGTACCACACATCACGTACCTGGGAACACGTATAAACGAGAACTGGGACGCAACTCAAGAAATCAAATCACGAATCGCCAAAGCCACAGCCGCCTACAACAAAATGAGCAAACTCTTCAGAAGCCATGATCTTACACTGGAAACAAAAATGAGACTTCTCAGATGTTACATCTTTTCTATCCTCTTATACGGGACGGAATCTTGGACACTCAATGAAAACACATCCAAGAAAATAGAAGCCTTCGAAATGCGACTCTATCGAAGAATGATGAGGATATCATGGACCGAACATATCACTAATGAAGAGGTACTAAGAAGGATGAATAAACAAAAAGAAATTATGAACACCATCAAGATCCGAAAACTGCAATATCTGGGCCACATCATGAGAAACGACTCCAGGTACTCCTTACTCCAGACAATCATCCAGGGAAAAATCGATGGAAGAAGAGGTCCAGGAAGGAGAAGAATATCTTGGCTGCATAACCTCAGGAAGTGGACCGGAAAAACATCAACCGAACTCTTCCGCATTGCCGTAAACAAAGTTAGGCTCGCCATGCTGATTGCCAACATCCGTAACGGATAGGAACCACAAGAAGAAGACAGATGAATAATTTAAAACCCTAAAACAGTAAAATAAAGAACTTGTTTGCATTTCTTAGTAGCTAAACTTTTGCATTTGTATTGCTTATAAGTTATAATATGGGTGAATTATGATTATTAGTCAATAGTAACATATCACACCTGTCAAAAAAAAAATTAATAAAGTGTAATATACAGTTCCCCCTGAAAGGTGGGGACATCTCACGACAGGAGATACAGTATAAAATAGGTCGATTGAACAACATATTCCTACCTTAGTTCAAAAGTTGATAATTTCCGCGATAAGGGTTTAAAGATTTTGTTTAAGTGTTTTAGATGCCAATATCTTTAGTGAGGACAATTTTCTCATCCAAACTTCTATGTTTCAGACGTTTCAATGCTTTTTAGCATCTCCATCAGTGAACTTTATTGTTGCTACTGCCTTGATTCACGAGCTATAGGGCGATTTTAAAAACTACTACTTTTACGATCCTCTTTATAGTTTCTTTCTATGCCACTTTCCATTGAAATTGTCAGAATAAATGCCATGAAATTTTAGAACTCCAGGTAAATATTTCAAATCACCAAAATCAAGAAAATGACGTACTTGTGTGAAAAGCGTAGCTAGAATTTTCCATTTGTGGGTGATTATGAGGTATAATATGGGTGAATTATGATTATTAGTGAATAGAAACAAAACACAATTGTAAAAGATAATTATAACAATAATATTCAATAGTGTCCCAGAGGGGTTGGAACGTCTCGCAACTGGAGATACTAGGCAACAAAATAGGTCGATTGAACCACATTTATTATTACCTTAGTCCAAAAGTTAATAATTTTCTGTCAAAATTATAATTGTTTTAGATGCCAATATCTCGTGAAGTATTAACCTTACATAGCTCTGATGCTCTGATGAATAGTTAGCATGATGATAGCATAGAGTAGATGAATAATAGCACAAATATTGCATACAATGTGGAATAAAAAAATTACAAGACTTTCAATACAGTTCTCATGCAATAAAAATGAAGAAACTAAAACTGTACTTTTGATTGTATGTTGTATGTCGGAAACTCTTAATTTTTGGGCTAAACTACATTCAATCGACTTATTTTGGTCTCCAGTGTCTCCAGTTGCGAGATTTTGCAACCTTTATGGAACACCCTGTACAATCTTTCTTCTTAAGAAGATTTAGTTAAATATTGACTAAATATTTAGTACGAAAATGAGATTATAAAATTGTACGATTTTTTTATCAGGTTTACGTACAACGACTATTTCTAATCTCCGAAAAGAGTTTGAGTTGAGAGAAGATTTTTGTACTCTCATGTGTAACAACCGCCTCCTTTTAAGAAAATAATATAACAAACAAAATTTACATGACGACTATGATTGCCTTTAAAAACGGCTTCAAACATACCTTGAAAATATACTTAATTCATTGAAAGGAAAATGCCAGCTTATCTATAAGTGGTGTTAAAACATTTCACACACAACACCCCTTTTTTTCAGAAAAAAACTAAGCCCCAAAACAAAAAACCAAAGACACAAAAAATAACACTCACTTTCCAGGTAAGCATATTGCGAAATGAATGATATCACCACAAAGCTCACGAGAACCGCACAGAAGAAATTGAAGCTCACTTCGATACGAACTGCAAATCGCAAGTGATTGGATTAGCGTGTCGATATTTTCAAAAAATGCGACATTTGCAATTTGTCGAAGGACCGATTAAGGCCTTGTGTGCTTGTAATTTCATCCCGTATTTGCCTTATCTCAAGACTGAAAAAAATTGCATTTGAAACGATTCTGCATTTTTTTTCTCGTGAGAACAAACGTTCTGTCAGAACGGAAATGAATACATCCGTAGACAAAGTAATTTATTACTGACAAATAAATTTATAAAACAAAATAAACACTTATTGTAATAGGTATAAATATATCAAAAGCGCTCCTTATTCTAATTGTGTTTCGATTTGCGTCACAGAGCGCCATAAACTTTTATAGTAGTAAATTTGCTCAATTTTAACCAAACTTAAGATTAACAGTTAATACTATAAATGTTACAGAAAGTTCAGAAATCCTTGTTTTAAGTTATTGCATAATTATAATTAACTGTATTGTGTGAGATGCACCAGTGTCGTTTTTCACCATAAATCCAAACTCTATATTTAAAAAAAAAGGAGCAAAAAAGTTTTTTCTCTTCCTCAAGCTTTACCTACACTAAAGAACTGTTTAAATCCCAAACTAGTTGTTTTAACCCAAATCTACATATTATCCAAAGACAATCCTTATATAAACCTTGCGCAACTTATCAATAAAATCTGTGCAAACACGAGGCTTCCATTTGGATTTAAGTTTGAAGAAACAATGAAAAAGTTTTCAGTTTTGTGTTAGTGCTTGCTAGTGCAACATACCCAAGATGGCTGAAGAAACCGGCACCGATACGTACATGGACGAAAAGATGGCGGAACCGCCACCCCTGCGGTGGTTCGGCATCAACAAGAATTTGATAATGTTAAAAATTACTTTGTTTTTTCTCTATGGAGGTAACTAGTAACGACCGAGATAATTTACATAGTTTCTAGTTGAAACTAAATCCTTTTAGCAACATCGTCATTAGTGCCATACCTAACAATTCACATGCAAAATATCGGTCTAAGAATGGAAGACATCTCTATAGTCTATTTGGCTTTGCCCCTAACTACCTTCTTAGCTCCTCCAATAACAGGCTTCCTAGTTGATAAATTTGGAAAATACAAGCCTGTAGTGATCGTTTCGTTTTTGCTCACTGCGGTCCTGCACCATGTTCTCTTGTACATACCTGGACAAGAACTTCCAGGAGTTCAACCACCAGGTTACGTTATCACTCATCCAAAGAAAATGTATGTTGAAGTGTGGTGGAGCCCTTGCCCTTCCAGGCAATGTCCAGAGGCGGAGGAAATCGACGTAGTTCTTGATATGTGTGTGGACCACTGCTTGCTTAAGAAACAGAGACCTCCGCAAAACCCTATGCTCATTGTTACTGGAAATGGGACAGACTTAAATATCGATCCTGGAGATGAAGATAATTTGAGCTTCCATTTGACCAGAAATAATACGTAAGTGGTTTAAGTTTGGATATGATCCAAATTTAACCAATTGAATAATTTCTATTTATATATACAGAACAGGATTACTAATAACCTTGGATATGCATCCAAATTTAGGAGAACCCATAGAGTCTTTTGGTTTTGAGTTGGAAGAAGAAGAAAACGCAAATGTAATGGAACTTTCCCGGAGATTTAGTCATAAAATGCTGCAACGCTATGGGGTTCAGACCCAAGAACTAGATGACCTGGATCTAAGATGTGGTGGTAAAGTATTTGGTGCCAACCAAGTAACAAAGAATCGCTTGAACGATATGTCCAACGATTGCATATTGCAAAAGTGCCAATTTCGAGCTAATGGCCCATCCGTTTGCCCTCCTGACTACAAAGAAAGTGACAGTAGAATATTCTGGCTCTATTTTTTCCTGAGGTTCATAGGTACCATAATGCTGAACGCCGGAGTTAGTATTATGGATCCCATAGCCCTAGCGCTTATAGAAAAATACGGTGGGGACTTTGGAAAAGAGCGTCTTTTCTCTAGTCTTGGGATGGCCATATTTTCTCCTTTAATCGGGTGGTTGATAGATTTAAGAAGCAGCAAAATTGGGCATACAGACTATTCAGCAGCTTTCTACGCCTTCGACGTATTGTTGGTAATTTCCGCCGGAGCTGCCTCACTGATGCCGTTGGAAACTAAGCTACCATCTGACAACGTATTCAAAGACTTAGTCAACATATTTAAAATCCCTAAAGTACTGGTGTTCGTAATTTTCATGTACATTCTGGGGAACTTATGGGGATTTATTGAGAGTTATCTATTCTTCTACTTAAGAGATTTGGGAGCCCCCAACTCTTTGCTCGGAGTAACTGTGACTGTTGGCACTATAAGCAGCTTACCATTCTTGTATGGGGCAGAAAAAATTGCCAGCAAGATTGGACACGTGAATATAATTATTTTGGCATTTTTTGCTCATGCGGCTAGGTTAATGGGATATTCATTCATTGAGTAAGTACCCTTTGTACCTTGTATTTATGGAATTGGAAATTCAATCGCTATTAATAGATTTTGTTAGGCACCTAAAACTTAACAAATACAACACATTGCATAGCAAAATTTTTAAATTACAAAATAATAACTAATTATGTGTGTATTTTGAAAAAGAGAAGCAAAAAATTATGGATATACCGAATTATGCATATTCGAATCTTAATTTTATTGGCTTAATTTACATACGTACCTCCATTGTGAACCCGACGTCTATAAAACTAGCACCAAGACTAATCGTGCTTTAAAGCCCAGATTTATCAAATGCTTATATGCCATTGTTAAATGCCATACCTTTTTGTTTCTCTTCAAGTACCTGATATGCTTTAATTGGAAGTAAACGTTAAAGCGAATTTATGGTTATGCCGTAATTTGATATGTGTAGGAGTGCATGGTGGTGTTTCCCCTTCGAGGCACTGGAGTCCCTTTCAGTCCACTTGATGTGGGTGGCCGCAGCCACGTATTGCGCTATTTTAGCACCCTCTAGCCTCCTTGCCACCCTTATCGGGGTAGTGGGAATGGCCCACTACAGTATAGGGAGGGGTTCGGGGTCCTTCATAGGAGGTCATATTATTAGCAAATTCGGCATCAGAGATGCTTTTCAGATCATGGGCACGGTTGCTGCTGTGTCAGGAATCTCCTATGTTATCTTATATAGGACTTGGCTGAAAAAGCACGATCTTAAAGAAGATGACCATTCTGGTGAGAAATTTTAATCTCATTGATGAGCTTTCATTGATGAACCAGCATGTACCCGTAGGTGATCAAAAATTGCAAAAGGGGGAACCGAAATTCAAAGACCAAGGCACGATGGTGAGCATTGAGAGGCTAAGTTTGATGGTAGAGTACAACCAGATTGGCTCGTTAACATCTTTGGGCCGGAACCACCTGGCTAGGGCCAGGAGCAACAGCATACGGAGGGGAAGCTATTCGGGCGCAGCCAAAGCCTCGAAGAACGACTTGCTCAAATCGGCTCTTGAAGTTAATCACAGCAAGAGCAGTGCGAAACTCAACAAGAAGACTGAAAGCAATGGAAAGGTATATACAGGGTGCTTGATTTAGATATTTTCGTCAGTTTTGAGTAGTGAAATAACTCCAGCACGTTTACGAATCGTTGGGTTTTGTGAAAAGCATCTTGAAGCCCAAACGTTTATTGAGTTATGCGTAGAAGTGTTTAAGACGTCTTTTTAAAATGGCATAAAAATGCAGTTTAATTAATCAATGAAACTAAATTAATTTTTTTTTAGTATTGTACGGTGTTTTTTGGTTTACAATATTTTTTTTGTGTAAAATTTTATTACTGTTTATTGAAGGAGCCAACTTATAGGGGCTAATTTCACTCTTGGAAGGGTATAAAAAAACTTCTTAAGATTTTTTTGAAGTTACTTAAAGGAATGGGTATTACGTGTTTTTTCTAAATTTGCAGTTTCGACCGCTTATAACTTTAGAACTAATGGAACGATCAGAGTAAATTCAACAGTTTATTCCTGTCCTTGATGTCCTCTCGTTCGTTCCACAAAAAAAAGTCCCAAGGGTTCAATAATTTCGGAGATAGACCCCTTCGGTGGTCAATTTGTAACCACTTTTAGGCAAGACGCACATTGAGACACATGCGACGCAGCCCACGCAACGTTTTTGTATCATGTAGCGTGCACATTTCTTTTAATTGTATTCGTTTATTTTAACAACAACAGATCTGTACATGTTTTTTGTGTTTTTAATCAATGATATTTTAACGTGTTGACTCTACATCCGTAAGTACTTGTTGTTTTTTTTTATTGTAATTGACGGTGTCGCTTGTTTTTTCATCTTTATTCTGTATGTGTTGGGATTTTATTCATTGGTCCGAATTTTATTCATTGGTCGTTCGCATATTGAGACGCAGCGCAGCGCAAGCCACATATGCGCCAAACAAAACTTGCGTCGCTCAGTGTTCGAGACACAGGTTTTGTGTGCGTGCGGTTTTCCGTAATTAGGAAAATGCAGGAAGAACTTATTGAGGCTATCAGAAAATTTCCTGTTCTGCACAATACAAATGACCCTCATATATGAAATCTAAACTTAAAGATGACCTCTGGAACACGATGGCTAGCAAGACTCATTTTTTTATGTAATTGTCTTTTCAAATATGATTTATTTCTTATTGATAGGTCAAACAGCAAAACTTTTGTTTCCCACTCTGCGCCCGAATCTGACTCAGAACTTAAACAACGAACTAACCTTTTCCTTTAGCGTAAAGCCTTTAGTCCTACGCAGGAACCAACACAATTCTGCGTGACAATATGCGTGTAGCTGGGTCAGCCCACGAATTTCGTGCTCTGTGTCGTTTGCGCTGCGTTGCATGGATTGCGTAGCATGTGTCTCAATGTGCGCCTTTGGCGATGTGGCCAAGGCACGAAATTTGTGGGCTGAGCCAGAGCCAGCTAAACGCATATTGTCACGCACAGTTGTGTAGTTGTGTTGGTTCCTGCGTAGTAGTAGTTATGGAAAAAGTACTACTGGATTTAAGTTCTGAGTCAGATTCTGACGCAGATTTCGAAACAGAAGTGCTGTTCTACTTATCAAAAAAAAAAAAATAAGTAAATAAATAAATCACATTGGAAAAGCAATTACATGAAAAAAAGAAAAACTCATGGAGAATTTAATTTGGCTTCGGAATTTTCGCAGTCATAGTTCACAAACTATTTCTGATTAAATACAAATCAGTTTAATGAGTTCGTCCTGCATTTTCATACTAAAGGAAACTCCGAAAAAGTCACGCACGCACACGACATTTGTGTCTCAAACACTGAGCGACGCAAGTTTTGTTTGGCGCATTCGTGGCCTGCGCTGTGCTGCGTCTCAATATGCGGTCGTACGCTGCTCGCTACATGATACAAAAACGTGCCGTGTGCTGCCTTGCGTGGGCTGTGTCGCATGTGTCGCGATGTGCGCCTTGCCTTAGGCAAGGCGCACTTATCTCGTGCACGAAATCTGTGTCTCGAACACTGAGCGACGAAAGTTTTGTTTGGCGCATTCGTGGCCTGCGCTGTGCTGCGTCTCAATATGCGGTCGTGCGCTGCTCGCTACATGATACAAAAACGTGGCGTGTGCTACCTTGCGTGGGCTGCGTCGCATGTGTCTGAATGTGCGCCTTGCCTAACAATCGTTTTTTTTGCCATTCCTAAAAAAGTCACTAATGGAGGTAATTTCATTCGAAATATGTTTGATACGTTCATAGAGGATCAAAGTCCGATCAAAAACTACATAAAAATTTTTTTTTAAAGATTTTTTTGAAATTAACCAAAGAGGGGGGGGGGGGTATTACGTCTTTTTTTAAATTCTGACCACCTATAACTTTAGAGCGAATGGACCGATCAGAGTGAATCCAATTGTTTTCTTTTATCTCCTCTCTCTCCTCCCACGAACGAAAGTCCCATTATTTCAATAATTTTGGAGAAAGATCCCTTCGGTGGTCGATTTTAGGTACTTTTGGAATTAACTTTTTTGCCATTCTTAAAAAATTTACCTATTAAGGACCTAGTTTTATTCGAATTAAGTTTGATACGTTCATAGGGGATCAAAATTGTCCCAGTCCGATCTAAAACAGCAAAAAATCGAAAATGACCAAAGGGGGGTGGGTATTACCTCTTTTTTCTCAAATTTCTACTTTGACCGCCAGTACTTTAGAATAAATGGACCGAGTAGAGTGAATCCAACTATTCTATCTCTTCTCGCCAAACGAAAGTCCCTTTGGTTCAATAATCAAAAATCCACTAATGGCATAGGAACCAAGACTTGCAAGTAAAAAAATTTTGGAGAAAAGCGTAGGTACCACAAAAGAGAGAAAAAAACTTACTTCTCGAGGCAGAAATTTAAAAAAAGGTACAAGAGGCGTCTCGAGTCCCTTGGTTGGCCTCATTCGAGTTGGTTTTTATAAATCTTTTAAAACTACACAGACTTGGGGAGTAAGTTTTTCTTTTTTGTTATTATACGACTTCCATTAAAGTTTTCTGGTCACATCAATTTTAGTGCTAACGACGGCCAGAAGACCGAAATCGGTTCGCTCTAACAGCATTATAAAATTTTCTGCACGAAATATGTTTCCTTCCCCAATTACCCAACAAACTGTGAAATCGTGCACACGGTAGTAACCATTTTATTTATTTTTTTGGTAGGTGTCGATGAACAATGATAAATATAGTAAATTTTAGAAAATTAATTGTGTAAAACGTAAAACACCGCATGCATTTTTACTTTAGGTGCACAGAAGTCAAAGTTTAGCCTTTCAAGAAAGAGATCAGCTCATTCCCAATGAAAAAGATGAGTTGGTTTATGACGAGATTAAGAACACCAAGCCGTCCAAAAGTGAGGAGGAAAACTGCGAGAAGCAAGCCTCAAGTCAAGATTTATATGAAACTCATTAACTATTATCAGTAGAGCAATAAATGTGTTGTTTTATATTATAGTTGAACATGTCATATTCGCGAAGTAATATAACTTGTTTTAAGTTCCAAATATTTATTTTTCATAAAGTGAACAACAAACAAATAATTACTACTAAATACAAACCGTCTATAAAAACACAGCCACATAAATAAGAGATTAACCTAATAATGCGTATAATATTGACAAACCTTACATGTCGCATGTAGTGATAACACTCTAAAAGATTCAATTTTTGTATAAAAATAGTTTATTTTTTATAAATTTCTTCGAATTTTTATTATCATATTACTGTTATTTGTACTACGTCCCAAGTTAAAAATTTGTTTGCCTTTCTATAGCAAAATGGAAGCCTGGCTAATAAAATAATTATACTAATCACATTATTAATTAAAACGTCTAAAATTACACAAACAGAAAACAATAAATGCATTCAATTTGACTTGATTTATATAAGACATACACAGGTCAATTTTTATTATACTATTAATAATTATTTCTTCTTCAATAAAATATTTGTGTTGCTAATCCATGCCCAAAACATTGCGATGTGCAATACTGTGTTTTTCTATATGCTATCCTTATTAACAAAAATAGTGTAATCAAGCAGTAAACCAAATAACCTGCCCAATAACATATCATCTATAAAGGCCGCACAAGATTGTTCTCTCCAAGCACATATTTATATAGTTTATCAATACATTTTGAGATAACTTATGAGACCATTTTCTAGCGCTTCGAAACCTTCAGCTCTGCTTTTAGTTCAGTAGTCGCGGTGTGTATCCTAAAATGTAGCCTGGACTCGCATGAGTAACTAGTGTAATTTTTCCTAAAAAGTAGGAAATATACAAAATTGATTTTAATACGAATATTGGGTGTCTCTACCTGGCATCTTCCAAAGCTAATAAAGCCTTCTCCTTGTTGCCTAAAGACCACTCTACTAAAGCTAATTCAACAATAGCATAAGGAACAACATAATGGTCCTCGACTAGATCCTTCTGGAGGCTTATCGTTTTCTCAAAATAACCGATAGCTTGATGGGGGGCTCCCATGTGCCTCAAGCATGCCCCTTTAAGCAAGTACACCACAGCTTTGTTGTCGTAATCATACTTGGTCGGCTTCGTATTCGTTTCCACGTCCGATTCGGCTGCGTCTATTAAAGCCATAACATCTTTAGCTACTTCAAAGTTCTTCATTATTTTTAAGAGGTTCCACAGGAACATGAGTTCGACTACTGGAATCAAGAGGCGCTTCTTCTGGCTGAAGTACCGTTCGGATTTTTTTATAGCAAATTTCTCCATTGGCAATGATTTGCCCGCTATTCTTTGTTTGTATTTTGGAAGGTCCCTAAAAAGTGTAAGTTCTGTGAAGGTGTTCCTTTACGTTACGGTAAGTAGATACCTCATTAAATTTTCCAGTTCCACTTGCTCTTCAAAGCTGAGTTCGTCCTTCATCATGATCATAATGACTGCTTTTTGGTACATGTACAAGCATTTAGACCACTTACTTTCTTTGGTTAAAATTGATATATACTTGAGAGCTTTCCTCCATTCACATCTTAGACTAAAATTTCAATTACGTTCTGTTTTTGTCAAATCTACAAAACTTACCAGTGAACCCAAAGCAGTTCCCAGAAACAAATATGGTGAAACTGGGGCCAAATATCTTGGGACTTCCACGACAAAGTGTAATACTTAATGCTCTCGCTTAAACTCCCTTTCATCAACTCCAGCCTGCCTTTGAAGAACAAGAACCACACCCCGTCCGGATGCTTCTTCAGCTGCTTCTCCAGAATTTCTTGGCAAATTTCTATGTCTCCTTCGCGGTGACTGAGGACGTGCATTACGATCAGGTTGTAGCCCAAAAGGGTCATCATGCAAAGAATTTGTCTTATTCCGTTTAGTTGGTAACCTTCGATAAGGTCACCTAGGCCTTGCTCCTAAAAATATGAATTGAAGATTAGTAGAGAGTGAGAACAAGTTTTTACTGAAAATTAAGCAAGGGCTTTCATATTATGTTGTATTTTTACTTCTCAAACTATAAAAATAATTAATAAAAAAAAAACAAAGAATACAAAACGTACAAGCTTTCTCGATCAAACATTAATTATCATAGGTATAGTGCACTGAGATCTGAGTCGAAGTTGTCCGTAGAAAGAGACTATAGTGCCTTCATAAATATTACTCAGCATAGAGTTGTGGAAAATGTCAAAGCTTTCTGGTCCTACATCCACCAACAGGGGCGCAGCTCTGGATACCCGGCACGAAAGGCCTTAGGGCTTGCTGAGGCGCTCGACCCAGGCTCGATCGCCGACCTCTTCGCAAGGTTTTCGGCTCTGTTTACATGGGCTCGTGCTGTATCGCCACGGAGTGGACCTGGCACCCCCCTGATTGGCCGCGGCTCTCTCGGCTTGTTCTCCCTGGAGATCACCAGCTCGATGGTTTTCAATAAAATGGTGGACCTGGATGTATCAAACCCTACACTCGCATGCCCACTGAGTTATTTGTTTCAGCTCTCGTTGACCTCCGGCGTGTTTCCGCTGGCCTGGAGGACTGCACACGTCACACCGATCCACAAGGGAGGTAACCGCGAGGACGTCAGTAACTATCGTCCTATCGCCGGACTGGATTGTCTCTGAAAGATTCTCGAGTCCCTCCCATGTGATTAGTGGTTTCCGAACTGTTTTGTCAACCAATCAGCATGGCTTTCTTCCTGGGAGGTCCTGCCTCACCAATTTGAGTGTGTATTCCTCCTTCTTGTGCTCCTCGGTTGATGCCGGCTTCTAGGTTGACTCTATTTACTGCGACTTTCGAAGGGCCTTTGACAGGGTGAACCATGATCTTTTGCTGTCCAAGCTGGAGTCATACGGTGTCTCAGGAGCGATTCTCGGGTGGTTGTGCAGTTACCTTACCGGCCGTAAGGGCAGGGTGAAGGTGGGAGGGCGGATGTCACATGAGTTTGATATGCCATCTGGAGTGCCTCAGGGCTCCCACTTTGGCCCTCTGCTTTTTCTGATATTTATAGACGACTTAACTGATGTGCTGGGGGGATGCAGTTTTCTGTTATATGCTGACGACCTCAAGGTCTACTGTAGGGTTGGGAGCGTCGATGACTGTGGTCGCCTGCAGCTTGCTATCGATGGTGCAGGGAGAATGATATGGAACCTAATATCTCCAAGTACAAGGTTATCTCGTTTCATAGGAAACGCCAGCCGCTGACTCACGATTACTTCTTGGACGGGACCTCCCTGCAAACAGTCCAAATAATAAACGACCTGGGTGTTGTCTTTTCTGATGGGGAGCTGAGATTTGTTGAATATATCAGTTACGTAGTGGCCAAGGGTTTTAGAATGTTGGGCTTTATATACGCCAATGCCGAGATTTCACTGACATTGAGGCCCTGAAGTGCCTATACGGGTCACTTCAGGTTCCTAGTCACCTGGACTACTGCTGCCTCATGTGGTCTCCTAGTTGGGGGCATTGGAGAGGGTGCAGTCAAAAGTTGTTAATTGTCTTCTCTACAAGCTTAAGATTGACAGGCGACCACTGAACCAGGCCGAGAGGCTTTCCGTAGTGGGTCTTGACAGCTTGGAGACACGTAGGATACGCATGACATTGTCGCTGGGTCACGGTCAGAAAACATTTTTTTTTTAATTAATCCGTCTGTATTAATATGTCTAAATGTATTTTCGAATAGAGATATAATTATAAGAAACGTTTGGGCGATATTTTAGCTATTATCAGGGCTCTATAAAGAGGAGGCCAATCCTGACTTAAACAGTAGAATATACTTATAACTTAATTAATTAAATAATACTGTGCAACTCTCTCCGATATTGTTTGCCAAAATTTAATTTTTTTTTGTCTTTCAATTTTTGCCGATGGTTTAAATTTTTTCCCACGTTATTTGACCCTCTTGGACTTATTGTTTCCCACTTAACATCAGTGCTTATTCTCATCAGTACACGTTGATTCTGAACATATATTCTATACACAATCATTGTAGATATTTTTGGCCAAAACCTGCTCATGTAAAGAATATGAAAATTATTAATCTTCCAATTTAATAAAATAGCTAAAAATGTTTAACTAGTGAACGATAAATACTATAGAAAAGAGGGTTGGAACGTTGAACGTCTGGATTCTTGGACTTGGGTGGTTGCTTTCTTGGGATGTGGTCCTTTGTTAAATAAAGCTACAGCAGGTGCTTGAAACTTCGGATGTTATTTATTTGACGTTTCGGCATAAATTGGCGCCTTCGTCAGAATTTTGCACTACAACAGATAATTTTAAATTAAGTATTTCCTGAGTTTTAGAGCATCCCAAGAAAGGACCACATCCCAAGAAAGCAACCATCGATATAGAAAAGAGATTTGGACGTTTCTAATTTATCATAGTTTCCTTTGCAACTAGATTAAATTTAGGGGGTTGCGGTTACCCACCTTGTTGCCCTGAAAGCCGATAAACTCCAGTAGTTTGATGATTTTCGCAGGTAACATAGAAATCATCAAATTGAAAGTACCGATTCCCATTTTAACGCCGCTTTCAAAATGCAGTCTTGACTCCTCGTTCGCCCATTGCCTTTTGTTTACTATTAGCTGGCATTCCCTGAAATAATCGAAAGGGTCAAATTCTAAAGTCCTAGTTTAGAAGTACATTTCTTAGTCTAACACTATAATAATACATAGAAAAACACGGCTGCTGAATTATGGATAGTTTTGCCACATGAAACCGCTATAACCTTGGTTACATGTTTATTCTTTTAAAAGAGTGAAAATAAAACCATTTAAGAAAAAATGAGGATTCAATGCCGTCATTCGATGTATAATTTCAGCGTAAAACCCGAGGTAAAAACATTACTCTGAAATCAATTTGCGCATTTGAATAAGCAATTAATTTAGAAAACTTAGCGAAAACAAGGAAAAGAACCAGCTCATTAGAATACGATAACAAATATCCGGTCAACAAACTTCCCAGGTTGATAATGAATAATTATTATAACTCTGTCATTACATCAATAAGACCATTAAATTACAGAAAGGTTAAATATTCAATACTTAAAATACTCACTTATATGAATTGAAGCATGATCTAATTTTAATTCCAGCCTTAATAAAGCTGCCCAAAGTCTCGTCCTCCATAAAAGTAAGCATCGATCTCAAAAGCAAGCATTCCGCATAACAGAGCTCAGCATGAGCTTCCATCTCTGTAAATTGTTCGTAATGGATTTTTTTCACCATCTTGCCTAAAGATTCTCCTATAGTATTTTTCTTCCTAAATCTATTGCACACCAAAAGGGAGTGTTTGAGGGCCTTGGAGGCTACTCTGATTGCAGCAGGTTCAACCGTTAGAATCGCTTCAAGGAAGAGGAAGATTGCATGGCCAAGCGAGTGGTACATGGAAGAATTTGCGCTGCAAAGTTGTTAATTCAATATCGATTTAAAGATAAAAATATTGCGGCGTGAAAATCGTATCAAAGCAATAAAAATGTAATACCGACACGTAATCGATTTACACAGCTTGAGTTAGGTCAACAAATCCTAAATTTACATATAAAGATAATTTCCGAATTTCGGGCAAAAATGTACTTACTAAGGAGTCATTAGTTGTTTAGCTTCTGTGAATTGGTTATTGAAAAAGTAGAAGATTGCGAGTTTGGCCTCTTCGAGGGCTTTGTCCAAGGTCATATCTTCCCTGTTAAAAATAGGATGAAATAGAACAAAATTCGTGTATTTACTGAAAATTTTAAACTCACAGGTCTGAGGTAAATTCACTGGCGTCTTCAAACTGAAATTTAAAAAAAAATGCTTTAATTGTGTCTTGAATCAACGAGGATTTTTTGGGCACCAGAGCCTTGCCATTCATATCTGTGATTGAAGAGTTTCATAAATAAAATAATCAGGGCTAACCTGACCACTAGAAATTTAGGCTCAAGTTTATTAGTTAAGTCGGTGACCGAAATTCTCATTGCATGGAGGCCAAAATTATATAACTATTCTGGGGTCCAAATTGCCATGCAACCCATTTTGCCCTTTAAGTATAGATCTTGTTCACCTCAACCAAAAAAACCAATTTTAAATAAAGTTCAAGTTTAATATATATTTACATTAGACCTTCAATAAAAGGTACCTTAACGACCAGGTTCTGCCATACCGATTTTTTATTTTTTGCCAAGAAGGTTACAAATTATCATCGAAGTGGACATGGTCAAATGCCTTGTTCTTGAACTTTGCTTGATTATGGTGCACCTACAGGTATTCATCAAGTCACGACGAGGAAAATTCGGAAATTACCAAGCATGAGAATTGTTTATTGTAAAATATTTTATTTTTAAACCCATTTGCACGGAAAATAAAAATAAATATTTGGGTAATAACTCATGTTTGTTTAAAACTATTTTTTGCTTTCACAATAATAATTACTTGTCAAATATTGTTTACATCTTGCCAATTTGTTTAATAAAATGTTCAGGTGATTTATTGACTATACTTTAAATAAATAATTCGTATGTGTTCCGATGGCATTGAATAATGCATTGCGACCCAAATTTCAGATCTGAAGTTCATTGAGCAGTTATGAAATTTGCGGTTTATCGCAAAAAGTGAATGGTTACGGTTTCAAGCTTATGTTTTTGCTTGTTTAATTCGCCAGTTAGGTAGGTATATCATAGGTCGTTTGTCAGGGATGTGTGACTGATGAGTCCCCTACAGGCGAAACTTCAAGTCCAATTAACATATTTCTTGAAGTGTACATATAAGAGCAATTAATGGAAAGTACCTCTAGCACCTGCATCTGCATAAGGTAATGACTAAATTTTTTCTAAAAAAAAAATGAAGAGAAAATACCAATACTAACACTTCCTCTTTAGTATTATTATTATTATTGCTGCGAATGCATTAACTTTCTCTTAAATCACCAATAAGAGGTGCAAGACAATTAACCATTGATTACTATTATGTATTAACTTATCACTCACTTCTTCTGAGTCGTCGTTATCATTTTCCTCCTCAACGTCGTCGGCCCCATTATCGTACTTGTTATTTTCCAAAGGACGCTCCATGATTTCGGCCACTCTCACTGGAAGAGTCACTGAAAACAATCACAAAAAAATAGAACACCGGTTTTCTTGATCTGAATACACTCACAAGTTGACGTCATGTTAAGACAGACACTTAATTTTTATTCCTTATCAGACTAATTCAAATTATCAAATGCGCTAAGCGTGCGTTAAAAATAAGCGTATTAAGCAAACTATCGACGTTCCACTGCGAACGCGGACACCCGCTTAACCTGCATTGGTGCAAACCGAATGTGTAGTAATGTAGCAGCTTTTAGTATAAATGAAAGGAAAGCGGACCTCGATTGATACTTTCTCCTAAATAGAGGGAATCTATTAGACTCGTCCGTCTTCCTTTTTGCTAATTGACTTAATCTAACAATCAATGAAAATATTAACTTTAAAAAGATTCAAACAAAAAAAAATCTACTTGGAAGCAAAAAATATTCTATATAATCTAGATAGTCAACCAACCTGATAAGATCAATTCTCACGGTACATCTATCTCCATGATGCCTAATTCATTTACCTCTTGTTTAAATAATAAATTTGCCTAATTGATCTATTAAACGTGTCTGACGTATTTACTAAATACATTGTAGTTATTTGAATGAACTTGCATGCCCATAAGTGGAAAACAATGAAAGTTAAAAATAAGTTTACTTTTATGGAAAGTTGAAAATCATTTAAGAACCTGTATTCCTTAACAAATTTATATTATAAAACTGTGAAGGCTTTCACGGTTGGTCAAAATACAATTTAAAGCGTTTTCCGGGCTTTGAAGCCGTGGTCCAATGGAATTTCTTCCTGACGTTTCGTCTACACCTGCAATATCAAGGTATGACAATATCAAAGGTGATGAGGCATGGGCGAAGTGATCTCCCGTGCTTCCCAACGTTGACTGATTCAACTGTGGTGAGCTCCTTACTATTTATTCCCTCGACATCGTGCTGCAGTGGAGGGACCGGGGTGGGGGAAGAGGTGGCGCGGGGTTTTGGCACACTTGAAGTATGTCGTAGAACTCGCTTTCAGGCTGCATTTAGAAACGTAATTTCCTCCTTCCTGTTGAAATTGTTGTCGTGTTTAAAGATCCCAATGGCCTCTCTCGTTAGTCTCGATTGACATAAGATATCCACCTCGTTAAAAAGGATGTCGTGACCTTCAGAGAGAGCGTGCTCTGCTACTGCTGACTTTTGAGTTTGTCCCAGCCTGCAACTCCTCCGTAATCCTCGCGTTGTAATCCACAATTTTGTTGGTATGGATATATATATGGCTGTTCGTCCAAGAAAAATAGAACGCCAGGAAGGATAGAAAAACGGGAGAAGATGAAGAAAAGCGCGGATGGACTAGTCTACCATGCATCCACAAAGTAACGCAACCTACTGGAAAAGCACAATGTTAACACTGTCTTTAAACCCACTCGTACAATACGACAGAGCTTGAGATCGGCCAAAGACCGCAGATATCCCCTATCAGCAACCGGAGTTTACCGTGTTCCATGCAGCTGTGACTCGGTATACATTGGCACCACAAAACGCAGTGTCAACACGAGGATTACGGAACACAAGAGGAGTTGCAGGCTGGGACAAACTGAACAGTCAGCAATAGCAGAGCATGTTCTCTCCTAAGGTCACGACATCCTTTTCAACGAGGTGGATACCTTATTTTTCTATCCGAGACTAACGAGAGAGGCCATCGAGATCTTTAATCACGACAACAATTTCAACAAGAAGGAGGAAATTACGTTTCTAAATGCAGACTGGAAGCGAGTTCTACGACATACTTCAAGTGCGCCGAAACCCCGCGCCACCACTACCCCCAGCCCCAGTGTCTCCACTGCAGCATGACGTCGAGGGAATAAATACCTCGGAGCTCACCACAGTCGAATCAGTTAACGTCGGGAAGCACGGGAGATCATTTCGACCCATTGCCTCGTCGCCTTTGATAATGTCTGCCGCAGCTGTAAACGAAACGTCAGGAAGAAATTCCAATGGATCACGGCTTCAAAGCCTGGAAAACGCTTTAGATTGCAAATTTATATTGTTTGCTGCTATGCATTGCTTTTTTAATCTTTAGTAAATATACTTTTTTAGACAATAACCGCTCTTCAAAGTACATGTTAATTGAGCGTTACACTTAACAGATATCAGATGATTTAGAAATTTCAAGGATATTCCCACAAAAATCGAGTATCGCATTATCAAGTATTTCGCGATATATTGCAATCAAAAAATTTGTTATCAAACCTTTTGCAAGTTTTCATATTATTCCCTTATTGTCACCCTAAATAGGCACTTACGCCGAGATTTTTCATTAAACAAAACAATAATCGACCTTTGAGAACTGTTCAAATCGGTTGAGCGAGAGTCTGCTTCTAATCACAGACCCATTTCCTTGTTGCCCACTATGAGTAAGATTATAGAGAAGATGATGGTGGATAGAATGTTCTCTTTTTGCAAAGGCATTCTATCCTCAACTCATCTCAGCACGGCATAAATGGCCAAAAGTTATTCATAAAGTAGTAAAAAAAGCAAGGATTTGGATATTATTTCGCCATTTATGTAAGATAAATTTTGGTCAAAAAAATTAGCCATAAAATCTCATCCATTGCCAATATTTGGTCATAAAGTATCATTTTTCTTGATGGCTATAATTTGGTAAACATTACATTTTTTTGCCTGGTTAAAATTGCCGAATATTTACTGGATAAAATGTCTACTTTATTGCAGTAAATTTGTGGCTTTTTTTAACCACAAATACAGCTAAAACTTGTGTTAGCCAAAATGACTACAAAACTTGGAAGTAATAGCTCATTTATGTGACCACGGAATATTGATATAAGATAGCCATAAAGTAGCAACTTTAACTTTACCCAAACGCAAAAGCTTATTTAAAAATAATGAACTGTTGTAATTAGCGTCCTTAAGTTGTAAGTAGTTGGTGAAGTTAGCGGGATTAGGACAAATAATGCACCTCTTCTTTATTCGAAAATGGCCGACGTTTCGACTGTTTATTTAGTCTTCATCAGGGCTAAAACCCAATGAGTTAAATAGTAACAAATCCCTGGGCCCAACATAAAATTGCAAATAATGTTTGTTACATAATGGAACGTAAAATCATATACATCTATTACATCTAAAAAAAAAAAAAATTTAAATTTTAAAAATTTTTAAAAAAATTAATAAAATTAAACATACAGACAAATTATAACAACTACAAGAATTAACATTTGACAATTACTGACAGTACCAAGTTACGTTCCATTATGTAACAAACATTATTTGCAATTTTATGTTGGGCCCAGGGATTTGTTACTATTTAACTCATTGGGTTTTAGCCCTGATGAAGACTAAATAAACAGTCGAAACGTCGGCCATTTTCGAATAAAGAAGAGGTGCATTATTTGTCCTAATCCCGCTAACTTCACCAACTAAAATAATTAACCTTAAACAAAATCGAATTCTACTCCCGCAACTCCAGAAACCGTTATCATTCTTCTGTAACTTCTGTAACTTCCATCAACATGGGTAAGAGGAAGTACCTATAAATACCTATTCAACTAGATTTACACAAATCAAATGGTCGCCGAATTTAGCAAGGATTACAGAACAATCGCCAAATTATGGTTTAAAATGCTACTTGGGTTAGGAAGAGTCTGAACACTGCGGATGCTATGTTCGTATTGCTGGGGGATTTGTATGTCGGCCTTAATGATGGGAAGGTGGCTTCGGCGATTTTTTGTGACCTGGCGAAAGCGTTTGATTGTGTCTCTCGCAGGACTTTGCTTCGTAAACTGTAGTGGTATGGCTTCAGGGATGGTGTGTTGGAGTGGATGAGCTCATATTTGTCGGATAGGACGCAGGTTGTTCGGTTTGAAGGTGTATCGCCTAGGGGGAGACTTTCTGCGGGGGTGCCTCAGGGATCAGTTCTTGGCCCCTTACTGTTCCTCATCAACGACCTCCCCCTCAATGTTCAGTTCGGCATATGCGTTTCGTTTGCTGATGACATAGCATTTATTTGGCGTCACAAGGATGTCTCAGTGTTAATGCGGATTTGGTGGTGGTCAGGGGGTTGTGCGTGGCAAATGGTATTACCCTTATAATGAAAGACTGGGTTTTGGAGTGGCACGAATTGTGTATTTCTCGGTTGTGGAATCGCACTTGAGGTGTGGCATATGCTTCTGGGGAAACTGTTCGTCTGCCCTGTTTATAGCAGTGTTTCGGATACAGAAGCGTGCCATTAGGTTTTTATGCGGCCTGGGCTCCAGAGTCATGCAGGGAGCATTTCGGACCGTGCGTTGACTGTTCCAGCTCTCTGTGCTTCTTGATTTCTCTCTTACGTGGAACTCTATTATTTATGTTTCTAGGAAGATCTTTAACAGCCTCCCGCTTAACCTGAGAGGCATTTCCAGCTACACGATGTTTAGACGCCGACTCAAGGCTTACCTTTCGGACGGAGCATATTACTCTTTGAATAAGTATTTTGCACAGTCAAGATATTAGAGGTTCAGTTTGCTGTGTTTGAATGGCGATGTGGATAGCTCTTAGTAAGATGCTTTTATGTGTTTGGTTTAAGATGCTTTAATGGTCTCTTTTTCTATAGTCAACATAAGTTGACATATTGTGCCTTGTTAACAGTGTTTGTACTCTTGAGAGGAAGCATTTTGTCAACTTAGGCTTGCCGTTGTTAGATACTCCCGTATAAATTTAATTTAAGCATAGCTTTGCCAACAAAAATTTGTTTTTTTACTAACAATAAAGCATTATTGAATTGAATTGAACTCACCTCAAGTATAAGAACGACGATAATCCATGCTAATTTGAAATATCTACAGGTAGGATTTAAAAAACTGATGGTATCATATCTAATAGAAAACACACACTACATATCTGTCATCAGCTTGAAATGTAGAATAGTAATGAATGAAGCAAAATGTGGGAGAATTGGTTAATGTGGTTGCAGGAAATATAATTTATACCTTGACTTTAAAATTGAATTTTAATTATTATTCATGGACGTATTTGATATTCACACTGAAGGAAATATTTTTAACTTAATATGTTTGGTAGCAGTTGTTATCCATATATAAAACGATGAAGTAAGCAGCAGGTACTAAAGTCGATTAACAAGTTATTGACTTGTGGGGACTTGTCTGAGTGTCTCAGAAACAACGGTACAAATGAATAGCTATATAAGATACCCGAGGTATAATACGGTTGGTTTAATAACGTGTTTAACTAAATTTTTTATTATTCAAATTGAAAATAAACCTCCTTGTTTATGTTGCGCACAGGGAATAGCCTTGACAAAATCGCAATGTAGAAGTCGAAACGTTGGATTTTCCTGAGCAGAGAAGTTTTTCATTTTACTCACTTATATGAAGGACGTGATTAACACATACTATTGTCTATGATCTATAGACTTGAAATATTTGCTCTAAGGGGGTTATTTTTGACACAATACCCTTGACTTACATATGTTCCTACAAAAAAAGTACCCATGTACTTTCAACATATTTACTCTCAATGCTTTCATATCAAACTTGCAAAGAAACCTCTATCTCTAATATTTTGCGAGATATTTTTCCATGATCTATAAAATGCATTGGTATGTGCTTACATTAGGAGTTTCTTATACATTTTTATTTTAAAAGTGTTGCTGTGGACAAAAACGATCACGGATATGAAAAAAAAAACAAACAAAAACAAAAAGGTATTAAATGAACCATACAAATCGAACATGGGATTGGTGATAGTAAGTTTTGTGTTAAAAGGGGAGCTGACCTCAAAAAAATATACTGCCTTCTAGATTTTACAATAATGGTCCAACTACATACACCTTGAAGTCTATAACCTAAGCTAAATTCGAAGTACTTATCTCAAAAACACTAAAAAGAACTTCTTAACTAAATTTATGTAAAAACTGAGGCACTCTATATAATAAATAAATTTTGACATTTTATTCAAGAGGTTGTTGTGGATAAAATGGCGACTGTATTCCTCTTCACCTCATCGTCATAATATGTTTGTTGCTGGTTCTAGTTTTTTTTAAAATATTTTTAATACCTAATAAAAAACTAAATGCTGACTAAGACATAACTCAATTTAAATCAGTAAATAATACGTAATATGTCCATACTCCTTAACGTCCTTGCTTTAGTCAATTACCTTAACGTGCTTTTTAATTACTATTTACATATTACATGAACTGATTAATTACAATTAAGTGAAGTAATTATGTATATTAAATTCATAAATATTTATGGTAATCATTTTTCGTGAAATGTTGTACCTACCTATTAAATTAAGATGTACTCAACTTTTAGGAATTAGGATAGATGTATTATTGTTAGTACATTTTTATACCTGCTATTAGGTAATAGTATACAGATACCTGTGATTGTAGAGTAGAAGACAGACACACTGACAAAGAGCACCTCTGATTTTTACAACCGTTCTCTATTTTTCCTCAAAATAATTGCCATATCCTACTTGGGTTCAATTTTTCCAATGGTGAGTTTTTTATACTTTGACTTAGTACTTTGTACAGGTCAGAAATTAAATGGACTCTTTCTAAAAATGTGAAAATACCCAATAATAATTTTTGTACTTAATAAAATATGTATTATCAGCACACCTACTACAACAATGAAACATTTAATTACACCTTTCAGTTCAAATTGCTATATGCGATATAACCTGTTGCTTATTAATAATTGCTGTGTACGACAATTATTTAGATAATAATACAAAGGCGACCCTCATCCAATTGTTATGTATTTAGAATTTACAACTGCTGTATAAAAAATAACAGTTTTTAAATTTTATTATTAGGTACTACATCTGCACAACCCACAAATTAAGATCAAGGGCATCTTAAAAAAATAATTTTTTAAAAATTAAAGGTAGACCTCCTTTCCTTTTCAACTAGCCCTATACACAAATGTAAACATTTTTTGATCGGCCCCTGTAGTAAATATTGGCGCTCACCTGTCGCCTTCACCATTTCGAGCAAACATTAAAGAAAACCTACAACGTACTTTTAATCATCAACATCAAATTATTGCTGCAAAAAAAAGCAACTACAGATGACTGCATGATATGCAGCAAGCGTTTTGGACAATTATACAATGGATATTTGATTAATTTTACCTCTAATTTCACTGCAGTTTACATCTTGTTCGGTCTAGCACGTACTGCTTAAGCTTCCGCCTGCATAGATTATTTGTTCGGTGATTTAGAGCAAATGGAGTAACTTGATTTTTCTGAAAAATGGTGGGAAATACTACCATTAACGCACACACATAGAAGAACTTAAACAGCTTTGATGTTTATTGAACTACTCTGTTATATAAGTAGTTGAAAGCAAAACTTCTTTATTTAAAAAAAAATCAAAAAGTTTTTTTAAAGACACCCGCGCGGGCTTATAATCCAATCTGTCAGTGTCAATCATTGGCAACATAACCTCGAAAAGTTTAATATTCTGTGTTCTGTGTTTTGAGGATAATTTTTGCTCAAATAATCTATTTAATGTGACTATGGCTCCTTTACACTCAATTTTCGAAATTTAATGAGGTGCAGAGATGGAGGGAGACCATGACAAAGCCTCATTTTGGAAGAAAAACATCAAAAATGTTCCCGGGAGGTAAGTAGAGCCATTATTATAGCCATGTAGACACTATTTATGTCACAGGTCTTCACACCTATTAGCAAGGAATTTACGTCAGTTTTTGTTACAAATGACCGGTCTTTCTATGCAAATTGATTGTTTACGTACCTATGTGAACTACTCTCCCATATAAATTCTAGTAGTATATCAACTACTAGTCTCATATGTCTAATATAAACAAGAAATTCTTGTTATAAATATATCATAAAGCATATCACAGCTCAATGAGTGCAATACAGTTGTTCTTTGAAAAAAAAACATAAACAATATGATTGCAAATAAATATCAGAGTTCATATTTGCAGGCCAAGCCCCAAGCGTGAGGGAAAGAACAACAGCAAGAGCAAACCTCAAGGCTCTACATCATTTCAAGACTTTCAAGCCTCAGTTAGTGATGCTTGGGCAATGGATGATGACGAGTTCTGTTCAGGGTTAAAAAGTAAGTTAAAAGGCACCCACTAGTCTCTGTTTTTTAAAGTTTGACCAATATTCAAAAATTAAAAGTTTCAGTGAAGTTAAAACTTTTTGCCATACCTAATTTTTGACGTAAGTATTCCTCTTTTTGTTTCAGATGCAAAAATATCAAAAAAAGTTTCCCAGTCTGCTGCCCTAAATGTCTTAAATACTCATCGAAGCACAACTGAATCAAAAAGGTCTTCGACAGAAAACTTGAATGATAATTCTCCTCATATAATCCATGATACTGAAATAGTGAGGATCAGCAGGATTCCAGGGAGGCCACTTCAGATGCACTGCACTAACCCTCCTCAGGAAGAGGACAGTGAATCCAAGTTGGAGAGGTTTGAAGCTCTCTTAGCAAATCCACCTTCATTGCAAGATTTGTGCAAATTGAGTTGGTCAGGGATCCCAGTTAAAGTAAGAGGTATTATGTGGAGGCTTTTGTCAGGTTATTTGCCAATTAATTTGGAGAGGAGGGATGGTGTACTTGAGAGGAAAAGACAGGATTATTGGACTTTGGTTGAGAAATATTATTACACTGAACATGATGAAGTTAATCGTGATATTCAACATCAAATTAATATTGATGTGCCAAGAATGAATCCTACTATATCTCTTTTCCAGCAGAAAACTGTTCAACTTATGTTTGAGAGGATTCTCTTTATTTGGTCTATAAGGCATCCCGCATCGGGATATGTTCAGGGGATAAATGATTTAGTTACTCCATTTTTTGTAGTATTTCTACAAGAGTTTATATCAAATAACAAACCCTTTGAGAATTTTTCTGTAGAGAGTTTGACAGAAGAGAAACGTAAAATCATTGAAGCTGACTCATTTTGGTGCTTATCTAAGTTCTTGGATGGCATTCAAGATAATTATGTTTTTGCCCAAATTGGTATTCAGAAAAAAGTTTTGCAGCTGGAAGAATTAATAAAACGTGTTGATGAGACACTTCACAAACATTTGAAACAACATAACGTTAGTTACTTGCAGTTCTCATTCCGATGGTTAAACAACCTACTTACAAGAGAACTGCCATTAAGGTGCACTATTCGATTGTGGGATACATACTTAGCTGAAAGCGATTCATTTGCCACTTTCCAATTGTATGTATGTGCAGCATTCCTGTTATATTGGAAAGATGACTTAATGAGACAAAAAGACTTCCAAGGGTTATTATTGCGCTTGCAAAATTTGCCCACTCAGGGTTGGAGTAGTTCCCAGATAAGCCTTTTAGTGGCTGAAGCGTACAAATTGAAAGTCATGTTTGCAGATGCACCTAACCATTTAACCTGTAATACTACCACAAACAGCAGCAGTGACAGTTGAGTGAAGTGGATTATAAATTTGATTTATTACCCCTGAATTTTTTGTATTTTAAATTTTAAGGTATGTTATTTGTTAATGTAAATACATGACTTCACATATTTTTGTATTAAATATTTAATGATATAAATTAATTTACACCTCAATAAATTTCTTATTTAACTTTGTTGAGGTCATTGACTATCTTCTAGGTTCGCTTTTTATTTCGTTTCTTTTTTTTTAAATAAACTAAAATAACAAAACTCTTTAAGCAATTAAATTTATTTCACTTTCCACCAAATACAAGTGATTTTTAGGCTAGGTGAGTATGAGGACTAAGTAAGGTTTCTTTTCAAAAAGTGTAAAATTGCATGTCAAAAAAGTGCACCATTACACAAAGATATTGTCACTTTTTAAATGCAGACTACACTAGACACACCAAAAAGCTTGCAATAGTAGTACTTATAATATTTGTACTTATGGGCAGTACTATAATTAGATGTATTTATGTACTTGCTAATAAAAATTAAAATACATACAAAAATAAAGTAGGTAATGGGAGATAGCTGTCTCCATACATACTTATATAATATATTTAACAACAAATAGATAAAACTAAGGCTTTGTTATGAGTCCAAAAAAAGATAACAATATATAATATTAAATGTAGTTAAAACAAAAAAATTAAATACCACATAAATTAAAATATCCTACACTCAAAAAAAAAAAAAAATGCTGACTTCTGAGATAAAATTGGCAATTTCATCTAAGCTGCTGGATGAAGTCAGTTAGGAAGCAGTTGGCAGGCACCCAGTTTTCTTTTGTATTGAAAACCTTAACACAAGGTTTAGAGCCTCCATTTGAGGCATTAACACCTAAAATATGCTGTGAACTCCCATGTATTATAGGCACAAGTATGCACTTACATTTGCTTTGAAGGCCATGGTAATGAGCAATTGCTTTAAGCAATAATCTGTCAAAACTATTAGGAGGCGTTTTGACATATACATCTTGAGGTGAGGCACTGAAAAAATCAAGCATTTGCCCCTCACAATCCTTTATAGATTCTATTGATAGATTCTTCCTAGTTTTAAAGGTTCTCTTGACACGAGAAGAAACTCTACCTAGGGAGGGTTCATTTGCTTGCATTTCTTCTGGTTTATCTTTATGGTACTGCTGAGAAAATGCAGAAATAATGTCAGTTTGCTCTTGTTCTGATTTTTCAATGAAGTCATTCCAAAACTTCATAGCATTGGCATCTTCCAAGAGTCTGGCAAATGGACCCTTGTATGGATCTACTATAACCACCAAGGTATTTTCAGAATCATCTTCCTCTAATAATGTTTGTAAAACACACCCTTCAAATAAAAAGTTCATATGGAAGCTTAAACTAAAGAGGAAAAATGCTCACGATTTTGGTATCTTCGGATTTTCTTTTTCCCTGAGGCCCTCTTCAGGTGAATTGGTTCTTCAGATTGTGAAGTTCTAAGTGGTAAAACACGAAACAAACCAGACGGTCGAGCAGTTGGCTCATTGCTGACAGATTCAGTGTCACTAGCTGTGGCACTTCCTAAGCTTTATTATAGAACGGCTTTGAGAAACTTAAAATTAACAGAAATTGACAAAATACTTACTGCAAGGACTCGGTATCTGATAATTGAGCAGAACCAGGCCTAACGAAATATTGTTTATTATTACCTTTGATAACCGTCATATTAAGTAACTGCTAAAAAGTGTTGCACAATACCGGAAATTATGAAATCAGTGATAATGAAAAGAAAGTTGACTTTTGATGGTTTATTTGGAATTTATTTATTTTAATTTTTTGACTAAATCTGTAAAATAAAATAATATCGATTGTTGACACTGTTCACTCTAACCGAGTTAGGTAATTCCATCCCAGCACTCCGGACAAAGACCATCTCCCAAAATCTTAACAAGATAGAGTGAGATAGACTGATATTGCGAGCGCTCGGGATGTAATTAACGAACTCAACTTATACAATGACATTCTGACACTGACAGCGAGACAGTAGTGACTGTGACAGTTCTCCACTCTCCAATAGAGGGAACTACTGGGCTACTTGCCTTTACTTTGATTTTTTTAATAAACGGGTTAGTTTAGGTCTAACAAGCGATTTTATTTAATTTTGTGTTACCGTTTTTCAAAGTAAAAAATCATTAAGCCTTTAACAGAAGTTCTTAAGTGTTGTTTGTATATGTTAGGCTTGGCAACATTGTAGCTCCCAACTTTTTGTTATAAATCTAGAGATGATCCAGAGATGTCAGCACGATACAATTAAAAGTTTTACGTGGGCGGGTAATTAAATTATTGTAGATTTCAAATTAGGCTACAAATCTTTTTCGCTGACTAATAAATAAAATCGTTTTTTATTTTAAAGACGATTTAATTTAATACAATTGTTTTAAATTGAACTCAAAGTCAGATTCAAAGCACATTCGACTGCATAAGTACATGAGCAAAGTAATGTTGGTGACGTACTCGAAGTCCTTGTTTATTAGAAAATGGAAATTCCAAATGAAATGTTCTTTTTACTAGATTGATAGAAGTACGAGGTGAGATAGAACTTCTGGGAAGCGCATCGTGGTGTCCTTATCACAAGCATACCTATGCCTATGATTAAACAAAGTGAGAATATATTACCACATAAAATAAAATTTTGATCACTTGCTTCACGGACTTCACATAAAATCTCGGTTTTTTCCGATAGCAGTTTAATATTTATTTCTATTAATGGCAATTTACTTGATCCAGAGGGTGAATTGCAATCAAACTGAACCTTATATATTTTAAAATATTCAACATTCAAGGAACGACGTGTTTATTAATGGTTTTTAAATCGGTGACGTCTAATTTTAACCAATCAGCGTGGAGCTAAAAATAGTTGCGCAAGCGGTTCTGTGAAGTGGATTGACTTGGCAACATCGCGAATGTTGTAGTTTCACGGATCTTCCTCGCTAACGCTAAGTTCTACTGTTACTGTTCGTAAGTTTGGTGGTCATGTCGGATGAAATTTTGATCAAAACTTACGTGTAAAAGTGTTTAGTGACTCGTGAACTAACATTTATAAATTTGCATTGATCTGATTATCCCACACAGTACCTTTAACCCCGGCATAATGGACATAATGGTTCTTTTATGATCGGATCAGGACAAGGTGTATAGTGCCAGTTCCAAGTAATGGTGCATCACACGACAACATAAGTATGTTATTTTGATCTGTTTATTCGTTTCCAGAATTTGCTTTTACGTTAATCGGGATTATTTAAACGTCCGCTATAGCTTTTTAATCGATTTTTTATTAGTACAAGTTTGTGAAGTTTGTCTTTACCATACGTAGGTGGTTATGTCCTGGTATTTCAGATAACCCTCACGCCTGGCATTGTTTTTATTTACGTTTTTTAAGGGCTTTCTGAGCCATAAATCGGTTTTCTGTCTGGACACAGCAACTAATTTTAATTGTTAATCTTTCAATACAATAAATAACTAGTGTACTTTTCATTAGCAAATCCACAATTCTCCAGGCATTTTAACTGCTTCTGGGAAGCAGTTTTTAACGATTGCATTGAAAATTGAGCTACAAAGTGGTTTTTGGAATTTTAGGTATAGATAGCCTATAATTAAGAATTTTGTACAAACTGTGTTTAGCATTGAAAATCTCAGTCACAATGATTTTCACTACATTTCATTTTGAGCTTTTATAAATCTATAATTTATGATCTTTTAGAAATCTGTAATTTGGCTAAAATGGCTAATAACTTCAGGTTCACTTTAAGTGCAATTTTATCTTTGATTGGTAACTTTCATGCAGTTTGGTTTATTGGGAAACTGGTGAAGTTAGTTTTGCACTCAGTGCAACATTTTTAGAGCACATCTCGTTACGTTTGAAACCTTAATTTTTTTTATTCCTATCTCTTTTCGATACATGTTGAGAAGATACAAAAAAAAATGTCAAAGTAAAATTTCCAACGCCTACTTGATGGCAATAATAAGTGAATGGTTTATATATAGGTAAATTTATTTCTCTGTTATGCATGAGTACCAGGATTCTGTAATATTTAATTTTAAAAAAATTATTGGTTTAAATAGATAGTTGTGTTTTTACAAGAAAAGTAACTATTTTGCATTGATTCCAAGTGGTACAGTAATGTAATGTTTAAAGGGTGGCACCTTTTCAATAGATTTATTTATTAGAAACTGCTGTCAGTAAAAAAATCTCAACTGCACCCTGCACCAGTAAGTTACTTATAAAAAACTTTAAAATATGTCTATTTGACGTTTTGTTGTATTTTCTATAATAGCCAAGATACTTTCCTTGCCAAAAATATACTGTTTTTTTTTTTCAAAAACTTCCTATATATAGAAAAGGAATCAAGCTGGCTGGGAAATAATAACACCATAAAATTTATCTTGAATATCAGGTAAAGAATGTGCATTCTGATTCCACCTATCTTATGATTTTGACAATACCCAATACATCCATCAAAAAGGTGGATATTATAGGTTCAATATTGCCATATTCCACAAATTCAAAAATAATGCAAAATTTGAAAATAATGCCCAACTAGGGCTGAAGCCTGATTTCAATCATCTTGGTTGACCAACTACTAATTTTAGTAGTAGGGATCCAAATTTGATTTGATCCCTTGGGGAAAACATTGTCCATGTTTAGATTTTATTGATGCACTCAATGGTCATTTTATCCATACCTTTTTGTCAATTAATAAATCTACACCTTGATAGAGCATAGAGGAAAAGCAAGCTTTTTATTGTTTCACCTGATAAGTAATTTGACAATTTTCTAAAATTATTTTGACCTCAGTAATAAGTCTTAATAACTGACTGTTGAACATGAATTACAAGTTTTTACTAACACTGCCACTACTGCCTTTTAGCACAGTAGGTATAAGGAATCATACATTATTCCTTATACTATATAATGTATTATTCTTTATACTGTGCTTTTAGTATAAAGTACTACCTGAGTTGCCCATGACTGCCAGTATTCACTTTTTAACTTTCTTTAGTTTCCCAAACTAAAGTTGACATGATTGCCGTGATAATTGAGTGATTAGTTAAGAGCCCAGATTAATCCAAAGGCTGTCCAATGGATTATACAGAGCACAGATTTCTACATTTGATGGACATGTCCATTTAGTATCCAAAGTTAACATTTGGTCTCTCAGCTCAAAATATCTATCAGGCAATCTAACAAGCAGTCAAACTCATCTGTGGAAATTTTTGTTAGGACAAACAGCCCTTGTTTATCATTGCTTTTTTTTGTGGGTTTGTATGATTTCAATCCAGTTTTTTTTTTTACTTTGTGTAACTTTTTAGATTTTTTTGTGATCATATTAATCAATAACATACAAAACCTCATAAAAAGAAATGAAAAACAAGAGTTGTTTGCCCTAGAAAAATTTCCACAGATGACTTTGACAGGTCCTTGGACTGCCTAATTACATGAACTTATTAGGACATATTTGCGCTTTCTGGAAATAGCAATTCGGATTGGCTTGACTACTAACAGATGATTTTTAACCAATCCGATTGAATCTCTTGTCATTAGTCTTCAATCCAGTTGCTTGAAAATCAGCTATAGAGATCAATCTCATCCAAAATTATAATTTCCGAAAAGTTCTTTACATGTACCTAGGTAGTTTAGGTTACTAAATTTGAGGGAGATATAAAATTTATTGTCTAATGTTATAGTGGTAGGTTGTTGTGGAATCAAATATGAATGCAGTTTCTTCTTCTCGTTCCATTCGGCGTTATACATATTGAAGAGTCAAAAATTGACTGTCAAGTAAGAATCCACATTAATGTTTCATTCCAGGTTTGCGACCACGAGTAGTTTGCAAGAATTTCTATTCTGAATAATATAGTTATTTTGTATGTCTGCTATATATTAAAAATTCATTTGCTCTAAATCTATACAGTTGTTGTCTCCAATGGATGTCCTAAATTTATAGTCTGTCAGACTGTCAACACAATATATACAAAGGATGTCCAGAATGTGTCCTAAATGTGTCCATAGACATTACGGACCTAATTTGAACTAAAATTGGACATCCATTGGACATGTATGTGCTGTTTGGGTTGTCTCTGAATCTGCACTCTGCACTTAGTTTTAATCGAGGGAACAATCATTTCATAATTCAAACCAAAGTTCCATATAAATCACCTTAAACTCTACTAAATTTCAAGTTACATTCCATTAAATTCCTCAAAATTGCACAAAATGCTACTAAATTTTTGATCAAACATTTCATATAATTTACCTTAATTTTCACAAAATACCACTAAATTTCCGTTTTCCAAAATTCACCAGTGATTTGTCTATTCCTCTAGTGTGTCTCTAAACTAAAAACATGTGATACATGGTTGAATGCAGAATAACAAGCTCTTCTAATATTACTATGTGGTTACTGAAAAACAGTGGAGTTCAATTTGTTGTATGCTATGTGAAAGCGACTATTTGTTAAAAACAAGATTCGAACGGTTCAAAGTTTGGTCAGTTTTAACCAAGGTTTTATTTTTAAAATGTGGTCTTACTATTGTATTGTATTGTATTGTATTCGATGTGTGAGTGGACGTAGGTACAGTCCTCCACCGCGACCTGCGGTCTACTGTGGCTCACCCGAAGTGTTACCAGCAAGGTTTACCCCTGCTTGCCTCACTAATTGTCACCCGTTAAGCCCAGACCCTCAACGAATCTGATGAGTCTTTTGGGCGACACTTCGTTTGCATCTTGAGGCTCAATGATCGTGTTAGCGAACAGTGAGTATCTCGATCTGGCAATAGCCGGGCATTCGCATAGAACGTGCTCGACTCTTTCATCTTCCTCCAAGCACAGCCGGAACTCCGTTTCCTCGGACAGTCCGAGTCTGTCATGTGGAGTCTTAGATGGCTATGGCCCGTGTAGAGTGCAGATTTGTCTCCTATTTAGTCTGAGGAATGTTTGGGCTTTTGCTCTCCCTGTTCCTGTGATAAATTTTTTGGAGTGTGTTAACCTGGCTAGGGTCTCCCACCATTCCTGGGACTTGGCATTGCCCCATTTCTGGAGTTCAGTCTTGACCAGGGAGTATGGGACCCCCAGCACCGGTTCCGGGCCGACAAATGCCGAGTCCGCCGCCCTCCTGACTAAGGAGTCGGCCCTCTCATTGCCTTCGTGCCCTCGATGCCCTGGGATCCATACCAGTGGGACGTTGTTCTCCTGCGATAGGATATTCAAAGTCCTGCTGCAGCTCCAAACTGTTTTGGAGCTGCAACGCAATGACTTTAGCGCTAAAAGTGCTGCCCGACTGTCCGAGAAGATCTTTATTGATCTATTGTGTCCTCCTTCTTCTAATAGGTGTCTGGCACAAAGTTCAGTGGCGTGTATTTCTGCCTGAAATACTGTGCTTTGAGTCGGCCTAGGCTCTCTGCTATGCAGGTGCCAACCGAACTCCCGTATACTCCGGCACCAACACCTTCATCGGTCTTTGATCCGTCTGTGTACCAGGTACTACCTCCCATTTGCAGATTTTCACTTCGTTCGTCCCAGTCTTCCCGCGAGGGAATCCAGACGACGTAGCGACTGTCGGTTAAGCGTTTTGATGCCATTAGGTCGGAGACCATTTCCAATACCCTAGCGCCTTCCAAGTCGGCCTGGGCATTGTTGGTCCCCCCATTGAATAGCTGCGGCGTTATGTGTGCCACCTGCTACAACCGGTACGTCGCCTTCATTGCCTCTCGTTCCAAGAGTATTGAAAGCGGAAGCAGGTCAAGCATGCGCTCCATGGCTGCCGTGGGTGTCGTTCCCATTGCCCCCGTGATGCAGAGACATATTTGTCTTTGCAGCGAAGACAGTTTGGCCCTAATGGAGCTCTGTCTGCTCTTCCGATACCAAACTATGGCCCCATACGTGATTATCGGTCTTATCACCGTCATGTATAGCCACATAATTTGTTGGGGTCCCATCCCCGATGATTTACTGCACAGGTTCTTACACGTTCATAGGGAGAGCAATGCCCTCCCCACGGTTCGTGGCACATGTAGGGTCCATGTGAGTGATATGTCAAGATAACTCCTAGATATTTCACTTCATTGGTAAATGGGATTGTCGTCTCGAAACAAGATGGCGGTTTCAGAAAGTCTCTTTCAGTCAGGTTAGTTTCCAAGGATTTATTGCTAGGTTTTCTTTTGAGCACCAGCTGTGTACCACATCCAGCATCACGTCGTTTTATTAAGCTCCAAATTGTTAAGCTTTTCTTCTCCTGTTTAACTGAATTTCTATCTCTTAGTAGACAGTGTATACATGTCAGTACTTAATGTTCTATTCAGTTATTAATATTTTTTTTTTATTTTGATTCTAAAAGTAACAATGAACTATTGAACGAAGCCAATCCACAGTTTGTGCAATAAATACAAACATCCCTGAACTAACCTGAACTAATTAAAAACAAAAACTTAGTTGTAGTAATCTAGTACTGTAATATTCAGTCCTAACGTTTAGATTATACTTTTGCAACACAATCTCTCATATTATATTGCTGCAGTGTTTTAAGAAGAGCTTGAGTTAAATGTTTTTTTAACTGTGATATTGCCTAACACAGTACCTATCACAATCAATACAATAACTACTTAGCTTAAGTTCTTTTAAACACATGATTGAAATGAGAGAAAGATTGAACTAAATCCATAATTACACATTTAAAAATGTATTTTTCTGAACTTGTGTTATAGGGGAAAAAGGGCTTTTCATGTTTAAACTTTATGTAAATTTAAATGAACATTTTTGACAGATAAACATTGCAATGCAAGTCAAGTTTAGAGTTTAAACTTCACAAAGGGTTTAAACTTGAGTTGTAAAAGTGACTTTTAATGAAGACTCTATAGGATTTTTTGATGAAATAAACAATAACTAGTTAAACTTGCGTCATTTAAAAAATTCAGATAGGTGCTTTAGAATAATTTTAATACATCTATAAATGAATTGATGATAGTTGTTAATATCAATAACAAAAAGGATGCATTAGTTAGATAATATGCTTAATTAAAATTGTTAGTTGACTAGGTGCACCCCATCTAGCATATTAATAGATCATTATGTCCAAAAATATGAATTGCATTATAGCCAACTTGATTAGTTTTTTATTGGACACCCCGTAGAACCAATAACGTTTTACAACCAAGCTGACCTTATTAGCTGAACTATTATTATTATAATCATGAAGATTATTGTTATTATTATTATTGAAGTAATATAGCCACATTTAACTACGGGTTGTTCATTATAAAACTTCGTCTAGTTGGCTGTGAGATGTCAAAAGAAAAGGATGGAGAAACAAAAGTCCATTTTTTTTGTATATGTTATCCTTTTCTCTCAAAATTTCATAGCCGGCTAGATGAAGTTTTAAAATGAACACCCCGTATTTATACCTAGGTATTGAAATAAGCTAAAGTAGGGTCTTCAAGCTCAGGCAAGGCAGTACCAAGAATTGGCTATCCTAAAAATACAGCCCAATAAACTAAGATAACCAGGTATCTGACTCTCTGGTAACAGGTGATAAAAAGGTCAGTTGAAGACTTTTAATGGTGTTTTGCCCCAAGAGACGACCCAAACAAATATTAACGGGCACGATTTTTGTTGCATTGAGTGAAATTTGTGGGTATTTAGACGCCAGTTTCGTTTACTCGCTTTGATATTTAGGTATATTTGTATTCCTCTAATAACTGGTAGAGAACGGTGTACACGTATGAAATACTTACGGTGTGCCCAGAATACTTCCTTGAATACAAAACATCTTTGAAGGCAATTTTATGTTTTATCTTAAATTACAATAACTTTTTCTATGCGTTGAATAATAAGAAGTTTTGATTTTTTTTATGTTTCTTTTTACATGTCGGACATTCGTTTTTTGGCCCGCATTCTGTAAAAATAAACGGCAAATATAAAATTAATTTGGGTTAGGTGCAGTTGACACAAAACCACGAGAGCGTTAATTTCGGCTTACCACTACTCGGTATTTGCCTATAACATAATCCTAACTGTATTTGAGTAGTTATACCATCAGATAACAATAAACAAAATTATCTTGAAGATACATCTTGTCGTTTTCCACGAAAAGCTCCAGTTCGGTTGAACTTCAAGAAGATAGTTTCTGTTTAACATACGTATGCGGACATTCCGTTATATACTCGTTCGTTTGATTTGCATTCTGATTTCTTAGGTCGATTTTTTAAACTACATAGGAATAAGAAGTTTGGAGAATAGGCAATCCCTTAAGAAACATGTGATTTTTAGATTTCTCTTTGGACATTCAACCTGATGTATTCATAATAATCTTTTTCCCGCAATTCCTCAGATAAACTTATCTGGATAATATATCATAAATATGTTGTCTAGATTTAGAACAAAGGCGCAATAAGTACCAATATAGCGAAAAGCTGGAAGAACATTAAATAGCCACCTTTGACTTTTTCATTGTAAATGTCACTGGCAGTGTGCAGTCTGAATTACAATACTTCTTAGTATTGTTCATTATGGTTGTTGTAAATAGATACCTTTGTAAACCTAACAAACGGCTTAAACCATTTTCAACGAAATCATCTTCTTTACTCGCGGTGTATACCTACTTATGACCCCTTCTTTCAATAAAGGTTCATATTTGGATTCTGAAAAGATCGATTAAGAAAACCAAACAGCAACTCTGCATTAAGGCAGTATCTTTCAACAGTGCTTTGCAGAATTCGAAACTGGTTTCGATTTGAATTGTGTTGCTTCTTAATTAATGATTACAACGTGGTTTCATAACTTGGGAACGTTAGATCATTAATAAAATTCGTTAGGTTTTGTGTCTGAATAAAAAATTTGTTCTGAGCTAGCCGGTCTATTAGAAATTGTGTTTAACCTACCTACTACTAATGTGTGTTAATTTACTGCGGTCTCAATCCGTTTTGGATAAGATCAGCAGCAACGGTATGTTCTATGGTACTAACATGTATCGAGGGAGTCGACTCAGCCCAGAATACTAATTTTTCTGTGATTGAAAATACATTCTAGACCAATTAAATGAAGAAAACATTATCGTAAAATTTAAACGTGACTGTGGCATTATTCCCCCGATTTATTTATCTGGTTTGAAAGCCATGCCTGTTAGGGACGCAGTTCCGAAAACGCATTTACTATTCAGAAGAGAAACATGGCTCCGGCTTTGAATAGCCAAGGCTTGGCCGTAGATTCTATTCATTGGTACAGGGTATTATACTGCTTGTCTTTCAAATTCATTGCTCGCTTTTCTCTCCTTTATACTTTACAGGGTGATCTGAGTTGGTTATATTGGCTGTTTAATGACGTTCGTTTCATGGAAAAGTTTTGGATAGAGGCTAACCATCAATATTTTGGATTCTTGATTGCTTGTTTTGGAAAAGGTGCAACTTAGAGTTTTTTTTAAAGATTTACGAATCGAATATTGTGCCAGTAACAAAACAGCCACTGGACTGTTTAGGTCAAAGTAGTGGTACAGTTTCACTATCAAATATGTAGGTAAGGTAAAGTTTAAGCTCATCATAATATTATATAAACAACTTAGTTGCAAAATTCAATTTGTTTCGGATTAAATTTAGTGGTTTCTACTTCGACAATTTCCACGTTTTGTGTGTAATCAACCCTTCAACAATATATTAACGCAACAAGATCCTCCTTTTCTATCTAGTACATGTCAATATTAAAGCTGCATCAACTTCTTTAAAGCCATTTTTAGTATATTTTACTTTAGTTCTAGTGGCAAAACTTTATGCTTTAACCCACCAAGAATACTTTTTGGTTTTTATGACTAGGTACCTATACAAGAATATTGTTACAAGTTATAGGTACCTTAAAGAATCACTAGCTATTTTAATATTTGTTATTGGATTTAGTGAATGTTGAGTTGACAATTGTATTGATAAACATAAATTGGGACATTTTTGTTATGCTTACAGGTTACAGGCATATCCCAATAATTACGATATTGGACAATAAAGCAATAGTTATTGAAGCAAAAACAATTTCTATCGCTGCCTTATTAGAGAGTAAGTCACAGATTATGGTTGAATTGTCGCAGTGTTAATAAACAAATTATTTTGTGAGTTATCTATAATAATATATATATCTAGAGGTCCCTTAAGATTATCGGGTTTAAGACGCCAGGAAATTATTATTTTATAAGCATATTCAGTTTTTTTTTATCTTTATAGGCAGAAAATAAGTTTTTAAGAATTTCTTATAGTCACCTTTATCGATTGGCATTTTCAAAACAATAAGACCAGTTTTCAGTAGAATTTCATTTGTGCATATTCATTTCTTTTTGTATGTACAAATATGAGTAACAGGTCTATTGAAAACAATAAAAAGAATGTTTAATCATAATATACGTAAGAAATCTAATAGTGACTACGTGATATTCTGCTGCTGCATTTAATAGTGTTATCAGGAGGTTTACTTCGAAGTTATTATATCACAACTCTCTGTATTATAGTTTTATCAATTAAGACTAAATGTTTATGCCTTTGCCTCAACTATGAGACATTGCAAAATCAATAAACAGTCATAAATCGACAGTGTTCCATGTTTATTCATGTTAGTTCAATATTTCGTTAGTGTGAAAAAAAGCATGTAAGTTGTTAAAAAAGTAAAGTTGATTTTAATTTTGATGTTTCACATTGTAATAAATGGGATACCTATAATAGTAGGTGTTGAAAATCTGACATATTTCACCTCGTATAACATGACTGACAGTGACAGTGATTATTAATCGGTGTGAGATTAAGATTATTATTTATAATTATACACTCACATAGTTGCCAGATTTTATTTATTTAACGTTTTAATAATATTGATTAATAACTGAGAATCTAGTAATGGGCCGAGGCTCTTCGCTGGTAGGCATATTATATTTTATTAATTCATATATTTTAAAATAAATCTTCGAAAATGAGAGTAGAAGAGGTTCAGTTTTTGGTGTGAATGTGTGTTCAGTAATGTATTCATTCTACATAAGTACTAGCGACAATATTTATAAAAAGTTTGTTTTTTTTTTACCAAAAAAAAGTGAAATATAGATGATGATATATGGCTGCGGTACTTGAGAGCATGAAAATGAAGCAATAATGCTGACTTTGAGCTCAAAGCTGACTGTGAGCACATGTTATATTTTAAAAACTGAACCAATTGTTTCATTGCCCCACTTCAATGCTTGATTATAGTTCAAAGAAATTCGGAAATGGCTATAGCTGATTCCTAGAGAAAAAGACACCAATTTTCATGTCATAAATGCTTGCAAGACTTTTTATTAATGCATATTTATTAATAAAAATACAATAATATAACATTGAATATACACGGCACCCAAAAATCCCTAAAGTGTTTCTTTTTGTGCAGCTGGGGATTCAAAATGTTGAGTTTGCCATCCAGCGGTGATTTTATATATGATGTTTCTCTCATATGGTTGTTCATTTAATAGTAGCAGAACTAATTTCAACGCAAAAAATATTTCAACTGAAACTGTTGGTTCTAGTGATCTCAAGTAGGGCGTGTCATTTAAAAATGTCAAATTTTCATCAAGCAATGACGAGTCACAAAAAACATGCTTTAGCAGCACCAGTTGCAATATGACATTTATTACGGCAAGCTCCACCCTGATCTATAATATTGCACAAGATTAGGAACTAACTTATGAATAATTATGACCTTTTTACCATATAATTATTTGCTCATTTTTAGAAGAAAATAATGCGCCCCCAACTTAGATAAACCGACAAGATATGACTCTCTTACCCATTAACAGGGTTCTTCATTGGAGTTAAATAACTTCTGCATGGGTTAGCTTCATGTGTCCATATAATTTAAAATATTTTATGCTTCGTAACAATATCTTGTTACTTTGTTAGCTAAAATATAATAAAATAAAAAATTCACATTCCAAAGGTAATGAAGCCTTGAGGCCTTCATTAGCCTTGGAGCCTTATGGAGTTTCAAAAGTCAATTTTGATCTGAAGCATTTATTTCGAATAGTGAGATTTTTGGCCATATTTATCCTGTTCTTCTCGACTATGTCTTAGGCAGCAATTTTTTGAGGGGCTCGGAATCACAGCTTTCTTTAACGCTGTGCTCCAGTGTGTTTTTTTACATATCAAAAAACCCTGCATGGCTTGATGAGGATTCCGTGTCTTTGCCTATTAATCTTCTAGCCCTAAGAAATGTCTTCTATGCAACTCGCTTTTGCCACTTTAGAACACCTCAAGTCCTGATCTGACATATCTTACAGGAGGATAAATCTTGCCGGAAATTTTTCTGCTCTGCTGGGCTTTAAGAATTTTCCCCTTACTTTAAACTTGTAGTTTTGATACTTTGTATAGTTCCACCAACCTAAAAATTAAGATATAACTATGATTGAAACACACCATCTAATTAACAATTTAATTTAATAATTCTCTCATTTTTTTCTTAAACTGGAAATGCAACTAAACGCAAAAGTTTGATTAACAAGAGCAACCAGAGTGTGCAAAAATCTTTTTTTACATTTGGAAGAGTAGGTTTTAAAATTGTATATAATTTCTTATAGAAAAACTGTACAGCTCTACTGTTGTGTTGTGACTTTTAGTCGCACTTTATTGATTTGATTTTTTATAAATTTGCTTTGTCAACAAGTCTTGTATGCTTATGGGAATAAAGCGTGTATTGAATTGAATTGAATTGAATACTCTGGCACTCTGGCATCTTATTTTGCAGAAGTTGGAGGTTGCAGATGAGTTGAGTTTTCTGGGTCATAAGATGAATTGTGTTAGTAGTTCTGGGTGGTAGTTAGTCGCTTATTAAGCCTACATTACAAACCCGGCATAATAATTGGATTTGAGCAAAATTTGAGAAATAAAGTAGTTATGTTTGAAAATGACAAAATTTGAGGTTAAAATCCGATGAACTATGTTTCTTAAGGTCACTTCACTCAAATCTCCGATATAGTAACTTTTCTGGTAACTTTTCAATTGTTTTTAAAAGGTGCGTTTACAATGTCATGGGTGGCTAGATGAATATCTTCCTGAAAACGACTATATAATATGTTATGACAAATCCCTGATATGAAAAGTTCGAAAATGTACAGGTTACACATTAACAATCAAACTTTATTAATTATTATTCTCTCACCTTATTTCCCACAAAAATGAGAGGCGTTTATTAAAACCAAGAAAGTCTCAAATGTGGGTTACAATAACAAACCGTCAATCATTATTTCTTTTTGTATGGCTGTGTTGTGCCAAATCAATCCCAGAAAGTGACAGAACGCGCATAAAAAGCCAATTGCCTCTAATTACATACTGTACAGGGTGTTAAAAAATCTCGAAACTTCTAAATATTTCGGAAACTGAGCATCTGATAAGAAAATGTAATTATGTCATACAAAAGTTTTAAAGTGTGTGTGAATTAAGAGTTCATAAAAAATTAAAATCGTAACACATTTTCGACTTTCAGTTGTTTTTATGAAGTCATCTCAGACCTACTGTTTTAATTCAATGGCCTACTTGTTACGCCTACAATGGCCTACAAGTTTTTTTTTTAAATAAACGCATAATAGATATCTTCCAAGTCTATATGTTGTATTTGTTGTACATTTTTATAAATGAGAGTATTATTTACTGAATAAACTAAAAAGTCTAGGCTTTTTTTGTGCGCCTCTAGAGTAAACCATATTTGAGAAAATTGCCTTGAAAAATGTAAATTTTCACTTTAAGATCATCAAAATCTAGGATCCATCCTAGATTTTCTATACTTCCTAGATTCTCTCTATATAAAATCTAACCATCCTTGACCTAAAGTACAGGTCAAAACCTAACGTGCGATTTACAATCATTTAAAAATAAAAATTTAGAGTTTCAAGGCAAATTTAGTAACACAAAAAGTTATTGCCCATTTATATGTACCAATTCAAAGCATGGACTTGGAAAAGATCGTTTTCCTATTGGATGAATCGTCTCTGAAACATTTTCACGCTTATTTTCGACATCCTGTATTTGCATGGCCAATATAAAAGATCAGCTAATTAATGACATATATTCAGCTTGTTATTGTCGTGTCGCACGAATACAATATTCTATTTAAAACACTTATTTCCAGTCCGAAGACTTACAAGAACACGAACAGCCTTAATAGCATTGCAGAAACGATTATGCAATTTTCTTTGCATTTGTGTTTTCAATCTTCCTAAGTGGCCGGCAAACAATTCGGTTCCGCAAAATGAATTAAGGCTCATAGAACCTGACATATGCCATGTTTCGATTGAGTTAGGCCGTCCATCAGCTGACGTCACGGCTTTTCTTCGAAGGAGATTGTTTAAAGAGATATTTCCGCACTTTCCAATATTCCCAAGTGCATCGTAAATAATCTAATTCTTGATTTGTGCTCTTTTAATGTTGAGGTAAGAATAGTTATGTTTGACAGATCAATTACGCGAAGTAAAGGTGGATTGTTTCCAAGTAGAGAACCGTAAGTTATTAGTGGAGTTTTAATTAAAGATTTCTCGTTTCTTGTCCTCGTCTGAAGAAATTAAATGTGGGAAAACTTGAAGGGGCTCATATTCGACGTAAACAAGTGCGTTTTAATAATAGTCTTTTTTCTAATCCTGGAAACCATAATTTGCCCCGTTTGAAAACTGAAAATAAGTCTAAGATAAGATCAGAAAGATAGCCGAGACGTTGAACCCAAAAAGGCTAAAACAGCTGGACGACAGCATGGCGAACGAGACCAAAACAACATCTCGGCAACATGGAGCTTCGCCTACTCTTAAGAGAATTCAAGGAAATTTATTTTAAAAGTCTTCTAACTTGATTTGGTCTGTAATGAGCGGTTTCTTTGGCCTTATACATATATACACGCGCACAGACGGATTTTGTTTATTTGGGCTTTAATTCTCTGTATAAAGTATTTTTTCAATTTACCTACACGGTATTCATCACCATTCACCAGGGAACAATATTGTTTTTGTTAGGAGAACTGAAATATCGCAATACTAATAATAGAGCCGTTATACGCTATCAAGAAACTCTGATTAAAGCAGTGAATTCGTTGAAAATAGTTAAGAAATTTATACGAAACAGCAAACGTTTCAATACCATTCAAGAAATAGATATAATTATGAACTGCATTAGTTCGCAGCTTAGTGTTCATCAACCACATAGAAGCAAGTCTTTATCAATTGATCATTACATTAATTGTGATAGTAAATGTTGTGCCGTGTTAGAAGTAAGATACAATTTAAGCACAACTCGTTTGATTACAATGAGCTGACTTTTGCGTCTTGACCTCTTATTCCAACAGTTAAAACGTATTATGTATGCAGATATAATAAGGAGTGTAAGGTAACGTAGCGTGTGTTATGGATTGTTTATAATTATTTTCAAAGCAAAAAATCAATAATAGCTGGCGTAATTTACGTAATAACACGCTTCTCTGAATCTGTGTTAAAATTGGACTGCAGCTTTCAATGCAAAATGTTTTTTGACGTTTAAAATAAAACTGTGAACCGTCATTATTACTACAGATTGTACAACCTACGTAAAACTGAAATATGATTCGTTTATTTCAGACTAAATGAACCTTGGGTCTTCAAGAATTATGGCTTGCGAGAAACTGATAGGGCTAATATTCCTGTTGTGCGCTTTTTCTGGTGCATACTCACACATATGTGCACCCGGTATTGTGTCATCTGGATGTAAGTAAACACCTTTTTCTATAAAACGAAAGGTACAGTCTTTTGAATTGCAGATACGTATCCACCAGGAGACATAAAGTTGCAATGGGGCGAAGATCTAAATATCACCTGTGTTTTAAATGATGAAGGAAAACAGAAATATGGACCAAATGCTTCGAATTACATGAGTTATGTTATTGGAGATAACGAGCTTCCGGTAATTTTAAGTTAAGTATTTTCAGGCAATTAGGTAAAATACAATTTTTCTAGGTCGAAATAATTAATTCGTCCGCAATAAGACTATTCATCAAAAACCACCCAAGGGCGATGATGTCTGATTACTATTGCATGATCAATAAATCTCTAGTATGCCATAATGTTGTTACTGTTGGAAGTAAGTGGTGGTTTTGTGCCGTATTTGCCTAAATTAATTTTTTTTTTATTTACAGCACCACCACAAGAAATTCCAGAGAAAGATTTTGTTTGTGTAGGTCGGAACTATGAAAACTTTACTTGCAGCTTCAAAGCTCCGAACAATTATGTCATAACTAGTTATGTCATGCAGTATTCTGTCCCTCTATCTCCAAGGTATAAAGAAAAGTCAAAACTTTATAAGCACGAAGTTACCACTCCAAGTATCGAGTAAGATTTTTTTTATAGAAAAATCATTTTGGGTTTTACATTTCGATCACAGGTTTATGTTTATGGTTTATGTACACATTGTGTTATATTGCATTTTTCACGCTTTAAATGTGCCACTTTTTACTGTTAAAGCAGCATTGCCTACATGGACACACACCATCGAAACAGGTTAGAGGGTACGAAGAAGTGCAGTCTTGCGGCAAAATGATTTTTTTATCCGCATGTTTTCTTGCTGTGATGTGTTTACTTAACATATTTACCTTTGGTCAGAATCGGATAAACTATTGTTAATTGTTTTTTAGGAAGTATTATACTTGTCCTACTAATTTGACTATAGAAAGAGGAAGCGACGGCCTAAATGTTTACTCTTGCACTTGGTCTCTTCATACGCTTCCTCAGTACCGTCATTCCCAGGAAATCTTGCTTTTTAAAGTGGTTGCCAACAACACTTTCGGGAGTAGAGTGTACGAGTTCAAAGTGAATCAGTATAAGCGAAGTAAGTACATGAAAAACCCAACTTGTGTACATATCCAAAAGGAAATAATTGTTTATTTATGAATCGATGGCCATATTTTAAGTTTCCGAAACTTTTTAGGGAGATCATTAAAAACCATATTTTACTTTTGAAGAAGTGTACACACCTCATTTGTTACGTTTTGCGTTAATACAGAAAGTTCTTCTGATAATCCAAAAGTAGTAAGATTTTGCCAAAAATTTAATATAATTGCTTTAATTAAAAAGAAAACTTTAAGATTACCACTAAGTTTTGCATTTTCTGACATAACGTTTTAATCAAATTACTATGTGTTCTTTTTAACATCAACGCAAAATAGATATTAGTCCAGGTTTTGTTGATTTGACAGTCTTGTCTATTGAAGTGCAACACTTTCGCACTTTTTTTGTGTTTTTCTTCAAAATTTCTGACCATTGCCGTCGAGGATACTTCATAATTCTGTTATTCCGAGATTTCTGTCGTGAAAGATTACAGCAATTTTTTCTTGACATATAGTCTAGTCTTGATATATAGGGTGACCCGTAAGCACATGATCATCAAAATAGTACCGCAACATTCTCTGATTCAAAAGAAAACGATTTGATCAAACTTTCATTAAGAAAAAGTTTCTGGTTCCGTTGCTATTAAAGGTCGAAGGTCTTGGAAAAAATTGGGTTTTTTGTAATATCTGGAGAACGTTAGTATGGATTTTAATGAAATTTACTGAGGACTCGTTTCTAAGTAATACTCAAGTTTTAACGGCGTCTATCCCCCTTGGTCAAGTGGTAAGTTCTTCGTTGTCTTGTTACGAAAATTGCCAGAAATTTTCTTTTAGCAAGATTTCGCTTGGCAAGAACTTGTAGCATTCATAGTTTTTGCGCAATTAGACATTTTCTGTATCTTTGCTATTTAACAGTGTTACGCATTCAATGCGAAGGTGATAGTAGTTAATACAATTTACAAGTTGTTAATTTAATGTCATGTTAAGTTTAATGTCAATAAAAATCTGAGATCGACAGAATTTGACTTAAAATACCTCAGATTTTTATTGACATTAAACTTAACATGCCATTAAATTATAAAATTGTAAATCGTGTAAACTACTATCATCTTAGCAGTGAATTCCATTGTCTTTATTGAGTTTTTTTTACACGACGTTTCGAGCAGTGGAATCTCTGCCCGTTTTCATGCAAAACTGAGCATTTTTTTTTCGGCAAGACACCAGAATAGGGTGGGATTCTTACCCACTAAAAAAACCCGTTTGCGCTTGGGGATTCTCTGGGGCACGCTCTTTCCTGTTTTCATATCTCATAGCCTGGCTAGCTTGGCTAGTTTGGCATGACATATCTTGCGGGAGATGTGGCCCTTGCTTCGCAGGGTGGTTTTTTGCGTCTCTGCTGTCGCTCTACTCTGCAGCTTGATATCGTAGCTGGTGTCGTGGCCGGTTCCAGGGTGGCCCTGATGCGTGATCCGGCTCGTATTGAACCAAAACCCGCAGCAGGTCGTCTGGATGTGCTTCTGCGCGTCGGAAGGTCTTCTCAGCTTTGACTCTCATGAAGTCGCGCACTGTTTGCCATCGCAGATTAGCTCAATCTGGGGCGTAACAACAGGTCTGCTGTTACGTTTTTCTCAAAGAGTTATTAAAATATCATTAAAATTCAAACAAATCTAAGGTGTCAGATAAAATAAAATTAATCGATTAAGAATGACTAAATAAATAGTTCTGGAAGTTTTTGTAAACTAACAATTGCCCAAGGCGGATCGAGAAACAGGTTCACGACAAATTTTATTATAACTTTCTCCAGATATTACAAGAAACAATTATTTCCAAGAATTTTTGCCATCAATAGCAACGGAACCACGAACTCTTTTTTATTTGAAAGTTTGATCAAATCGTTTTCTTTTGAACCCAAGAACGCCGCAGTACCCATTTGATCATGTGCTTATGGGAAACCCTCTATATCCCTCAAGATAAATATTTTTTTTAGTATGTACTTTGACATTTTTCTGAAAACTCTTCGTTAAAATTTACTCGACAATATTCTTTTTAAAATACATTCCTTCAGCTTCGCTCTCGGGACATAATTAAACAATTTTTTTGAATATTCCCACCAAATTTTTTCCCCTGTTGATGTTTTCTTTTTTTCTAGTTCGAGCCAACCCCCCTGAAAATCTAACCGGCATGACTACGTCCCCTCACTCTATAAAACTAATATGGAATATATCTATGGTCCTTCAGACATTTCCATACCATTTAACAATGAGGGTTAGTTGGTGGATTCAAGAATATAAAAATTGGACCACCACTTACTTCAACACTACAAAAATAGAAAAGAGAGTGACACACATCATGGAAAATCTACCTTACGCTCATTGCCTGTACGACATACGTGTAGCCATAAAAGTGGCTACAGCAACAGACGAAGACATGTGGTCCCAAAACACGTCGATTACCATATGGACGCAGCCAAAAGCACCTGATCGCCCACCCATGACTACTGCTGGTATATTTGAATTATTGGAAGGTACTGGAAACAGACGGGTGTATTGGCAGAATATTCATAGCTACGAGGAAAACGGTGCGAATTTTTCGTATGTAATCGAAATTGAGGGGCATCCTAATGCCAGGCCCGTCAAAATACAGAACAATTATGCGGAATTTGCAAACCTACCGGATAGAAACTATACTTTTAAGATTTGGTCCAGCAATAATGTTTCGAAATCAGCGGAGTACTCCACTGTATTTTTTCCAGCCCAGAAATATTTGTTAAAGCAGCAGGCAAAGTTAATTAAGATTGACAAAGGCGAGGGCGACTACGATCTTGAGTGGACTGAGAGCAACGATCCTCGACTTACAAATTACACTTTGTTCTGGTGCCCCGCTCAGAAGGAACGTCCTTATCCATGTGATGGCGTATTACAGTGGAAAATAGTTCCCCGCGGGACCAGAAATACAACTTTACGCCTACCGACTCACAACGAAAAGAACGAAGTGATAAACATCTATCAGTTCGCAATATCCGCAAATAGTTATGGTACCAGTAGTAGTATGCTGTGGGCTCATTGCACAGTATTGCCGGGATCTGGAGTGAAATTGACCCAAACCTATGTAAAGGACTTCGGTTCACGTTTTATAATTTTGAAATGGAAATTGGAATGCATCAAGTTGGGAGATATTGAGAGCTTCAATGTGAGTTATTGCACCACCACAAATCGTACAGAGTCCCAGGAGTGCGAGCCAAATACGGAGCAGTATAAGTTGTTCCCCAACACAAATAACCAGTTCCGTCTGGGAGAAGGAGACCTGGTCTTAAATGACTTGAAACCTTATAAAGGATACAAGATGGCTGTTAAACCCATTATTAACGGAGCTAAAAGCGAATTCGGCGAACCGATATTTAATAGTACCCTGGAAGACGCCCCTACCTCGCCTCAAAATCTCCAAGTAATTGATATAACTGATAGAAGAATTGTGATTGAGTGGGAGAAGCCTCTGGAGGAAAACGGATATTTGAGGAATTATGAGATCGAATTCAATGACAAGAATATCAGTATAGATGCCGTCAAAGAGAAGCAATTTTACAATGCAACACTCACCGTACTACCAAGAACCAAGTACAACATCTCCGTGAGAGCTTGCACAAAACTGTGCTCCACACCTTCCATCATAGCAGCAACGTCAGATATTGGATGTAAGTAAATTTTCTATCAGTTCTGATGATATTTATTAGAAATACACCAAAACTTTCAATTCCTGCCTAAGGTAGTTTCGATCTGGATAGCATTAAAATGTTTGTTTCTAGACCCTGGACCGATTTCTAAGCCCAGTTTCAACTACGAAAATAACGCTTATATCGTAAAGTGGGACAAGCCTGACGAGCCTGGAGTAAGGGTTGACTATTACGAAATAGTAATAAGCAGTTTAAAGGATGACAATAAGACTTCCGTGAATACTACAAGTAATAATATGACCCTTTCGCAAAATAAAACAATAGTGAACTCATTTTTTTTTCTTAATTTAGATCTGTTTCACAAAATCGATAACTGTCAGAATAATAAGACCCGAGAAGTCTATATCAAGGTGAGAGCGGTGAATGTTGACAACGCACAGCTCAAGTATGGACCGTGGACTGAGAAAACCGAAATTCCATGCAATCAACACGGCTCCTCATTTTCATGGATGATCATACTTTTTACTGGGGTTTTGTGCTTCACATTAATAGGGTTGTACTTTGCAAAAAGGTAATCATCAAATTTGATATTTTTTTTACATAAATTATCATTTATAATCCCTTAGAATATATCGTAAACTGATTGTATGGCGTCACTGTCCTGTCAAACTACCAGCGGGTTTAGAGAACGTTATAGAAAACGAGTCGAAGGACAAAATTATTGATGAAACGCTCCAGCCTGGTGAGCCTTTGTTACCTGGAAATCTAATGAAAGAGAGTCAGAGAGATCCAAGCGGTGGAAGCAGCGGCTGCTGCTCAGGAACTGAAAGTGTTACCTCAGGAGACTCGGCCGGACACTTGTCGATTTCTGATTCCGGAACAGACCAGCCCAGGTCGCCCTCTTTAAGCGAATCAGAACCGAGAGATGTGTCGCTCAGACAGAGAGTCAAGAAACCTGGTAAGTGCTTGAAATCGAAAGTTATTCTTTTAACGCGTATTCTTATTTGAAAAGTGCTAATGCTAAGTTTTTTGCTCATTTTCTTCAGCCTGCTCATTTTCTTTCTTTGTTGTTTCGTGAGTTTCTGTAAATAAAATTCAGAACGGAGTTTAATCTATATCTATTGCGCTACTCTTAAACTTTACTATCTGAATCATTCCTATTAAAATAATATACGGAATGCCTCAAAATAGATGGAAAATGTAACTCCTCAGTTGGCTATGAAAATATCGCAGATGGTAGAAAAGACTTTTCTGCGCATCACGTGCTATTTAAAAACCGGGTGTCATTTGAAATCTGACGTTTAGATATTTTTGCGCATGCGCAGTTAATCTCTTCTTTTTTTCAAGTAAATCATATTCCTCCTAGTTATTTACTATGAGCGTCAATTTCCTGCCATGTATTGGAAGTGCAACATTGAGTGACCTATGAAACAAGACCAGGTCGAATTTTTGCCAATGCGCACATCTTTATGCACAAGAACACGCCCAGCAAACAAACAGCGTTTTCGAATGGTGCCTTTAGACTGACTGCACTGATTCCCGTTCTTTGTTCTCTCAATACTAATATAAAGATGCAGTTATTTCTGAAAATTAAGGGATGGGGCTGGGTAGAGCTTGGCCGCCGGCGCGTGCGCATCTGTTGTTTTTCGACCTGATTTTTTTGAGCTGCAATTTCTAATGTTACGAATATCTTATATTCAATTGTGAATTACATGGACTAAATACGCAGGTCGATAGTCGGCTGTTTCGGCTTCACTTTCTTCTTTTAGACTTCCCATTTATCTGATTTAAATACGTGTAAAGTATTTACTTATTCTACATATCGAGGTTACTGATTAAACGACAGTCTTCAGACGATAAGGGGAAGGATGGGAAGTGATACTGATAAGCGGTATAAAGGGCCTGGTCTTAGTGAATTCTGACTTGACACCAGCGGTACCTAAGGCGTACCTTAAACGATAAAAAAAAATGTCTCCAATTCTTTGTAATGCATTTTTGCCCATTTTTTTCCCTCCAAGAATCTATGTGCGTCAATTGTATCTTCCAGCATTTGATTTCTGAGTTCAAGGCAGCCTACCCAACTCGAAAAGTAAAAAGGGTATTTAGGCCTATTCGTCTCTAATTTAGAAGTTGGTTTTAAACGTGCCTTACGCCCTTCTAGTTACCTACTATAAATGTTTTGAAGAACTAGGCTAGAACCAGTTCTTAAAATGGATTCATCCTCATCTCCAAAAACCGGCTCCCACGATTTCATGCCGAGTCTTGTAATACAATTTACAATTATTAATAATGTTGCGAACTCGGGGTTCAATAATTCCAGTGCAACGATTTAACACGAAAAAACTATTTATTTATTCCACAAATACACACGACTACTAAATAACTCGCTACTTTAACACTTTATAGCCTTCTAATATCGTTTCGTACTTTAACTTACTTATAGCTCGCTTAAAATAAGACTATCTCCCTGCGCGCTCTATACGCTTTTTATATACAATCCTAAAATTACAAAAAAAACTAGAAAGTTCTTTATAAGAATTCTTGAATAATCTCACATAAAAAAAAAACGGTTGTAAACAACTGCCTTCTAGATTAAGCTAGACGGGCAATAAATCACTCGTGTCAGCCATGACGCAGCGCGGATAGGTCGCGAAGCCCCACCAACCAACACGCTCCCATGCGTTGCCTCGCCTCCCATGCGGCGTTGCTGCGAATCGTAACATTAATTATCACCAACTCCAAAAATAAACAACACGACTAGGTAATTATAAAATTTAAATTTAGACATTTTTATGAAATTTCAAACTGTAAACAATAAAAACATTTTAGCGTTATGTTTGTTTATAGAAAGGCCACGGGCACGAACTGTCAATATTGTCATTTTCTCCTTTAATCTACTGAAATTCCACCTCTCTAGACCGGTACATTCGGTGGACTACCGGCAGCGAACCGACAATTCGACCGGGTATGGTGAAAATCGAAACGAAATGGTAGTTGACCGGTGCATCCACCGGTGGACTAATAATTATTACTTAAGTAGCTACTGGTAGCCGTGGTTTCGAACTACCACCTACCTTAAATGTTTTTTATGATCCTACGTATATCTAGAGCCAAAAAATGTTTTCAAGGCTTCCGTGGTCCAATGAAATTTTTTCCTGGTCTCGTCCACAACTGGAGGTGATTAGACAATGAGGGAATGTGCGAAGTGATCTTTCTCGCTTCTCGATGTTGACTGATTCGACCACTGAAAGCTCCGTCTTGTTTATACACTCAAAGCCATGTTGCAGTGTTTCGGTGACAAGGCTTCCGACTTTTTCAGCTTAATTATTTCGTCCCATGCCACGTCCTTGATCAACTTTGGTAGCCCTCAGAATCTTGTACCTTTTTGCACCCGGTGGGATCCGTCAGTCTTAAATTGTCTTTCGTGTCTCAATGTTGAGAATATTCCGTTGCGTTTCCTTTTATCCGCTGGGAAAATAAGAATATCCTTGTCTTTTCACTTCTCTGGTGAAACTGCTTTTCGGCGTTGTAGAATTCTTGATGGGTTTATACTTAAGTAGTCCCTGCTTCGTTGTATGGGGTGGCCTAAGTTTAAATTACTATCAGAATAAAAAAGGTTACACAAAAAAAGTTTCCGAAAGGTGGCATTATCTTTATATCTTTCTTTCTCTCTTTTTTTCTTCTTTCTCCTTTGACACTGAGTATCTAATGCTCCGGTTGGTTCTGTACCGTACAAAACCCAAAACAAAAAATGAAAATACCACTTACTGAACTTACCAGCTGTTGATTATGCATATCTGTACTAAATTGATTTCAGTTGGTTTTAGATATGATATTTAAGCCCTCCCAGTTTTATTTCGTTAGAAGAAATTCATGTTCAAGTTTATGTTATAAGAAAATTCGACAGCAGACGACAATTTTGAAGATTTAAGAATCCCCATTTTCAAGCAGGTACTTTAAACGAACAGCAGGTGTCTTAATTATTTACTTAATAAGCTTTTTCAAAATTTTTGTTTTTTTTTGCTTTAATCTTTTATTTTTTAAAAAATTCAAATTAACCAGCATATGTTTATTCACTTTAGATTACGTACCCATGACTGAAATGACTCAATCACCCTGGTCTTCAAAACCAAGCCCGGGCTACAGCGTGATAGGTCTAGCGGCTCCGCCCATCAAATCAGACATCGAAGACGATTATCATCCACTTTCTGACGTGTCCTCAACCAGCTCGTATATGCCATTAACAGTGACACAGCCGCAAACTGAAATTAAACCTACAACGTCTGGTTACGTCCCTTGTCTTCCACAGGAGCCTGCTCCAAAGAATACTGCTTACGTCGTAGCGGGGGAGCCCAATGCCCCAAAACAAGTTATTAAAATACCTACTGCGCTTGACTTTAAAGAGGAGAGTCTTACAGACACTTCTCTGACAGGCCCTAAATCGTTGATTACATGGCCGCCAGAAGTAAAATCTGTAGAACCCAAAATTGGATATGTTGTAGTCGGTGATTCTAAGACATCAAAAACCGACGTTGGAGTCCAGAAGACGCCCAGTAGAGGGTACGTTCCCCATAGTCTGAAAGACATGACCAAATCATTGAAGGAAGACTGAATCGGTTCTTGAAGAGGACATATAGCCGATTTTATCGACTTCGTTGAAGGTGTATTTGTGTGTATGATTTGTGTTTTTAATTATTTACGGTTAAGTAAATCCAGAATAGTAACTTTTATTTTTCCATTGACGTTAGGTATAAATTATTTTCGCCTTTTTTTTAATTCAGTACACTGTTTCAAGATCTGGTTTAGATTTAGTAATGTCCTATTAAGCACATGGTGTGAGACAAAAATTTATATTTAAAGGGGTCGTATATGTTGTCAGAATTGACCTAAAAAAAACAGTGTTTATTTCAATTTGGTACATATCAACTAACAAAACATTAAGAATCAAAGGACATCTTTACTTCAAACACCGTAAGGCAAAGACTTGTAGAGAATAACTAACATTAAAAGATATTAATGGCATTAACAAAATTCACATAACATTAACATATTCTTTGTTTTGTTATTGCCAAATATGTCTCTTTAATCGACACTTATTTTTGCATTATTTGTGTTGTTTTTTTTGTTTTCCTCCACGTAATTCTTGCTGACAACACATTTACGATTCCTGTGATCTTTTATTCTCTATTTAAAAAGCAATTTTTAAAATAAATCTTACAGTGCCTGCTCGGAGTTTGTTGCCTCATCTCAGGTTTAATGTAGTAAACAAAAAGAATACGTAAAAGAAAAATTGTTCTATTGGTGACATTCTTTGTTCTCACAGAAAACAAACATGTTTTTTGCAAATTGAATTAATTCGGGTACGAAGTTTTTATGAGTTCTGGCAGCACAAATTTGAGATTTTCACTGCAGTTGTGTTTTTTAAGTTCCATTAGTCAGCTTCGAGGGTGGATTCGACTCATGTCTTTTGTACATATATTCTTAGTATTTATAATGTTACGATGTTAAATTCTATCTTTAATGTATATATTTTCTCGTTTTTAAGTACATATTAGATAAGTTATCTTAATGGATCTATTTCAGTTTGTGCCTTACAATTAGACTGACTGAAAATTGAAGTGATGACAAGTGTCTCCTCTGTAAGTAAGTATGTATATAGTATTTTAAGCTTTACAGCACTTTTTGGTTGGTATCATTCTAGGAACCCTGAATCTAAATTTGCTCCACGTTTTCCCAAAGCAGTGTTGTAAGGTTTGAAGTACATATTAATGGTCGACTTGCCGCAACTTAATTTTAAATGCTTTAAGTATCTATCACATTATAGTGGTATCTAGAGTTAGCTTTTAATAATAAAAATTACAGCTCTAAGGCTATACAAAAATCATATGCGAATCAAAATTAAAATTTTTATGTGTAACTAGGAGATGTAATTTCCTTAAAAATATTATTTTTTAAGCAATATTACAGCTCCTACCTTACCAAGAAAACATCATCAGGCAGGGTTCATTCATGTTACTTAAAAAAAACTCTTGGGAATCAATTGTTTCTTATTTTAAACAAAATGAAAAATGGGAAATTTGGCAATTTCCATTTTACAGCTTCATTTTGGATTAGAACTGTGCAATATTAAGTGCAACATTTTGTGTGATTTTTCTCTCGAGATAAAACTGTTGTATCTGTGATAAATCAATTTAACTATTATTGATCCTTGCCTGGACTAATTCCCTAAAAATGTCTCATTTTTGTTGCAGCTATAATAATTGTATAATCGACTTCTTATAGTCATTTGTAGCACCTAAATGACTTATATTAGAGTGCGGTTATATGGTTGTATTGAGAATGAAATAAACTATTGTCTTAGAGCTGTTTGGATTAAATATATGATATAGCAAAGTAAATAGGTACCACTGTCTCAACAGGGTTCTAGAAGTGCATTTGGCATAATTGACTATGGAACAAAGAGAGCTTGTTTGGTACCTACCTATTTGGATATAGTCAAATAAGTATTTTCTTGTCCATTATTAATATTAGAATCTATTTATGCAGTGTTCCTCCTTTAATATTTTTATTTAAATAAAGAAAAAATGTAGATGTGAGGCGAGTTTTAATAATAAAAGCAGTTATTATCAAACAAATCCTTTATTCTAACAGTGATTCTACAATTCTCATATATCTCCTAAAAGATGGACCATTGAAGAAGCCTATCAAAACTAACGTTATAAAATAGAAGACTATAACTAACCAAAGGAAATTCTTCTTTATGAAAGATGTCACAACTGATGGGCTTTTTTGATGATACACTAACAGGTATTTTATTTTAACTAATTCACTGTTGGTCACCACAAAGTATTTTTCTGGAATTTTACCATAGCTGTTTTGGTTGATGGCTCTTCTCTTGTTCTTCTCATCTGAAAAAAAAAATGTTCTTGAAATCTGTATGGAGTTAGCAGAAATTTTACCTTTGCATTTCACATTTTCCTCATCATTGATCACCTCACATACTGCAATAATACTGTGCTTACTTCCTAACATACTCTTTTGCCATGTCTCTCCAAATGGAGAGTAGTTTGTGCACACTGATATTTCATCTGATAGGTAAATACCACTACCAAATATTACTTCCTACAAGGATTAGAAAATGTGACGTAGGTCTATAATTGTCCAGAAATGTTTACCTTTCCACGACTAAAATGTTGTTGAAGACCAAATTTCAGGATTGAGTAGAAATTAGAAATTAAACTTCCATGGAATGCATAAAAAACTCCCCTAGAACCAATCCTTTTGTTCCAGGCTTCTTCAAACTTCGTAGTATAGTGCACCTTGAACACATACTGGGGCAATGTATTTATACTAGCTTTCTTATTGACCAATGTCAACGGTAAGTCTCCCTAAAATAAAAAAATAAATGTTGCTAAAGTATTATAGGTTTTAATGAGATTTACCACTGGATGAACTGTGAGGAGTGGTAATCCTGAGTCACGAAACAACCACAAAAGGAGATCTACTACATCTTTGGAGATATTCTTTGGGGGAAGCTTCACTAGTTCACTTAAGGTAGGTAGTTTATCACAGGCTTTTTTCTGAAACAAATTTATAAATGTTTAAAATTACGCCTACCTATTCCAGACAACAAATGCGAAGTTTAAAAGTAAAACACTTACGAGGGATGCAAAATCTTTTTCATTGTTCTCACTAATAAAGCATTGAGGAAATGGCCTTAAACACTGATCCACTCTAAAAGAATTTAGAGCTGCTATAAAAATGCATATTGTCATGTCACATCCTGGTAAGTTGTTGTTAATAATCTCCTTGAGAGCTCTTATATCAGCATTTCTTAACTCGGCAGGGGAAACTTTAGTTTGTTTAGCTTCGACATCAAGGGGCTGCGTATCTGGGGTTTTTGTATGAGGTGCAACCCTTTTATTTAACCTGGGGATTTCGTTTCCTTCTTCTGTGTCCATCTTTAACTAATGTAATGTTTCAGGCGGCTTTTTTTGGTTCCATTCTCTCAAATTCAAAGTATTTGTTTTTTATTTTTTTTTGGGAAAACTAGTAAATAACACTAAAACTTTGGATTCAAATTAATTAATGATTTCGTCAAAAAGTGGATTGTTTTGATAAAGCGATCAGCTGATTCAGGGCCGCGTTCATAAAATCGGCGAGCGCGCTTGGTAACTTTTGTTGTCGTTCATAATTTTATGATAACAGATATAGCGCAATGTTAAAAGTTTACTCCATGAAGTATTACGAATGCGTCCCAGATGGCCAACGCCATGATTACTTCGTTCAGTTTATAGCGCATCCTTCTTTGCAACTAAGGGCATCTAAAGAACAAGGAAGACAGAGATATGTATTCCATTCATGTCGCTTTTGAAGAATTATGTGGTAGCTAGAGCCATCTGGTGGGTGATAATACTGATAATTGTGCAGAAGATTTTGATTAATGTACAAATATTGTATTATTTAGTGTTAATATTATTTAAATTGGCCAAAGAAACTGCAAAAGTTCTTAATTTTGGACATGCTAATTTCAAAATTATGCGGCGCCCGGTCTGTTTTCTCTAAGTTTAAATTGCTCTAATCTGACTATTACCGCAATAGTACGTTAATTGTACAGTTTTTCATCTGATTGACTTTGAGCAGGCGCACTAATCCTATGCACCGTTGAGAAACGTACAATTTCACATCACCGTTCAATCCATTCATGTTTCTCATTAAGCAGTGCATTTAACCGATTTGTGCTGCTTAACTCAAACAACGGACGAAACGATGGCTAGACTTTAAAATTTTCGTTGAGGAACAACTCCATAACAACCATAGTGTCCAACTACAAGTAAAAACTGAGTATTCCTTAACGGCCGATCTTCCTGGAGTTCCTTGAAGTCAATTTAAAAATACAGTTAAAAAAATTTTTGAAGTCTTCACCTGCCTTAACCTCACTTCCAAGAAGTTCACAAGTGCATCAGTTGCAGTTTTTGTGCAAAGTTGAATACAACAGGCCAAGTTCAGTGTGTCTAGTGATTAGCCCTATTCAGTTGGAAGAATTACTTGATTGAAACTACCATGAGTGATGAGACTGGTAAGTACAGGTGCTTTTGTAAAAAAAATGTTTTTCTTGGGTCCTTTGTTGTCTATTTACAAATTTAGACAGGCAAATGTTTATATTTACTGTTTACTGAAATTTTGGTTACTTGTACTTACTATCGAGCTCTCTTGGGACTATTGGAGGCACAAATTTTTCAGTTACCCAACCCACCCCAAATACCTGGTCCAAATTAAATAGATGTGAGAAGTTTTTATTATTTTAATTATTTGATGGTCCCAATGGTCAGTACACTATCAGGACCTTCACATTTGTATGCCTATGAATGACACTGTATGCCCAAAATGTTTCTTTACAGCCTCGAGACATAAAGTCAATTTTCTGGTGTGGATCCAGAACCCCAAAAGTTGCTTATACAAAATCCTGCTAAAATAGGTATTGTTGCTTTTTTTCTGTACTTTTACAGAATTTTTAGAAGTATGTCTCATTTATTTCTTCTCTCTCTCTTATGTCTTCTCAACATGTGCTAAAAAAAGATAGGTATAAAAGAGTGAAGATTTCAAAGGTAACTAGGGGACAATAATAAGTGAGTAAATATATAGCTCTTATTTTTTAAAAATAAAAAAGGATGGTTTAATATGTCATTTATGTTTTATACCTACTTAGTTAAATTGTTATTTAGGTATACTAACATTAGGAGGTAAACATTAGTGTAGCACAAATCTAATTTTACACAAAAAAATAGAATTGAAAGATAAAAATGTTTCAACTTAAGAGGCATCCCTAATTCAGTGATAACCTTGTTGATAACTCTGGTGTCTTTGAGGTAAATTGCCTCTTTAGGTAATAAATCATTTAAACCCTGTTTTGGTTTGGTTTTTTTTGAAATTATTTTCAAGACTCATCTCTTTTGGTATTCCAAATTGTGATTGAGAGACTATCAACTTCATATCAATAATAAAGCAAACATTTGCCACTTTGCCCTGTCTTTCTTTCTTTGATTATAGTATTTTGCAACTATCAGATGGTTACCGATTGAGATAGATATTCTCAGTTTTTTTTAGATAGCAGTTTCCCTCTCAGAAAGATCAGTGGAACTGAAACATTCATGCAACTTCAAAATTTGCATTACAACTAATATATCAAAAATATTCTTGATTTGCTTAGACTGTCTTAGCCCTATTACTGTTAAAAAATATGGTTAATTATTACATAGTGTTAACAGATAAATCTGTTTTATTCAGGTAGATGTTTATGGATTTTGCTGTGATGTAGAATATAAAAATTCTTTCCTTCTCTATCTCTGTTTTTATAGTGTCCAATTTGGCCAGGAATTTGAGAATTTAAGCATTAAGATTAGTGTAGGTTTGCTGCAGGGATCACTGAGGAATATGGAGCCTGTGGTAAGGTGGAGAAACAATCCTCAGATTTTTTTTTATTTGGTGCAGACATTAATAGTTATTGCTATGTTTACCAGATCTACTACTTGTAGTTTTAATTCTGCCTCTCTTTTTAACTTTCCAGTACTAACTAACTTCCTTAGTATCATTCCCCAGCTCAGTTTATGACCATATACAAGCAATTGGAAGAACATTTCCTCACAATAATATCAAGTTTATTTATTTACTCTTTTCAAAACTTTCAATTTTTGTCATATAAGAGCCAAAACACTTAAAAATTGATTTCACTAGATATACTTCTTACCTATCTACAGCGGTAGATAATTTATAAATATGTAGTAGCACCAGAATTCCAATGATGATTAATGCCTGCTTTTAACCCAGCCATCATCACTTAAAGAATAACATATTCAACATTTTTTCCATTTATGTAATTCGTAAACCAGTTTCATGTTTTGGCGCAGCAGCCCAGTGCTTACCTCACTGCGAAATTTATTAGCTGGTTTGAAATATATACTTTTCCTTGAAAACAATACACATGGAACTTGGACGGTACTCTGCATATGTGAAGTGTTTTTATAAATTTAAAACAAGGCTACCTTTTTTCGTTGGTTTAGACTTTTGAAACGCCTGCCAAGGCATGGTGGGTCTGAACCAGGAAAGAATTAGTTTAAACTTAAATATTTTCGTGTTCTACAATTTGTACCCATACCTATTGGCGTAGGCGTGGTTTGCCTATAAATAAGTATTAAAATATAATCCACAGCCTAGATTAGTGCTCGTTAATTCACATGTTATGGGCAGAGCACAGTAGATACAACAAAGTGCTTATTATACAACTCCCCATAAAAATGCCCACATAGGATTTATTCTGGTCATTGGGGACTTTTTTGCATAAATGGCCCGCAATGTGCAAATGAAGACCACAAAATATGCACTACATTCTGTGGTGTTGCGCAATCATAAATGGCATTAACAGGTAGATTTCCTATGTACTTTTGTAAGTTTGTTACTCAGCGGGAGACCATTAGGAGGGTAATTTCTTCCTCGTACCAGAACAGCAAGGCATTTAGTACCATGATGAAATATAAGGCACATCAAAAGCTCAGCCAGTTGCCACTGGGTTGCACCATTAGAATGCATATGTAAATAATTCATAACTAAGCCCATGTATTGGGCTTTACTGCCTATATTCTCGCTTAAACTGAAAAGGATTTATTGTTTGGCATGGGTCGAATGTGCACCTGTAACCTGTATATAACTTGGGTGCCACATTACGACGCTGGGCAAAAACTTGTTTTTAGTACCAAGCAAGTTTTAAGTACGTCAACTGGGAATCATTATTGGTACCTACCACCGTGGTGATATACAGATGTGAAGTACATACATATATATTATGGAGAATGTTTGTCTTATTAAATATGAGGTTTCACTTCTTTAGTAAATAGAAGAATAAATTAATCTTGTCAGTCATTTGCCGCCTACTAAATAATTAAAAGGGGAAGAGAGAAGTCCTTTTCCTGACACGTTTCCATCTTATCAAGCTGTTCAGTAATTAATCGGGCAAAAACGGCTACATAAGTGATAGAGCCTGCCAATTAATAGCCTATAGATTGACTAAGACTCGATTAAAAAAAACCTCGTTACAGGCACGGCGCGAGGAAAAAATAAACAAAGGTAATTCTAGACATTAAATCTAGATAAGATAGGTAATCTCACTAAAAAGAATTTCTGACGTTTTATGTGCGTACATGAAAATATAACTCCTTAATGGTACTAGGTTTAATTCTTGGTAGTGCACACTTTCACGCAGTCACTAAGTACAAGTTTGTTTACTCCTTAATGTTTCTTTCATTTCAGGCTCTTAACATATTGATGAATACTTGCACCATGCCTACGAACAAATATTTATCTTTATATAATTCGATATAAAGGATGTTCATTAGAAAACATTATCTAGAAAGCTACACATAATCAAAGGAAACTGACTTTTGTCGCTTCATCTCTTTTTGACATTTCACAGCCAACTTTATGACTTTTTTAATTGAGCACCCTCTATGTCTTACCGTTTAATTTGTTTTAAAAAAATGTCTTTTGCATTCTAGTACTGCTGTCACAAACATTCCTTCTTAGAACCATATTCAAACGCAATCTTCAATAGGACAATGTATGCAAATATTCAAGTCCACAAGAAACTTGATTTGGTTTGTAATACGCAATAATGTGGATGTGACGCAATTTTATCGCACAAATTATTATTGTGTGAAATCGTTTAGTTAGGAAGGAAATGAGATTCTGTTTAGACGACATTTTTAGATTCCTTAAAGGCTTTTGACTTGATTATTGTCAAGCACTGCACTGTTCAACAGTGCGTGAAATAATTCAATCTGCTGAACCTCAAAAGTTTGCTCAAATATTATGGCTTTTAATTAACATGTCATTTCCTTTAGTGAACTTACTTTTTGAAACCATTCAGACGGGAAAGTTCCTTAATTGCCAGTCAAATTTTTTGATCTAAATCTATGTACAAACGTTGAAAAATCCCCTCGCAGAATGTCCGTTAATCACGTTCGGTATATGTGAAGTTGTATTTATATAGACTACCAGAAGCGGCAATTAAATCAAAAGCATTTTCAACTTGGCTGCAGGCGATCGGAAGTTGTGTAGTTCTCGTGTTAAACTGCATTTAAGATATTCCGATTCCGATTAGATATATTATTCAAACGTTAACAGCCAATTTATGCATTAATAGTCGTAGGGTAACAGTACTTTACTTGTTCGATTTTTTTCGCGACATGCTGTTGTAGCTCTAGCTAGACAGACGACGGCGGTCGTTAAGCTGGAATGTTCATTATTTTTGCTTTTCTTGCATATTTTGAATTCTACTTAGTCTCACCGATCTACAGCAGATAGTATTTAATATACCTCATATAGACTACTGATATAATTTTATTATAAGGTGCAGTATTATACAGGATAGAAAGAGAATGCATTGCTAAAAAATGTTAATCTTTTTGGTTTGCTACTTTCAGAAGGGATTGAAATCATCTCATTAAGATAGAAAACAACATAAAAAAATTAATTTTTTTCAAACTCGAAACATTCCTTCTTTTTAGCGATTTCTAACTTTGAAGCTATATAACTCGGGAAATAATAGATCTATTGGAGGGAATCCAACGTTTTTTTCTTTTTTTTGTTGTTCTCTTTCAAATACCTGAAACACCAGTCCCATTGGTTCAGTAGGTTTGAAGATAGCCCCCTTTGATGGTCGATTTGTGGACCCTTTTGAAATCATCTTTAAACGTACAGGGACATCATTTTAAGTCGCTCACTCGATTAGCAGCTTTTCTGTTAAACTTCATAAAATTTTGTTACATGGGGGTGTAACAGAAAATTTGCCAATCCAGTGAGCGACTTAAAATCATGTCAATTCCTTCTTTTTTGGGTATTTTCAACTTTGAACCTCTATAACTCCAGAAATATTATTTGACAGATAGGAGTGAATCCAACTGTTTTTTCCTCTTCTTGATGTCCCCTTTCACCTCCCACCACCGGAAGTTCCGTAGGTGCAATATTTTTGGAGATAGACCCCTTCGGAGGTCGATTTTTAGACACTTTTAGTATCGCGTTTTATGACCATTTTTACAAAACTTCTTTAGAGTTTAATTTCATTAGAGTTGAGTTTGTTACGTTCTTAGGGGATTGCAAGCGTGCATTAAGATCAAAAACAGCAAAAAAATTTCCTAATTTTTTTTTGAAAATGTCCAAAGGGAGGGTATTACGACTTTTTTCTCAATTCTCAACCTTGACCGCCTGTAACATGAGAACGCCTGGACCGATTAGAATGAATCCAACTGTGTTGTCCTCTTCTTGATGTCCTCTTTCACCTCCCACCATCGGAAATTCCGTAGGTGCAATATTTTCGGAGATAGACACCTGCGGAGTTCGATTTTTAGGCACTTTTAATATCTCGTTTTTTGACCATTTTTAGAAAAACCTCTTTAGAGGTTAATTTCATTCGAATTGAGTTTGTTGCGTTCTTAGGGGATTACAAGCGTGCCATTAACATCAAAAACAGCAAAAAAAATCTCCCAAAATTTGTGGGAAATTTTTTTTGGTAAAATTGGTGATTTTTTGGGAAAATGTCCAAAGGGGGGGGGGGGGGGGTATTACGACTTTTTTCTCAATTCTCAACTTTGACCGCCTGTAACTTGCGAACGCCTCGACGGATTGGAGTGAATCCAGCTGTTTTTTCCTCTTCTTGATATCCTCTTTCACCTCCCACCACAAAACGTCTTTAGAGGTTAATTTCATTCGAATTGAGTTTGTTACGTTCTTAGGGGATTGCACTAAGATCAAAAACAGTTGTTGAATTCTTTCAAATAATGCAAACGGCAGTCCCATTGGTTCAGTGGTTTACACACTGACTACATTGTTAAAAACTAATTTATGTTACAACTTTCATTCAAATTCTGTTTGCTACGTTCAAAAGTGATTGAAATCGTCTCATTAAAATAGAAAACAGCCTACAAAATAAAAAAAAAATTAAGTTGATCAATGGTTCAAATGTTTGGTCTGTCACATTTTTCTGGGACACCCAGTATATTCGATATAGGCTGCATTCAAATTCTTCGCCAAAGCGTTTCAACTTTTACATCAAACTTTTTTTTCTAAAATGAAAAACAAGAAAGTTAAAGGCGCTTATAACGGGACACCCTGTACCTAACTGCACTTTTTCGGAGATAGACCCTTCGATGGTCTATTAATATAATTTCGAGTCCAAGAAGTGTACCTAACTGCACGTAGATATCTTTGCAAGATTTTTTTTTGATTTTGAAAACATAATACAGCTCGAATATAAGGAAACTAAAAACTGTGTCGAGAGAAAGGATGCATAAACATTATATACGCCGCTATTAAAAATCAACCTTTGTTGCACTGCAGTCTTAATTAGGCGGACAATTAGAATTTATTTAGTTTGTCACGAAAAGATAGTTCATACTTAATTCTGCATCATTAAAATCTAGAAGCATACTGTACCTGTATACTCTTATTAATACGAACACCAAACACCGTGGAGCAGTGTTTTAAATTAATTAAGTTTAATTTGTACTTATAAGGAATTCACGTATTTAACTGAATTTTTACTAATCTTCCATATTTACTTGTAGTAAGTCGGACGTGATTGATGTGCAATTGGTTAGTAACATTTAACCAAATGAAGATGAAACTGCATTAATTAATGACTACGTCGAGAAGAAAGCTGAGAGCTACAAAATTTATTATTATGCTATTTATGTCCCTATTGTAGATTCTTGATATCAGAGTTTAACATTCTCTTTCCTCGTAAACCAAAAAAAATTAAAAATTGTTGCTTGCATATATAGGTTTTTTCGTGGAGCCGTCATAATATGAACCTTAATTTTCTCTAGTACTATACTATATTATGGGTGTAACCCTGAACCATGTACTATTGTAAAGCTTTTAATTCAAGTACCAACGAATTGCTCTGCACCACACTCACGTAGAATACGAATACAGGTGTTAGCAATTTTTAGAAAAGCTTAATACATCGGATTATGGCTAGTGTAATCACATGGGCGTGGATGCCCATTCGTTTTATAGTGTTTTCACATATGTTTTGTACAAGGTATCGGCTCTTTTATGACAGAAAGGCGTATCTCAATTACTTCGCCAAATAGGTAGGTACCTATCGGTTCTGTGCTCGGTCTATGGTATATACCGAGTGTCAAGGACAAAATGTTAGCATTATGGCCATAATCCGGTGCGTTAACCCACCTAAAATTATCGTGTTGAGTAGATTCTCTTAAAAATGGGGGTGGACTGATGACTAATACGACAAGGGAAACCCAATATTGACCCTATACTTAGATATTTGACACGTCTTTCCATATAAAGGATAACGCCCCTTTGTTACTTATACATTAGGGTGGATCAGCAATTGAATAACCTGCTAATGACGGAGGCTTTCTTGAGAAATGTGACAAAATTTTGTCACACACTAGTAGTTCCGTTTTATTACCAGTTATTAAATTAATGTTTTCACATGTCAATGCTCCGTGGCGACAAATAAACAGAGCAAAAGGGACTGAAAAATTAATTTGGTTTCTTCTTATTGCACGAGTTTTAATGACTAGTTTTAAGGACGGTATAGAGGAAACTGAGAAATAAAGAAGAAGAAAAATCTAAATGTGTCTAATTATCATCTTGAAATACTGGAGAGTTAACGCTTCATTTAACAATTCACTTATCGGAGAGTTTTCGCATTAATTCCATTAAAATTTGCCATTTTTTTGTGTCAATATGAAGCTCACTAATGCCAAAATACTTTAAATGTGTGGTAGTGAGGCGAATAATTGAGTAACCATGGCGTAAATTTCTTTTTCTCACCTCTTTAAGCGTTTTGTAATTTCTATGGCAACACGCTAACGGGAACAAAGATACGCGCTAACACAGCAATTGAAAACCGTCGAGTGCCCCTCAGTAATTATGCACAAAAACAATGATTATAATATTAACATTAATTAGATTTCACGTAATCAATTATATCATTCGAGTATGGACTTGATCGCCAAACTGATGTAGAACCCTACCGGTCAACATGCTTTGCTGATTGCTGACTGCTTCACGCCGCCCGCCCACAATTATGTCTTTAATCATCTGCATCCTATATTTTAAAAGCTATTTATGTCCTGAGACTATCACATTAGGGCTGTTTGCATTAAGTCGGTATCCGTTTCCTCTTTTAAGAAATCGTGTTAAAATAATGTTCACACCAGCCAAAAGAGGATGGAAGTCGTTTTGTTTTTTCCTTAGTTCCAGTCTGTCTAATCTAAACCTTAATTGCTTTAAAAATATTCTTACTTTTTTTCTCCAACTCTGCCTGATCTTAAATTTTTGCCCATTTTTTCTTCCATTAATCTAAGTCTACTTTGTTTTTTTGTTCACAATTCTCAACTTTGACCGCCTGTAATTGAGAACGCCTTGACCGATTGGAGTGAATCCAACTGCTTTTTCCTCTTCTTGATGTCCTCTTTCATCGCTTACCATCGAAAGTTCCAAACGTGCAATATTTTCCGAGATAGACCCCTTCGCTGGTCGATTTTTAGACATTTAGAATCGCGTTTTTTGACTTTTTTTTTAAAAAATCTCTTTAGAGGTTAATTTCATTCGCATCGAGTTTGTTACGTTCTTAGAGGATTGCAAACGTGCCATTCCGATCAAAAACAGCAAAAAAAAATTGCGACATTTTTTTGAAAATCTCCAGGGGGGGGGTATTACGAGTTTTTTCTCAATACTCAACTTTGACCGCCTGTAACTTGAGAACGCCTGGACCGATTAGAGTAAATCCAACTGTGTTGTCCTCTTCTTGATGTCCTCTTTCACCTCCCACCATCGGATGTTCCGTAGGTGCAATAATTCCGGATATAGACCCCTTCGGAGGTCGATTTTTAGGCACTTTTAGAATCGATTTTTGGACCTTTTTTAAAAAAACTTCTTTAGAGGTTAATTCCATTCGAGTTGAGTTTGTTATGTTCTCAGGGGATTGCAAACGTGCCATTCCGATCAAAAACAGCAAAAAAAATTCCGATTTTTTTTTGAAAATCTTTAAAGGGGGGGGGGGGGGGTATTACGACTTTTTTCTCAATTCTCAACTTTGACCGCCTGTAACTTGAGAACGCCTGGACCGATTAGAGTGAATTCAACTGTGTTGTCCTCTTCTTGATGTCCTCTTTCACCTCCCACCATCGGAAGTTCCGTAGGTGTAATACTTCCGGAGATAGCCCCTTCGGAAGTCGATTTTTAGGCACTTTTACAATCGGTTTTTGGACCATTTTTAAAAAAACTTCTTTAGAGGTTAATTCCATTCGAGTTGAGTTTGTTATGTTCTCAGGGGATTGCAAATGTGCCATTCCGATCAAAAACAGCAAAAAAAATTCCGAATTTTTTTTGAAAATCTCTAAAGGGGGGGGGTATTACGACTTTTTTCTCAATTCTCAACTTTGACCGCCTGTAACATGAGAACGCCTGGACCGATTAGAGTGAATCCGACTGTGTTGTCCTCTTCTTGATGTCCTCTTTCACCTCCCACCATCGGAAGTTCCGTAGGTGCAATATTTCCGCAGATAGACCCCTTCGGAGGTCGATTTTTAGGCACTTTTAGAATCGGTTTTTGCACCATTTAAAAAAAAAAAACTCTTTAGAGGTTAATTCCATTCGAGTTGAGTTTGTTATGTTCTCAGGGGATTGCAAACGTGCCATTCTCCAAAATCTCCAAAGGGGGGGGTATTACGACTTTTTTCTCAATTCTCAACTTTGACCGCCTGTAACTTGAGAACGCCTGGACCGATTAGAGTGAATCCAACTGTGTTGTCCTCTTCTTGATGTCCTCTTTCACCTCCCACCGTCGGAAGTTCCATAGGTGCAATATTTCCGGAGATAGACCCCTTCGGAGGTCGATTTTTAGGCACTTTTAGAATCGGTTTTTGGACCATTTTTAAAAAAAAACCTGTTTAGAGGTTAATTCCATTCGAGTTGAGTTTGTTATGTTCTCAGGGGATTGCAAACGTGGCATTCCGATCAAAAACAGCAAAAAAAATTTCCGAAATCTTCAAAGGGGGGGGGTATTACGACTTTTTTCTCAATTCTCAACTTTGACCGCCTGTAACTTGAGAACGCCTGGACCGATTAGAGTGAATCCAACTGTGTTGTCCTCTTCTTGATGTCCTCTTTCACCTCCCACCGTCGGAAGTTCCGTAGGTGCAATATTTCCGGCGATAGACCCCTTCGGAGGTCGATTTTTAGGCACTTTTAGAATCGGTTTTTGGACCATTTTTAAAAAAACCTGTTTAGAGGTTAATTCCATTCGAGTTGAGTTTGTTATGTTCTCAGGGGATTGCAAACGTGGCATTCCGATCAAAAACAGCAAAAAAAATTTCCGAATTTTTTTTGAAAATCTTGAAAGGGGGGGGTATTACGACTTTTTTCTCAATTCTCAACTTTGACCGCCTGTAACTTGAGAACGCCTGGACCGATTAGAGTGAATCCAACTGTGTTGTCCTCTTCTTGATGTCCTCTTTCACCTCCCACCATCGGAAGTTCCGTAGGTGCAATAATTCCGGCGATAGACCCCTTCGGAGGTCGATTTTTAGGCACTTTTAGAATCGGTTTTTGCACCATTTTTTAAAAAAAAAACTCTTTAGAGGTTAATTCCATTCGAGTTGAGTTTGTTATGTTCTCAGGGGATTGCAAATGTGCCATTCCGATCTAAAACAGCAAAAAAAATTCCGAATTTTTTTTGAAAATCTTTAAAGGGGGGGGGGTATTACGACTTTTTTCTCAATTCTCAACTTTGACCGCCTGTAACTTGAGAACGTCTGGACCGATTAGAGTGAATCCAACTGTGTTGTCCTCTTCTTGATGTCCTCTTTCACCTCCCACCATTGGAAGTTCCGTAGGTGCAATAATTCCGGCGATAGACCCCTTCGGAGGTCGATTTTTAGGCACTTTTAGAATCGGTTTTTGCACCATTTTTAAAAAAAAACTCTTTAGATTCCATTCGAGTTGAGTTTGTTATGTTTTCAGGGGATTGCAAACGTGCCATTCCGATCAAAAACAGCAAAAAAAATTTCCGAATTTTTTTTGAAAATCTTCAAAGGGGGGGGGTATTACGACTTTTTTCTCAATTCTCAACTTTGACCGCCTGTAACATGAGAACGCCTGGACCGATTAGAGTGAATCCAACTGTGTTGTCTTCTTCTTGATGTCCTCTTTCATCTCCCACCATCGGAAGTTCCGTAGGTGCAATATTTCCGCAGATAGACCCCTTCGGAGGTCGATTTTTAGGCACTTTTAGAATCGGTTTTTGCACCATTTTTAAAAAAAACCTCTTCAGATGTTAATTCCATTCGAGTTGAGTTTGTTATGTTCTCAGGGGATTGCAAACGTGCCATTCCGATCAAAAACAGCAAAAAAAATCTCCAAAGGGGGGGTATTACGACTTTTTTCTCAATTCTCAACTTTGACCGCCTGTAACTTGAGAACGCCTGGACCGATTAGAGTGAATCCAACTGTGTTGTCCTCTTCTTGATGTCCTCTTTCACCTCCCAAAACAGCAACAAAAAATTCCGATTTTTTTTTGAAAATTAAGACTTTTTTCTCAATTCTCAACTTTGACCGCCTGTAACATGAGAACGCCTGGATCGATTAGGCTGAATCCAACTGTTTTTGCTCTTCTTGATGTCTCCTTTGTCCAACCAAATACGAAACTCATTAGTTCAATAATTTCGGAGATTTTGCCACTGCAAAGTTATTCATTACTGATAATTCAGTTAGCTAGCACTCTTTTGCCATTACTTATCTGATAAAGAGCATATTTATGCGGTGTCTGCGACGAAGTCTTATGCATGCATGCCGTAATCACATTCCACTGTCAAAGGACCTTCTAATTAATTGAAAATTTCACTTTAGAAAATCCCATTTTTCTAGGAGCTGTTCATTTAGAACACATTCCATAAATTTCACGTGGGTGGTACCTACTGGGTTGTTGCTGCGCTACCGCGGCCGCGTGACATGGAGTCTGCTTTCAAAACAGTTTTTACGTGGCATATGAATTGCTCAGATATTGTGGATTGCCGCGGTTCAAAAACACATTTATATTGTCTTAATTAGTGGAACTTATGAAATTAATTAGTCTTACGATAATAATCGTGCGGAAGTCAGGTTGTTAAATAATAAAAACGGTTCGCGTGCTGTTAGGTCTTGGGTCTAACGTTTGAAATACTAATGGGTTCGTTATAGTGCCCATATGCCCCTGAGACTGATCGGGCATAGTTTGCTATCTAATAGTCATGCTATTGCCAAATATTGATAGACGAGTACTTTCATTTTCTCTTGTTCAAGATCCTTTTTACAACATTTGAGAAAGAGTGCTTTTTCGCTTGTATTCTATCCTTTCTATCTCGTTGACGTTTATAGCGTGATTAAATCAGATTAAACGCTAAAGGGGCTGTTTCTCCTAAATTGTTTTATTTAAATTATACCGTTTTCATGGCGTTTAGTCTGACAGGGACTTTTACGTTTGTACACTGACTCGGCTTTATTTGCATAGTTACGGGTTGCGCTATGATATTAAATTTTCCCCGTCTAGAACACGAAACTTACATACTTCCGATTCCCTAGGGACATAATATAAATATTCGTGGATATACATTTTTTATAGACGATAGTAATTGTGGCTTTATAGAAAGTTCTCTTATTTTTGGATTTCTAGGTCTAGCTATCATAGGTAGGTTTGGGGTCAGTTTCGATAAAACAATGCTAACGGGTTTCTAAAGTGTCTACATAAGTAGATACCAAATTACATGTGTAATGTTCCAAGTATACCATACATATATTTCTTACTCGATAAGGATTTAGTGTCAAAAGTGAAGGTTGAGTTCAATACCAAGTGTGTTTAAAGAAATCGCACATTCTTTGATAAAAACATTTCCACAGTTGTAAATTTTAGTTCGATGTAGCTCGATTGTTCTCTTTAGTCCTTATACTTCAACAATAGCCATTGAAACTGCTTAAGCAGAAGTTACTCGTTATTAATCAATAATTTTTTCACCTCATTTCGTTCAATTTCATAACTTTGCGGGTATTTATTGAACAAACACGATTATTGCGGAATTATCATATACACGTACGCTACATGCGTTTAACAATATTGACAGTCCTTGAAGTAATTCTTCCACAATCGGTACTACCAATTAGAAAAGTTAGGAAACCGCTCTCGTGCAAGTCAAATCCACCTACTTGAGTTCTATTTTTAGTCACAATTGAATGACAAATAAGGCATAAAATATAAGAAAAATATGTCAAGATTAACACATGCATCAAGCAGCTAACAGTAACGATGTTGACTGTAGACCAGTACTGTTCGATGTGTGTCTTGCGTTTGTGTTATGTCGTGAGGTTATGACTGAATTAATTTCCATTTAAAACAGAAACGTACGTTTTAAGTAAACACATCACTGGCCATATCCCAATACTCAACTGAGATAAACGACCGTTGCTCATATATAGCAAGGAATGAAAGGAGAGCGATCTTAAATAGTTAGATTTCCCTTTCATGGGCATGATGGTTTTATTTTTTTTTAAGTTTTCCCTTGTGGCTAAGGCAAATAATGGCACTCGTTACAATGAGGTACTAAACGCAGAGAAAGCGAATAGACAGTACCTACGCCAATATGCACACGCGACGTTCGTTTCAATTTTTTAAATGCAATTTGAGGCATTTAGCAGGCAATCCCTGATCATACCAATAGTTTGTATCTTACGAACCAGATAATCTTAATAAATGTTTTGTTGTACCTACATAATTCTGTAATAGAAAACTTTATAACCAAACCAGTTATAGCCCTAGGGAAAAGCTTTAAAGCAAAGTGCCCGCCTCTATAAACAATGACATTAAGTAATATGATCCGAAACTTGACGCTGCATACGTATGTGTATAATTATTGTTATTATCTATGCCGTAACAAGCATAGTATGTAAATATAGCCTTGTAGCTATTATGAGCGCGTTTTTTAGTCGCCTCACTATTTACATTAAATTTACGATATTAACATAAAAGTACGTTTTATAAGCGCGTATATGGCTTTTGACACTTATGACTTTAATGGTGTACAAATGCACCGTTAGGTCGGCAACGTATCGGGTGTTGAAATTAGCATTAAATGTCAATGCTTAGACGCAGATGATAAGATGTAATTTTTCAAATGAAATACTCACATAGGTTCCTACATACATACAGCCCATATGTCTCAACGTATTTCTAACGGTTGCAATTTTTTCAAGAGATCACGTTTCTGGTGAACAGTACTTCTGTGTAAATACTTTGTGGTTACATACTAAGTCATTTTTATGGCATTGCGATCACTTATATATGTAACTTTAAGTGCCTTTTTTTGTGTATTGAAATACTTTTAGAAAAGTCTCTTACGAAAAAATTATTTGTTTAAATCTAGTAGAGTATCAATCATTAATGAATAGTATTGTTGCGAACTCGCGAACACAAATACACACAAGTACAATTCGACTACTAAATAACTCACTACTTAACACTTTATAGCCTTCTACTATCGTTTGGTACTTTAACCTACCTATAGCTCGATTAAATAAGACTACTTCTAACGGCGGCGCTATTCGCCTTTTATGCAAAATCCTAAAAATACAGAAAAGCCTAGAACATTCCTAGAAGAAAAATAATTGATAAGAGTCACATAAAAAAGGTCGTAAATAACTGCGTTCTAAATAAACAGAGCAATAAATCACTCGTGACTGTTCTCATGCCGCAGCGCCCGGATAGGCCGCGAGATGCGAAGGTCCAACCTCCAATGTCGCTCCGCCTCCCAGCCCCCGCTCACCGTAACGTTATGTCTATTTGCCATTCAGGATTTTAATTTAGTAAAAAACCTAATTTTAATTTAGCAAACAAAATTACCTTTTTAACGTAAGAGGTCACATGAGAAACTGAAATCACTTTTTTTACGTTAAAAAAGAATTCCCTTAGTTTTGAACATCAACCACTCTTTTTTTCTTTTTGTCATACCCTGTTTAAAGTTTACTAAACACATTTTATTTTAGCCGTTGAATATAATTTAGACCGTTTCGCGACGTCCCAACAAAAAGTGGTTCCCAAGTCCCAAAAAGAAAACATTCCAAGGTATCCCCTGGCCTAAAAAGCCGTACCTCGAAGTGGCAATTTGAAATTTAAAGTTTAAAAATTCGTCAAAATTTCAAATTTAAGCTAGGTCCTTGATTTTTGGCCTGATCAAGGGCCCATGTGTGTGCTACCTCTCTGAATTATTTCAGATTTTTTACTGCAAAAATGTGGAATCTACAGGGTGAAATGTGAGAAAAGTACACCCAAATTCTCAAAAAATGAGGCACAGAAAAACTTTTGTGGCTCGCCCGGTATAAGAGCTAGACCAAAACTAACAACTGATTTTTTTTACCTCCACGTCTTCTAGTTGCCCTGAACCTACACCTGAACTAACCTGCACAGGGTTCGTAAAAATCGTATAAAACTACCTTACTATTTGGGACACTTTATCTTAACTGTCTTTGGATATTTTTTGGACCACTCTGTATTAAAGTGACACCTTTGGCGAGATAGGATTAAAAGTGCCCAAGGATATGCCCTTTCCCCTGGTACCATTGTTATTTAGCCACTTGTCTAACTAAGGGGGTCCAGAAGGCCAAGAAGTTGACCATTACACATTTTTTTTTTAAAACCGTCCTAACTTTGCGAATTTTTTTACATTTTCCTATTTAACTTATCGGAATTAGACTTCAAAATTTATCGTCTATACATATGGGGAAATCTACACACGGGGAGCCCTATAACCCACGTAGTCTCGAAGTTACGGTAAAAATGCTACACTTTTAGGTTTTGAAAAAAACGCATTTTTGACTTTGGTATGCCACTGGTCAGCCCCCCCCCCCTGCACATTCCACTAAATCGACCAAAATTTTGGAAAGCCCGTTCATTTCTGTACCTACACCCCTGGAACGAAGATCCCGTCAAATGAGCAGTTTAAAAGTTACAAGCTTTAGAAGCGAAAAAATACCAAAAAAGCGAGAGTGAGCAATTTTATTGCAATGTTAAAAGTTTACTAAACACATTTTATTTAACTCGACGAATATAATTTACTGAACGCACCCCACAGAGATAGCGCACCTAATTATGCGCATTGTTTATAACGTTTTCGGCTGGACGCCCTGAAATTATTCCCATCCTTTGTTTTCTTAATAGAAATTTAAAGACGAAAATACTCTGGGCGCCCTCTAAATCGATCACCCGAAAACGATATTAGAAACATGACAGAAAGCGACTGATCTGTCAGATTTCTATTGTTTTGATTGGTGGAAGCGGAGTTCACATCTTTCTCCCAACACGGCGCCTTGATTTTTCAGTTGACGTAAGATTTCTTCGTTCACATTCGCTCAAATTCAAACCTTAAATCATAATTTTTGATTAATCAGACACCTCTATCGGCAACAATTCCGGAGAAGTATTTGTGATGATATTCATGCGGATCCGTGTTTGTGTCACTACCGGGTTGTCTGCGAAACGTGATGCCGAGTCGTGAGAAATAATTTGGAATATCGGCGTTCATGTAAGTTTCATAATTTTTCAGCAGGTACTGATTGTAGTAGAAGCTTTTTGTATGCCACAGTCGCATTTTACTGCAATTTATTGCAGCCGCCGCCGCATACCTTTGTATTCAAGTCGGTGCCGGCTATTCATTTAATAATAACTTTTGCGCATGTTTGTTTGTACAGGGTTTGTCCCGTTAACCCATTTCTATTTGGAATTATTATTATTATTATTGGGCCTTTATTGATGTTAATTTACACTAACATAGCAGCGTTTTTTTATCTTTGTTCCTTTGTGGAACTAAATCTTAACGACATTCGAGTCATGCCGTTGACCATTCTAGAACACGTAGCTTTGACAGGTTCCGCCATAATGCTTTGAGATGCAGCCAAACAGTGTTGCCAAACTTACGGGATTTTCCGTGCTTATGCGGAAGTGGTAAGGAAAAGAACGAACACAAATAACAAACTTAACATCTTATATTAAGGTTTCTTGTTATAAATGAAAAAAAAAAAATATTATCAATCAAGAATATGTCCTTGTTGTCGCTTTCGGCTTTAAAACCAGCAATGTTGCCAGTTTTTCTGTAAAAAGTCTTTTCGGAAACAGTGTTAGGTGAAACAGGATTATGTCCGGTCTGGGGGGCTTGTTATTTGTTACAAATAAGTGTAGGCCCAGATCAGTTCAGTTATAGTAGTTTTCAGGAAGATATTCATCTAGCCACCCATGACATTGTATACGCACCTTTTAAAAACAATTGAAAAGTTACCAGAAAAGTTACTAGATCGGAGAGTGGTGCGAATCGAGCTTAACGAACGAATTTATCGGGTTTTAACCTCAAATTTTGTAATTTTCAAACATTAACTACTTTGTTTCTCAAATTTTGCTCAAATCCAATTGTTATGCTGCGTCTGTAAACTGGCTTAATAAGCAACTAACTACCACACAGAACTCCAAATGCCCTGGTAATAGACCATACATTTAACTATACTTATGCATATGTCTTACATAATGTTATATAGTTTACCACTTTCCAAGCTTAAAATTGAATGCAGATTGCAGTCAAGTAAAAATTGTTCCAAACACAGCAACATCACCTGAGAAAAGATAATGTTTCTACCAGACTGAATTTAAGTACTGGTACTGCCATATGATTTGGATTGTGTAATTAGGATCCGTGGTGAGAGTCCCAGTGGCCTTTTCATATAGGTTACCTATATGCCATATGCCATCTATAATTCCTATATCCATACACCATCCATAATGTTCCTTGATGATCACTATAGATCGAGTTAATATTAGTTGAGATTATTCCCCATCATAAAGAAAAGAATATTTTCTACCAGATGAATTTACTGTTATATCATTTCAGTTGTCATTTGGGTATAGCTCCATTATTGGAGGTCAACTTATAAAAGTTGACCTTTTCAGTTGTATGTGTCGGTACTTAGAGAAGTGTATTTTTGTTTGTTAACTATATATGATTATTGATTTTAAGTTATAAATTACTTACACAAAAAGATGTCTTGCCTAATTGAGCATTTAATTTCTTAAACTACCTAAATATCAAGAAGCTAAAACATTTGTGTAGTGATTTAATATGAGGTTTGTTCCAACATGCTAGAGAACCATTAAATGAACTTGAAAACAAGCAGAGATTCCACTGCTTGAAACGTCGTGAAAAAACTCAATAAAGACAATGGAAGTCCAAGATGTTTCATTTAATAATACATCATTGTCTACCACCTTTAAACTAATGCTAGAGAACCATTGCAAAACCTTTAAAAAAATCATTTTGGCCAACTCACACGCAAACATTTCAAATTGAAATGAGGAACTAACTTGACGTTTGCAGAACCACTCTGGACAAGCACATTGTTTATTTCAATATCATATTAGTGAGTTGTCAAGAATGATAGATCATTCTGGAATGGTTTCTTGGTGGAATGAAACAACTTTTCAAGACCTCACCAATAAGATTAAAGCAGCTTCAAACTAGAAGAATCAGTTTTTAACAGCACCAAGTTTTTAGATTTTATTGAATCCCAACTTCATGGTTTAATGAGGGTTTTAATTTCGGCTTTAAGGTTTTCAACTTGTTGATAGAGGCTTTAAAACGACACCAACAAGATCAAAGAAGCTTCAAGCTGGAAGAATTCACTTTTTTAGCAGCTCAAGTTTTAGATTTTATTGAATCCCAAATTTATGGTTTAACAATAGTTTTAACTTCGGCTTGACGTTTTCCAAGTTGTTAGTAAAGGCTTCAAGACTTAACCAACAAGATTAAAGCAGCTTCAAGCTAGAAAAAATGTTTTTTAACAGCTCAAGGTTCTAGGTTTGATTGAATCCCAACTTCATGTTTAACTATAGTTTTAATTTCGGCTTCAAGGTTTCCAACTTGTTGGTAAAGACTTTAAGACATCACATACAAGCACATTGTTTATTTCAATATCATATTAGTGAGTTGTCAAGAATGATAGATCATTCTGGAATGGTTTCTTGGTGGAATGGAACAACTTTTCAACTAAGAGAGCTACAGTTCTTTAAAACTAAATGGCATATAAGCTGGAGCCATTTCTTATAAACTCAGTTGAAAATGTTTTGACTTATATGCATAGAATTTGAAGTAACTTTTAGAAACAAGTAAAGGCTATTTATTAGTTTGAAATTAAGAACCCCCTTTGCAGCTAACTTACTATACCTGGAATAAAAATGCTGTTGAAGTTGCAAGAACTTTTTTATTTTATATACAAAGCAAAACAAGTATAGTGTGTTTAATGGAAAAACTCATTAAGTTGGCTGTGAATTGTCAGAAGACAAGAAAGTTGGAGTAATAAAGTACCAGCTACTTTCATTGTTCTATCCTATTCTATGAAAACTTCACAACCAACCTGTACACATTTTGGAAAATATTTAAAAAATTATAACACACATATTGGTGGTTTTTATTGAGTACAATATAGTATAAATATTTTATATTGGATATTAGGACTTTACTCCACTAGAGGATGTCTACCTTAACATGATTTCAGAAGTGTATAGAGCAGGTCAAGGTCACCGAGTTGTTTGTAAACATTTTCTCAATTTGGGCTCTAGGACATACCTTGGGCTCAAAAGATGCACTTGAGAGTTTGTGATTTGGATACAAACTTTCAAACTCACTCGTGTATTGTTTTGGAATTTTTAATGAAATGAGTTATGAGAAAGAACCATGACATGACATAAAATAAAAGGCTTCTGCTTGGTTTCTGTTAAAATCTCAACTATAATTAAACATTATATTTGCAGAAGAAAATAATTCCATACACATGCCGCTGGCTTTTTTCTAAGAATGGAAGATCCACTTTAAAGGCACATTAAGGGTCTTTGTAGTAATACATTATACAAAACACTTAAAATGTATGGTGATTTAAATATTAGAATCCAGGATTGTAAACTTCAAGAGGCCCCTTTTGAGGTCCAGTCCTTAGCAATCACAATAGCAAAATGAATATATCTAATCTAGGGGAATTAGTAAACTAGGGGATTAATATTTAAAATGATAGGTGGGTTTCTTTTTATTGTAAAATTTACTATGTTTGACTGGGCGTTAATTTACGCTTTAAATCTCTATTCTTTAAATGGGTACCGGATCGTCGTTACCTCCCCCGAAGGGTCCTATGCTGATTTACTCACTGAATGGGGGGCTTCCAAAAATATGGGGGGTTTATATTTAAAATAAGAAGATGGGATTCAAGTAAACTTCTATTGTCTGTGCCTTAAAATTACCCTAACTACTTAACTGAAATGACTAATATGAAAACAAACACCGTTATAACAAAAGGGTCTTACCTAGGTCAAGTGTAGAGGAGGACCGTATCGTGCCAACCAATTTAACGTACTTCAGGGGTAGTCCTATGCGTACCCGTGGCTTCTCTTAGGACAACAAGGACTTCTAGGACAACTTTCTTCTTTGTACTCGGACGATAACAAATTTTGGAAAAAACTTCTTCGACGGGTGGTCGTTCGTCTATCTGACGTAACGCCCCCAAAAGGATCAACCCGAACTTCAAAAGAATCTTGGAGTCTTGCCTACGTGCAAGCCACCGAGCAAGTCCCTAAACACTCCCTTCGTGAATCCTCAAAAACGACCCCTTTTTCTACCTCTAAACAATGGCCTGGTTCCTGATGGTGGTCGTTCGTCCTTCCGGCGTAATGTCGACCTCCGACCAGCCCCAACGCGGCTCCTTGCACGGACTTCTCGTGAGTTTCCCCAAAACCGAACTCTCTTTGTGAGCATCCAGACTAACACTGCTGTTTCTCTCAAAAACGCTGGTGCTAACTTTATTGTCAGCACATTTTTCCCAAACGATTGCAACCTTCTTTTCCATGACGTCCATAAGCGGTTCGATGTACCCACATGTTGAACAAATTTGCAAGTTTTAATTTTTAAATTTGGGCCAACTAGTGCTTGGTTATTAAACCGGTCATCGGCCGACCATTTCTAAAAATGCTGCAATTTTATGTCTTTTTCCTTCTTTGTGACAATATGCAGGAGTATGATAATATATAAAAACTTAGTGTTATTTTGACAAATGGTGAGATGTTGTACAGAGCATCCATAGATTTTGGCTTTAAGCCGCAAACACATGGTCTCCAATTTGTTGAGAAGCCAAAGCTGTACTGCTGAGGAGTAGACCCCGAAACTAGATTGGTTCCCACACAATCACTTAACAGAACACTTAATTTATAAACAGAAACACACATTTTTTGTTCAGGTTAGTTCATCCTTCTTTTGGTACATTCACAGATAATTGAGATGGTCAAATGATCATTCTTCATTTGGATAATACAAATTCATTCAGTAGCACCTTGAAGATGTCACTTGAATACTGGAAACTGGGCAATTCTTTTTTTCTTTCTTTCTCAAGCATCGAGCACTTTGCTTACAGTCTTCATACAAAGTCAAAAAGCAGTCGATGCATGCAGCTGCAGCTCTGCTACTGGAGTTAAGGAAATTGTTAAAAAATAGCTTTATTCTGTAAGAGATCAAATCCGTGGTAGGTCGTAAGTTTATTTCACTTTTTGCTTTCACTATATAAGTTGTTGAGTATAAAAATAGTCATGTAAAGGACTGTTTGATGATAATACGCAGTGTAGTTATTTGAAAATTACTCACAAATTTTAAGAGAGAATTAAATTCACAATATTTACAAAGATGCATATTGCATCCAAGGAATTGACGGACGTACTATTGCGCTCTCTTTCTCAAAATACATGCAGAAGACAAGGATAGAAAGTAAGGGTCATGCCATTTCTTTTTCAAATTTTGACATAATGTGATTGATACCAATAGAAAATAAGAATTACCCCAGATTTCAGTTGAAAAATTTTTGGAAGAAGACTGCCACTACAAAACCGATATTTCCATGGTTAGCTAGATGAATATCTTCCTGAAAACGACTATATTTATTTTTTTTCCCGTTACATTTGGCAATGATGTGCATTTTTGCCTACCGGGGGAGAAGAGTTTTTGCATATCGCGTTGCAAAATAACGTGTTTAGGGCCGATTTATTTTAATTTATTTTTAATTTTAATTTAAACAAATTGGTGACCACCGTGGTCTTTACTCTTCGTTTCGGTATCGATAAAAGAGATGCAGATATCGTTTTCATTCAATCATCATTGTCACAAGTTTTCTCTCATTCTCTTCATTCTTACATGGTATTACTAAGTTATTACAAAATATTTTTTTTTGTATGGTATTCCTACCGGTTTGTTAATTCTGATAAGGTTGATACATACTCCTGTACCAACCCAGTGAATAAACACAAAACCCTGAACAGGTAGTTATAGTTCATTGACTTCCCCGATTATAAGTGCAGTACTTCAATTATCTTACTGCACACCGTCTAAAACGTTCGCCTAAAAATCACCTAACAGTATATCTAACATTTAACAAGTAGGTACTTACATGTTCTAAGGCCGACATGCTGTGTGGCAAATTTGCGATGTAGGTGGAAAATCCTTCTAGCAATGTCAGTATTCAGATCGGGCAAAAAATCGGAATTAACTATTCGTAGGTACTCGTATTTATTAAGAGCGTGCAGACTGGTACATGGTACCAGATGGTCTTTTTGTCTTTTTGAGCATGAGTGCACGAATGTTCTTATTACGTCACAGGTGACCTATGGAAGTTTCTGATGTTGATTCCTAGGTTAGTTTTTTTGTGGGGCCTTAAATTGATATTTAAAACAAATTATTGTGATGATGTGAGTTTCAAAACAAATGAGACTATCTAGGACTGTTTTTTGCTCTTCTAAGTATTGTATTGCAATGGCGGAAGAACCTCAGGACGAACTCAAATAATACAAAAAAACATGTAGTTTTTTTTTGTATTTAAATTAGTGAATTTTTTAAGATCTAATTTGGTCTATTCCTAGAGTGGAAACTTTTGAATATTTAACCTACAAACTAAAACCCTGGTTCATTCATAACATCGATTAAATAATTGAAGGTCTCATTATGTGCTAAAAATAGTTTTCAGTATTATATTTACTTTGAGCTTAAGTTTGCTTTGCTACTAAATCCAAACAGCCGACACTAATCTTCAATTGCCTTATTCACTGTTGGTTTAAGTCATTATGAGAAATTTTTATCCCGCAAAAGGAAGAAGTCTTATCTTGGTTTTATAACATGATGCCAGGTTGATCAACCGTTGAAAAACTAATTAGTGTCATTAGATTTTATAATGGAACACTCTTTGACTGCTTCTAAACGCATCAGCATTGTGCGTCTGATTTAACCAATGACTCATCTTTTCTGTTTCAAAGGGTCACTACGTATTACAGGTGTTACCAATATTTAAAATACTGTAAACTGTGTATACGCTTACTCAACTGTAAATTCACGGTAATCATTTTCTGTAATTGTTTGTCGTTTGTCACTCCATTATTGCAAATTGAGCTAATTACCTAGAATTGAACATTTTTCTTCGGCGCTCTCGACACGCACGCTAATTATCATGTATTTTTTTGCGGAAAACATTCAGACAGTTAATGAAGATGAAAATTATGACTGCAGTTACTGAAAATTCATTGTGTGTTTCGAAAAGGTTGGATCGATGACCCACGGCTTTAGACGATGTAATTTTCTTTTGTTGGCACGCAGTGAACCCTTCAATTACCTTGATTATCAGGGAGTTTTTGCCGGCGTAAGTCGAATTGCGTTGCCAACTGAGCTCTTTCATTTGAAATAAAAAAAATAGAGTTGTCTTTCAAAAACTCCCTGGACTCACTTCATTAACAATTTGTCGTAGGGTAACACCAAAAAGTTTGGGGACTATTTCTCTTCAGACGTTTCGATTCAGTCACGCAAATTTAGCTTTCATGCCGCACACAACACTAATAACTTTATGACTTGGGCAAAGTTTAAATTGGAAATTAATATCTTATATAGAGTCTAGAAATGATTGTTAGTCTGAATGTTAGTCATCTATTTAGATTTTAATTAATAACTCGATACAGAATGTATAAAAAAATCGGTATAATGAAACCGAGTAATTTGCCCAAAATTATGTAATTTCCTCAATGCATTGTATCTAATAAATGCGCACCTATTACCTTGCAGTTCTTGAAAGTTTGGCGGAGCAGAGTCTCTATTATACCATCATAGTGGGTACCATTCAAGGACGTAGTAACTTTACGCGTTTTGCTAAAAATCGAATCGATAAATACGGGCGACAGGGGTACCTTGAAATGCATTTAAAATTTTCACCTTTGGATCAATGTTACGTGAATATCGATACTTGTTGCGCCAACAACTTGCACCGAGCTGAATCAGCAATGTCAGTTCCTAAAAAGGTTCGGCCACCATCCGGTTGTCATTAAAACCAAGACATCTTTTTTCAATGATTGATCAAGTTCTCTGATTATATTAAGCAGTGTCTAGGATAACGTCCAATGTTAACGCTTGTAAGTAAAACGATAAGAGATCTCTCTTCAATGATCGCCTAGTTTCCGAACGATTTGTTACATCTACGGTCAGTGAGTAATATTGATAAATTTGACAAGGCCTCACTAATGTCTAGCTAGTGCAATTTTCTAATTATCGTTAGGTAATGTATAAACGTGGAGGAAACGGTGTTTTTGTAGGGTTTCTTTAAAATATCACGTTTCACAACTGAAAAATGATTACGAAGATTCTTCGATGTTTTACTTTTGCCAGGTGGTTCACCTTCCTGTATTGTTTACACCGCAGTATTTAGTGCAATAACTAACAACTTTTGACAAGGCAGTAAGCAAATAACGACCACCTGATAAATGGCTATTTATCTACAATTTTCAATCTCAGGTAAAAGCAACAGGCAAAACTACCTATATTTACTTTTTAGTCATAGGTATTCGCACGATTTTTATTCAATAATATGTAGGTGACTGATTGGCCATTGTATAGAACGATAATTTAAATAGTATTATGTCGAATCAAGACCAGATAATGAATAATAAAAAGAGTGTAGGCATTATTCCGGATAAGCTGCGTGAACCCAACATTGACGATGGAACTGGTGTCACATTATTGATCATTGTCTATTTTGGTACCCCCATTAGCATTCCCACCAAGTTTGTTTCGGTATCACTTATAAGAACGGACTTGTATTCGTACCTACATGCATTTAAATGAGAAAGGAATTTTTCAACTGCTCAATGTTTAATAAGAGTCTGGGGATGGTTGGGTACATTTAACTACTTATTATTTTGTGTTTCTAAAATTCAAACAAACACGACCTTCGCTAGTTACATTGCGTTATTGTATTTATGTTAATTGTAGACTTTTTTTTAAAACATGCAAGTGTAGTAATTATTTCAAGCCTTAAAATTGTTATTATTAAAGTGCTAAAAGTAGAATTTAGTTTAAAAGCTTGTAGGTAGGTGTTATATTCTTGTAGGTACTTAAATTAATAAAGGTCACACCCATTTCTTTATTAATCCATTTAGTCCAAAGTATTGCCTAGATCAAGTCAACAACCGAGATATTCCATTTTTCCATTACGTAATGGTTACGGTGCATTGCTGGTTACCATATTGGGCTGCTGGCCCATCAATTTATACCTACTTACTCTTTATAAAGTATACAGGATGTCACAAGTTCATTACTCATGTTCTAAACCTCGTTTTCTGGCATTTTTGATATACAACCTAGTGAAGGGACTTATACATGGGAACTATTAAGCGGATTAAATTAATCTCTGGCCGCGTCCGATAATGCTAAAACGCACTGGTTAATAGGGCTTTTATTTGGTGATTCATGCAAATCAATGCATAACCCATGTTACGAGGTGTAGGAACGGTCATATCCGTCCATAATGGCTTGAATAATGGGTTCGCTCCCTAAAATATTGTTCATTGTAATGCAGTAGGTTTCGAAATGTTAACCGATAACGCTTTTTGTATTTCACATTTCAGAATAGGTAGTAGGTTTTGTTTAACGGGGCCTCGTCTAGAAGTACCACGTCACGCCCATTCTAATGAACGATACAAAATATGCCCTCCTACATCACCACTGATGAAGAAAACATTTCTATTAAGCTGCTCCTTAAAAAAAAAATGTGATACTGGATTAGAATCATCAGCCATTTTTTTTTAATAACCATTAACAATTTGTAAAATTTATTGTTTGTTTTTTTCTTGGTTTTCCTGAGGGGAGGACGAATGCGATAGATGATCTTCTTCTTCTTGTGGTTCCTATCCGTTACGGATGTTGGCAATCAGCATGGCGAGCCTAACTTTGTTTACGGCAATGCGGAAGAGTTCGGTTGATGTTTTTCCGGTCCACTTCCTGAGGTTATGCAGCCAAGATATTCTTCTCCTTCCTGGACCTCTTCTTCCATCGATTTTTCCCTGGATGATTGTCTGGAGTAAGGAGTACCTGGAGTCGTTTCTCATGATGTGGCCCAGATATTGCAGTTTTCGGATCTTGATGGTGTTCATAATTTCTTTTTGTTTATTCATCCTTCTTAGTACCTCTTCATTAGTGATATGTTCGGTCCATGATATCCTCATCATTCTTCGATAGAGTCGCATTTCGAAGGCTTCTATTTTCTTGGATGTGTTTTCATTGAGTGTCCAAGATTCCGTCCCGTATAAGAGGATAGAAAAGATGTAACATCTGAGAAGTCTCATTTTTGTTTCCAGTGTAAGATCATGGCTTCTGAAGAGTTTGCTCATTTTGTTGTAGGCGGCTGTGGCTTTGGCGATTCGTGATTTGATTTCTTGAGTTGCGTCCCAGTTCTCGTTTATACGTGTTCCCAGGTACGTGATGTGTGGTACTCTCTCTATTGGTTGGTTGTTGATGGATAACTGGATGTTGTCGATCTTGTTTTTGCTAATGACCATAATTTTGGTCTTTTGTATGTTTATGTCCAAACCATATTCCTTACTAACTCTTGCTATTTTGTTGATAAGTTGTTGTAGTGCTTGTGGGCTACCTGCGAACACGATGGTGTCGTCCGCATATCTTATATTACTCAATTTCTTCCCATTTATTGAGATGCCCTCCTCTTCTTCGTCGTCGAGCGCTTCTTTAAAAATCTGCTCGGAGTAGATGTTAAATAGCAGGGGTGAGAGTACACAGCCCTGCCTCACTCCTCGCATTATTTTGACGGCCTCAGTTGTTTCTCCGTCGACTCTTATTGTTGCCGACTGGCCCCAGTACAAGCTACTTATGATATTCAGGTCATTGGTATCGATCCCTGTCTTCTTTAATATTTCCATCATTTTGCCATGTTGAACCCGGTCAAATGCTTTGGCGTAGTCAATTAAACAACAGTAAACGTCAAGGTTAACGTCTCTGCATCTCTGGACAAGGACTTGGACAGCGAAGAGTGCTTCTCTGGTTCCCATCGCATTGGCGAACCCGAACTGGTTTCGATAGATGATCAACAAACCAATTTGCAATATATTTCTGATTTCATTACATTTTGTCCTTAATTTAGAACTCTCTTCAAAACAAAACCGGAGATGTTTAATAAAATAATGTAATTTCCTTCCTTTCCCTTTTTCCCGCCGAGAATTCAAACTTCTATCTATTGCTAATTATTGATATTATTATAGACTGCGTTTTTCTTTGTCCACCGCACGTGTTTAAAAGAATACGAAACGTGATCATGGCCGGGTGCAGACGGCGCCCTCTGTTGTTGAATCATCGTAGGTAGCTTTTGGAAATCTAATTGACAAATGTTGTTTAACACTAGACGGCTGTCATTCCGAAATTGAAAAAAAAAACTGAATTACCCAGCCCTTCAGACGAAAGCCCGCAAGGACGGTAAGTGCCTTTAGTCAGTGGTGTAGTCGTCTGGTTTTGCTCTAATCCAGCCAGAAGGCAAGAGGCTCTAATGCGTCCAATTACCCAAACATTCAAGACTCAATAATTGCAGAACGCAAATAATTGGCTAGATACTCTCTATTCTCAATTTTTCAAAGTCTTAAGATACCAACTACATAACTTCCCTATTTTCTATTCCCCAGGAAGCTTTTTCTTACTATGCGACCAGCTTTGTTCAATTTCTCGAACGTCAAACCTTTCCAGAGTTATCTACTAACTTTCTTATTGTAAAAAAAAGACCCATAAAGCTTGTATTCGTTTTCAGCATTTTTTTTCCACCTAAGATAGCGCCTCTATCCAATTTTTCCAACCAGTCAAGAGATATCTACTAATTTTCCTATTTTCAATAGAAAGCCATGTTTTGCCAAAATCTGAACATATTTACTAAATTGCTTACAATCAACCCATGAGAATAAAGAACACACGTGTCTTGTGCATTTGGTATCAGGTAACATGTTCCCACGAAAAGAAAGCCACTTTCTGCAACCTTAAACCATTCTGGAGATTTACTCATTTTACTACTTTTTAGCTACAGGTTTCCTCTGGGGAGTAGCCAGGACGAAGTTTTCCTTTTCCTCGGGTTCACTACTTTCCTCACTCTCATCGCCGTATTCAATGTCGTCAAAAGCTTTAGCTCTAACAGGGTGAGGAGAAGGAGAACGTGAAGGTTTTGGAGAAGGCTCAATTCTCTGAGGTGGAGGGCTGGGTACTTCAGAGGATTTTGAGAGAGCCCCAAAATAAACTTTATCTCAAATTATTTCTTGAATTTTTGTCACAGAATAAAGCCCTTCGTTTCAGTCGGAAATGGCTGATGATTAAAAAAAAAGCGACAGTACACTGAACTTTTGAGCCCTTGGTTCACTGAAAATTCATCTTACAGTGCCTTTCCGTTGCAGACGTTGGCGACCATCATGGCAATCTGTACCTTATTCGCACCTGCTCTGAACATGCCCACAGTTGTTGTGTTGAACCGTGGGCATAGATTTGTTGGCCACGAAATTCCTCGTCTTCCAGGACCCTGCTTATCTTTCCCTGTGGAATCAACTGTAACATTCCATATCTTTGGCTTGGCTTTGGCTATTTCTCATTATGTGTCCAAAGTATTCAATTTTGGATGTTTTTATCTTCAATAGTAGTTCTTTATCCTTCCCCATTTTTGTCAATACGTGATGATTAGTTACATGAGCGGTCCATGGTATCCTCAAGATTCGTCGATACAGCCACATCTCAAAATCATCGATTTTTCCACATGCAGCGTCCGTGAGAGTCCAGGATTCCATTCCATACAACAATACAGGGAAAACATAACACCTCAATAATCTGATTTTTAAGGGTATAGATAAATCATGACATCTGAAGAGTCTAGCCGTCCTCTGAAATGCAGCTCTTGCTTTCTCTATCCTGCAACTAATTTCCATCGTGTGTGTCAGATCGCAGTAGGTATGCAGTCCAATATTTGCTAATATTTCCATAAGCTTGTTTTGTGAGAGGCTATGTTTTGCGCTTCACATCCCTTACAACCCTGAAAATACATAGGACCAATAAAGGTACATCCTCAAGAATATACTTTTTTTATCTACCTTAATTTTCTGTGGAGGTCCCAAAAATCAAAAATTAATGGCCAAAAATTGAGACTTCAAACTATAAGTGAAAACTGATGCAATTTAATTGATGATGATGATAGAGTCCTGACCGGTTCGGCTATCAAGAAGATTCCGATATCTGAGCGAGGCTAATATTCTAAAATATTTTTCTAATTCTAGTGATCATCTTGGTAAAATTACAGAATATACACAGGCTATGTGGAAATTTCTTGGGATGTTCTTTCAAAGAACTCTTTGCAATCTACTTATGAAAGTCAGTGTACCTCATATTTAACTCTTGAATACACGAAGATAAAATATGATATGTTTGATAATACCGGAAGAAGATGTGAAAATAAAGGCCCCTAATCCCTAAGTGACGACAGTCTTGAATTTAATAATGCGTGTGTTCCACTGATATTGTTAGAAAATGATGAATGCAAATCAAATCTTTAATCCAGTAATTATCCTCGTTGCAAGGAAGCGAATTAAGCGGTTTAAATCTTCCGTATTCAACTTTCAACGTTTGAAGATGCTTTGCAGGCACGAAGCGTAAAAATAGGTGTAAGCGGCACATGTATATAGCTGTCAGGCGGTTAATTTATCAATCGGCAGTCAAAACATCAGTCTTAATTAATAATACCTTTTACTCACGGTAATTGTTTTTCTACATTGAATTAATGCAGTCTACTTCTTTTAAAAAACCGGCCTAAGTAGATTTTTCTTAGATAAATATATAATTTTTTGATCGACAAGGTCTTGGGTTTAACGTTATCGTTGAACATCTTATAAAGCGGATGTAGAGCATACTTTTTGTATATTCAAGGAAATATTATTTTGTTTCAGGGTACCACCACACGCCTGTTCATCAACACAGTTAGGCGAAGCCTATAGCAGTCAAAGGACCACTAGATAGTAACACATAGAGCGGCTGAGCATTATCATGCCAGTAGGAATAAGTAAGTAGAAGCTAATTTTACCTTAACAAGCGAGAAAATCTTGGTAACAGTTACATGGAACTGTAGAGGATTTTTAATTTGACCACGTCTTGATTTCTTGATTCATCGCCGGTCCCCGTTCAAAAGAATACGGCTGCTCTAACTGTTCTGTCAGCGCTTAAACGATATTATTGATTGTTAAACCGTTCATTATAAAGGGGGTCATTTTTCTAAGTCTCAGGACGTGATTGTGATTTTCAAGCAAAAATACAATGGACTGCAACAAAAGCACAACCAAACGAAAAACTACTGACCCGCGGGCCAAAGGCTTTGCAAAAAGGTCAGATTCGTAAAGTTCAGCTTTGCCAATATTACTGTTCTCTAGGTTATAGTTAATTGATGTTTAGGTATAGTGATATACCATTCAAGCCTGATGATCTCGTTTATGTTAGTTATTGGTATAGAAAGTGCCCGTGATCTACTGATGAAAATTCACTTGCTTCTCCTTCTTCCGCACTAACTAAACTAACGAGGTGTCTTGAATCTGGACAAAGCACGTTTATTTTCACCTCGTAACAAAATTATATTTTTAGAAGCAATCTCTATTCATCTCATTCTTATAAAACATAACTGCATTTTACAAATCGTTATGAACTCGAAATGTATTTTTAGTAAAGACCTGTGTAATATTTAATATAAATAGAGCAAGTTTATTTCGGATAGCGGTTCATTTTAATGGTGTTTTATGGCGTAAGGCCTTCACAGTATACTCGTAAAGCTAATGCTTGAGATACTCATCCTCTTATGCAGTCCGATAGACATTCGAAGAAATAACATTGAAAGTTAAAATTAGTCTGCACTGTTCACTTTTAGCATTTACAAAGCATGTGTTACGCTTTTGAGCACAAGAGGCCAGCCTTACGCTACATGCTTTAGTAATACATCATTGGTTTTAATGTTTCCGATCAATTGAATCTGTTTTTTTCCCTTGTCGAAGGCAGTAATCTTGACAAGGTATAATTTCTCAATTCGACGTCTATATTGGCGATATTCAGGTGGAAAAGTATTCCGAGTTAAGGAAAAATGTTAACTCACGTTTTGGCACTATGTAATCAAATATACATCATAACTATAGCTTTCTTTAACGAAGCTCAAAACGTGAGTTCAGGGCTTTATCATTAAACTGTTAACGATAAACTAAAGGTCTTCATTGAAGCTCGTCAAATTAGTTTAAAGCACTTTCGCTTAATTTGTACTCCATTTGATGATAAGAATGTGTCGACGCCGTCCTGCAGGAGAATCTTGGGAATATTTTTAGCGTTTTTAATTTTAGTTCGAAATGCAACCTTTTAGACATTGACATTTTAAAAGACTGTTTTGGATCCATAAAAAACTTGTCTATGTTTAAAATGATGCCTTCTGTCTTGAGGACATCAAGGCAGACGGCACCTTAAGAAAACAGCTCGCACTCCCAACGGAAATGGTTTCCAGGAAGTTGTGGATGAGTTATTTTAGTGGTGCTAACGAAAGTGATCGTGCTTTCCGTTGGTACTACATACCTATTTGTCACCGAAAAATATCTTAAGTACTTTTATGAACAGTTAAACAAAAACCACTTTCTCCTAGCAATTATGCCTGTTTATAGGGTCCCCCCTAATCTTCTAATTGTTTCCTAAATTAGAATGTATGCAACTCTCCCATTGCCTATTCGGTGTTGCCCAATCGACTGCTATTTCGAACGAAATTGATTAATATAAAAAGACCTGTTAACTTAAAAGGTAACTTATCACCGCTCACGTCCTTATACACCCACACTGTGCAGTTAAAAAATTTCCAAATCGAGCCTAACAATTTCATCAAATTATTTAAATGGCCAAGTTATACAATGGTTTTTACTGTCACTATCTAGCCGTAGTACTCTTTCCTAGTTTCCCATAAAAGGATTTATAGGTATCAACTTTCAGATTGGTCGGTGCCATTTTATATTTTTACTCTTAAATCTCTAAATCGGGTCGATTGCTTCTTTTATTCCATTGTGTGCTTTGTATGTAATTAGTTTGTCGTTTATATAAATATTAAATTGGAAAGGATCTAGAGATTTATTCACACGAATGGTCACACTTCTTGTGCATAGAGTGTATATACATAACTTCTTAAGTTTCTCACTAGGTACTAAAAATATATGGCTTTCATGAATGTTGTTGATTTCGCTCTTGCAAGGTAGGCTTTATGTTTAGGCTAGGTCGCAGACATTTAACAAGGTTTTAGTGCCACATTCTGATTGACTGCTTTAAATTTTTTAAGGCTTTGTGGGGGAGGTGGCACAAAAACAATTACAATATTCAACGATTCAATACCGTTCTTAGCCAAGTTTTTTTTCTGTCTGCTCGCTAAATGGGTTCACACTGCACCGGGAATAATTTATTGACAGCTGATTAATTATCTTTGCTAAAGGTCTTCATTTCTCAGTTAGTCAAAAGCATTTCTAATGTTGTAAATGAAAAGTTAAACGTTCATTTGGATCTATGTAGCTTATTAATAATAATAGTAAATAATCTTCAGCAACCGCAGATCTAACAGCTTTTTTTATTATTAAAACGGTTGCTCAGGTTTACACCAGTATTCTTGTTTGTGTTAATTTAGTAATAACTATAAAGGGTCTTTTACTAAATTCTACAAGTATTGACTCGTTCAACAATAGTTTCATCTGACCCCGTTTTCAGGTGTTGTAAGCATTGGTATTCACGGCTTGACTTGACTTAATTTGTTTTTTCCTCTTCTTGATGTTCTCTTTCACCTCCCACCATCGGAAGTTCCGTAGGTGCGATATTTCCGGAGATAGACCCCTTCGGAGGTCGATTTTTAGGCACTTTTAGAATCGGTTTTTGGACCATTTTGAAAAAAAACCTTTTTAGAGGTTAATTCCATTCGAATTGAGTTTGTTTGTTTCTCAGAGGATTGCAAACGTGCCATTCCGACCAAAAACAGGAAAAAAAAATCCGATTTTTTTTTTGAAAATTACGACTTTTTTCTCAATTCTCAATTTTGACCGCCTGTAACTTGAGAACGCCTGGACCGATTAGAGTGAATCCAACTGTGTTGTCCTCTTTTTGATGTCCTCTTTCACCTCCCACCATCGGAAGTTCTGTAGGTGCAATATTTCCGGAGATAGACCCCCTTCGGGGGTCGATTTTTAGGCACTTTTAGGATCGGTTTTTGGACCATTTTTAAAAAAACCTTTTTAGAGGTTAATTCCATTCGAATTGAGTTTGTTAGTTTCTCAGGGGATTGCAAACGTGCCATTCCGATCAAAAACAGCAAAAAAATTCCGATTATTCCGATTTTTTTTGAAAATCTCCAAAAATATTACGACTTTTTTTTTCTCATTCTCAATTTTGGCCGCCTGTAACTTGATAACGCCTAGACCGATTAATGTGAATCCAACTGTGTTGTCCTCTTCTTGATGTCCTCTTTCACCTCCCACCATCGGAAGTTCTGTAGGTGCAATATTCCCGGAGATAGACCCCCTTCGGGGGTCGATTTTTAGGCACTTTTAGAATCGGTTTTTGGACCATTTTGAAAAAAACCTCTTTAGAGGTTAATTCCATTCGAATTGAGTTTGTTTGTTTCTCAGGGGATTGCAAACGTGCCATTCCGATCAAAAACAGCAAAAAAAATTCACATTTTTTTTTGAAAATTACGACTTTTTTCTCAATTCTCAAATTTGACCGCCTGTAACTTGAGAACGCCTGGACCGATTAGAGTGAATCCAACTGTGTTCTCCTCTTTTTGATGTCCTCTTTCACCTCCCACCAACGGAAGTTCCGTAGGTGCGATATTTCCGGAGATAGACCCCCTTCGGAGGTCGATTTTTAGGCACTTTTAGGATCGGTTTTTGGACCATTTTTAAAAAAACCTTTTTAGAGGTTAATTCCATTCGAATTGAGTTTGTTAGTTTCTCAGGGGATTGCAAACGTGCCATTCCGATCAAAAACAGAAAAAAAAAAATCCGAAATTTTTTTGAAAATCGGGGGGGGGGGGGGTATTACGACTTTTTTCTCAATTCTCAACTTTGACCGCCTGTAACTTGAGAACGTCTGGACCGATTAGAGTGAATCCAACTGTGTTGTCCTCTTCTTGATGTCCTCTTTCACCTCCCACCATCGGAAGTGCCGTAGGTGCGATATTTCCGGAGATAGACTCCCTTCGGAGGTCGATTTTTAGGCACTTTTAGGATCGGTTTTTGGACCATTTTTAAAAAAACCTTTTTAGAGGTTAATTCCATTCGAATTGAGTTGGTTAGTTTCTCAGGGGATTGCAAACGTGCCATTCCGATCAAAAACAGCAAAAAAAATTCCGATTATTCCGATTTTTTTTGAAAATCTCCAAAAATATTACGACTTTTTTTTTCTCATTCTCAATTTTGACCGCCTGTAACTTGAGAACGCCTAGACCGATTAATGTGAATCCAACTGTGTTGTCCTCTTCTTGATGTCCTCTTTCACCTCCCACCATCGGAAGTTCTGTAGGTGCAATATTTCCGGAGATAGACCCCCTTCGGGGGTCGATTTTTAGGCACTTTTAGAATCGGTTTTTGGACCATTTTGAAAAAAACCTCTTTAGAGGTTAATTCCATTCGAATTGAGTTTGTTTGTACGTGCTATTCCGATCAAAAACAGCAAAAAAAATTCCCATTTTTTTTTTTGAAAATTACGACTTTTTTCTCAATTCTCAATTTTGACCGCCTGTAACTTGAGAACGCCTGGACCAATTAGAGTGAATCCAACTGTGTTGTCCTCTTTTTGATGTCCTCTTTCACCTCCCACCATCGGAAGTTCCGTAGGTGCAATATTTCCGGAGATAGACCGCTTCGGAGGTCGATTTTTAGGGACTTTTAGAATCGGTTTTTGGACCATTTTGAAAAAAACCTCTTTAGAGGTTAATTCCATTCGAATTGAGTTTGTTTGTTTCTCAGGGGATTGCAAACGTGCCATTCCGATCAAAAACAGCAAAAAAAATTCCCATTTTTTTTTTTGAAAATTACGACTTTTTTCTCAATTCTCAAATTTTACCGCCTGTAACTTGAGAACGCCTGGACCGATTAGAGTGAATCCAACTGTGTTCTCCTCTTTTTGATGTCCTCTTTCACCTCCCACCAACGGAAGTTCCGTAGGTGCGATATTTCCGGAGATAGACCCCCTTCGGAGGTCGATTTTTAGGCACTTTTAGGATCGGTTTTTGGACCATTTTTAAAAAAACCTTTTTAGAGGTTAATTCCATTCGAATTGAGTTGGTTAGTTTCTCAGGGGATTGCAAACGTGCCATTCCGATCAAAAACAGAAAAAAAAAATCCGATTATTCCGATTTTTTTTGAAAATCTCCAAAAATATTACGACTTTTTTTTTCTCATTCTCAATTTTGACCGCCTGTAACTTGAGAACGCCTAGACCGATTAATGTGAATCCAACTGTGTTGTCCTCTTCTTGATGTCCTCTTTCACCTCCCACCATCGGAAGTTCTGTAGGTGCAATATTTCCGGAGATAGACCCCCTTCGGGGGTCGATTTTTAGGCACTTTTAGAATCGGTTTTTGGACCATTTTGAAAAAAACCTCTTTAGAGGTTAATTCCATTCGAATTGAGTTTGTTTGTACGTGCTATTCCGATCAAAAACAGCAAAAAAAATTCCCATTTTTTTTTTTGAAAATTACGACTTTTTTCTCAATTCTCAATTTTGACCGCCTGTAACTTGAGAACGCCTGGACCAATTAGAGTGAATCCAACTGTGTTGTCCTCTTTTTGATGTCCTCTTTCACCTCCCACCATCGGAAGTTCCGTAGGTGCAATATTTCCGGAGATAGACCGCTTCGGAGGTCGATTTTTAGGGACTTTTAGAATCGGTTTTTGGACCATTTTGAAAAAAACCTCTTTAGAGGTTAATTCCATTCGAATTGAGTTTGTTTGTTTCTCAGGGGATTGCAAACGTGCCATTCCGATCAAAAACAGCAAAAAAAATTCCCATTTTTTTTTTTGAAAATTACGACTTTTTTCTCAATTCTCAAATTTTACCGCCTGTAACTTGAGAACGCCTGGACCGATTAGAGTGAATCCAACTGTGTTCTCCTCTTTTTGATGTCCTCTTTCACCTCCCACCAACGGAAGTTCCGTAGGTGCGATATTTCCGGAGATAGACCCCCTTCGGAGGTCGATTTTTAGGCACTTTTAGGATCGGTTTTTGGACCATTTTTAAAAAAACCTTTTTAAAGGTTAATTCCATTCGAATTGAGTTTGTTAGTTTCTCAGGGGATTGCAAACGTGCCATTCCGATCAAAAACAGAAAAAAAAAATTCCGAAATTTTTTTGAAAATCGGGGGGGGGGGGGGGTATTACGACTTTTTTCTCAATTCTCAACTTTGACCGCCTGTAACTTGAGAACGTCTGGACCGATTAGAGTGAATCCAACTGTGTTGTCCTCTTCTTGATGTCCTCTTTCACCTCCCACCATCGGAAGTGCCGTAGGTGCGATATTTCCGGAGATAGACTCCCTTCGGAGGTCGATTTTTAGGCACTTTTAGGATCGGTTTTTGGACCATTTTTAAAAAAACCTTTTTAGAGGTTAATTCCATTCGAATTGAGTTGGTTAGTTTCTCAGGGGATTGCAAACGTGCCATTCCGATCAAAAACAGCAAAAAAAATTCCGATTATTCCGATTTTTTTTGAAAATCTCCAAAAATATTACGACTTTTTTTTTCTCATTCTCAATTTTGACCGCCTGTAACTTGAGAACGCCTAGACCGATTAATGTGAATCCAACTGTGTTGTCCTCTTCTTGATGTCCTCTTTCACCTCCCACCATCGGAAGTTCTGTAGGTGCAATATTTCCGGAGATAGACCCCCTTCGGGGGTCGATTTTTAGGCACTTTTAGAATCGGTTTTTGGACCATTTTGAAAAAAACCTCTTTAGAGGTTAATTCCATTCGAATTGAGTTTGTTTGTACGTGCCATTCCGATCAAAAACAGCAAAAAAAATTCCCATTTTTTTTTTGAAAATTACGACTTTTTTCTCAATTCTCAAATTTGACCGCCTGTAACTTGAGAACGCCTGGACCGATTAGAGTGAATCCAACTGTGTTGTCCTCTTCTTGATGTCCTCTTTCACCTCCCACCATCGGAAGTTCTGTAGGTGCAATATTTCCGGAGATAGACCCCCTTCGGGGGTCGATTTTTAGGCACTTTTAGAATCGGTTTTTGGACCATTTTGAAAAAAACCTCTTTAGAGGTTAATTCCATTCGAATTGAGTTTGTTTGTACGTGCTATTCCGATCAAAAACAGCAAAAAAAATTCCCATTTTTTTTTTTGAAAATTACGACTTTTTTCTCAATTCTCAATTTTGACCGCCTGTAACTTGAGAACGCCTGGACCAATTAGAGTGAATCCAACTGTGTTGTCCTCTTTTTGATGTCCTCTTTCACCTCCCACCATCGGAAGTTCCGTAGGTGCAATATTTCCGGAGATAGACCGCTTCGGAGGTCGATTTTTAGGGACTTTTAGAATCGGTTTTTGGACCATTTTGAAAAAAACCTCTTTAGAGGTTAATTCCATTCGAATTGAGTTTGTTTGTTTCTCAGGGGATTGCAAACGTGCCATTCCGATCAAAAACAGCAAAAAAAATTCCCATTTTTTTTTTTGAAAATTACGACTTTTTTCTCAATTCTCAAATTTTACCGCCTGTAACTTGAGAACGCCTGGACCGATTAGAGTGAATCCAACTGTGTTCTCCTCTTTTTGATGTCCTCTTTCACCTCCCACCAACGGAAGTTCCGTAGGTGCGATATTTCCGGAGATAGACCCCCTTCGGAGGTCGATTTTTAGGCACTTTTAGGATCGGTTTTTGGACCATTTTTAAAAAAACCTTTTTAAAGGTTAATTCCATTCGAATTGAGTTTGTTAGTTTCTCAGGGGATTGCAAACGTGCCATTCCGATCAAAAACAGAAAAAAAAAATTCCGAAATTTTTTTGAAAATCGGGGGGGGGGGGGTATTACGACTTTTTTCTCAATTCTCAACTTTGACCGCCTGTAACTTGAGAACGTCTGGACCGATTAGAGTGAATCCAACTGTGTTGTCCTCTTCTTGATGTCCTCTTTCACCTCCCACCATCGGAAGTGCCGTAGGTGCGATATTTCCGGAGATAGACTCCCTTCGGAGGTCGATTTTTAGGCACTTTTAGGATCGGTTTTTGGACCATTTTTAAAAAAACCTTTTTAGAGGTTAATTCCATTCGAATTGAGTTGGTTAGTTTCTCAGGGGATTGCAAACGTGCCATTCCGATCAAAAACAGCAAAAAAAATTCCGATTATTCCGATTTTTTTTGAAAATCTCCAAAAATATTACGACTTTTTTTTTCTCATTCTCAATTTTGACCGCCTGTAACTTGAGAACGCCTAGACCGATTAATGTGAATCCAACTGTGTTGTCCTCTTCTTGATGTCCTCTTTCACCTCCCACCATCGGAAGTTCTGTAGGTGCAATATTTCCGGAGATAGACCCCCTTCGGGGGTCGATTTTTAGGCACTTTTAGAATCGGTTTTTGGACCATTTTGAAAAAAACCTCTTTAGAGGTTAATTCCATTCGAATTGAGTTTGTTTGTACGTGCCATTCCGATCAAAAACAGCAAAAAAAATTCCCATTTTTTTTTTGAAAATTACGACTTTTTTCTCAATTCTCAAATTTGACCGCCTGTAACTTGAGAACGCCTGGACCGATTAGAGTGAATCCAACTGTGTTGTCCTCTTCTTGATGTCCTCTTTCACCTCCCACCATCGGAAGTTCTGTAGGTGCAATATTTCCGGAGATAGACCCCCTTCGGGGGTCGATTTTTAGGCACTTTTAGAATCGGTTTTTGGACCATTTTGAAAAAAACCTCTTTAGAGGTTAATTCCATTCGAATTGAGTTTGTTTGTACGTGCTATTCCGATCAAAAACAGCAAAAAAAAATCCCATTTTTTTTTTTGAAAATTACGACTTTTTTCTCAATTCTCAATTTTGACCGCCTGTAACTTGAGAACGCCTGGACCAATTAGAGTGAATCCAACTGTGTTGTCCTCTTTTTGATGTCCTCTTTCACCTCCCACCATCGGAAGTTCCGTAGGTGCAATAATTCCGGAGATAGACCCCTTCGGAGGTCGATTTTTAGGCACTTTTAGGATCGGTTTTTGGACCATTTTTAAAAAAACCTTTTTAGAGGTTAATTCCATTCGAATTGAGTTTGTTAGTTTCTCAGGGGATTGCAAACGTGCCATTCCGATCAAAAACAGCAAAAAAATTCCGATTATTCCGATTTTTTTTGAAAATCTCCAAAAATATTACGACTTTTTTTTTCTCATTCTCAATTTTGACCGCCTGTAACTTGAGAACGCCTAGACCGATTAATGTGAATCCAACTGTGTTGTCCTCTTCTTGATGTCCTCTTTCACCTCCCACCATCGGAAGTTCTGTAGGTGCAATATTTCCGGAGATAGACCCCCTTCGGGGATCGATTTTTAGGCACTTTTAGAATCGGTTTTTGGACCATTTTGAAAAAAACCTCTTTAGAGGTTAATTCCATTCGAATTGAGTTTGTTTGTTTCTCAGGGGATTGCAAACGTGCCATTCCGATCAAAAACAGCAAAAAAAATTCCCATTTTTTTTTTGAAAATTACGACTTTTTTCTCAATTCTCAAATTTGACCGCCTGTAACTTGAGAACGCCTGGACCGATTAGAGTGAATCCAACTGTGTTCTCCTCTTTTTGATGTCCTCTTTCACCTCCCACCAACGGAAGTTCCGTAGGTGCGATATTTCCGGAGATAGACCCCCTTCGGAGGTCGATTTTTAGGCACTTTTAGGATCGGTTTTTGGACCATTTTTAAAAAAACCTTTTTAAAGGTTAATTCCATTCGAATTGAGTTTGTTAGTTTCTCAGGGGATTGCAAACGTGCCATTCCGATCAAAAACAGAAAAAAAAAATTCCGCAATTTTTTTGAAAATCGGGGGGGGGGGGGTATTACGACTTTTTTCTCAATTCTCAACTTTGACCGTCTGTAACTTGAGAACGTCTGGACCGATTAGAGTGAATCCAACTGTGTTGTCCTCTTCTTGATGTCCTCTTTCACCTCCCACCATCGGAAGTGCCGTAGGTGCGATATTTCCGGAGATAGACTCCCTTCGGAGGTCGATTTTTAGGCACTTTTAGGATCGGTTTTTGGACCATTTTTAAAAAAACCTTTTTAGAGGTTAATTCCATTCGAATTGAGTTGGTTAGTTTCTCAGGGGATTGCAAACGTGCCATTCCGATCAAAAACAGCAAAAAAAATTCCGATTATTCCGATTTTTTTTGAAAATCTCCAAAAATATTACGACTTTTTTTTTCTCATTCTCAATTTTGACCGCCTGTAACTTGAGAACGCCTAGACCGATTAATGTGAATCCAACTGTGTTGTCCTCTTCTTGATGTCCTCTTTCACCTCCCACCATCGGAAGTTCTGTAGGTGCAATATTTCCGGAGATAGACCCCCTACGGGGGTCGTTTTTTAGGCACTTTTAGAATCGGTTTTTGGACCATTTTGAAAAAAACCTCTTTAGAGGTTAATTCCATTCGAATTGAGTTTGTTTGTACGTGCCATTCCGATCAAAAACAGCAAAAAAAATTCCCATTTTTTTTTTGAAAATTACGACTTTTTTCTCAATTCTCAAATTTGACCGCCTGTAACTTGAGAACGCCTGGACCGATTAGAGTGAATCCAACTGTGTTGTCCTCTTCTTGATGTCCTCTTTCACCTCCCACCATGGGAAGTGCCGTAGGTGCGATATTTCCGGAGATAGACTCCCTTCGGAGGTCGATTGTTAGGCACTTTTAGAATCGGTTTTTGGACCATTTTGAAAAAAACCTCTTTAGAGGTTAATTCCATTCGAATTGAGTTTGTTTGTTTCTCAGGGGATTGCAAACGTGCCATTCCGATCAAAAACAGCAAAAAAAATCCGATTTTTTTTTTGAAAATTACGACTTTTTTCTCAATTCTCAACTTTGACCGCCTGTAACTTGAGAACGCCTGGACCGATTAGAGTGAATCCAACTGTGTTGTCCTCTTTTTGATGTCCTCTTTCACCTCCCACCAACGGAAGTTCCGTAGGTGCGATATTTCCGGAGATAGACCCCCTTCGGAGGTCGATTTTTAGGCACTTTTAGGATCGGTTTTTGGACCATTTTTAAAAAAACCTTTTTAGAGGTTAATTCCATTCGAATTGAGTTTGTCAGTTTCTCAAGGGGATTGCAAACGTGCCATTCCGATCAAAAACAGCAAAAAAAAATCCGATTTTTTTTTTAAATCTCCAAAGGCGGGGTATTACGACTTTTTTTCTCAATTCTCAACTTTGACCTCCTGTAATTTGAGAACGCCTCCACCGATTGGAATGAATCCAACTGTTTTTTCCTCTTCTTGATGATTTTACCTCCCATCACTGGTGTATCTCCGGATGTATAAGTCATTTTTAGCGCATGAATAAATTGCCTGTGATCTAAAAAACGTCAATTGAACTTTAAGACTTTTTCGAAAATATGTTTATATATATGAACTTGGGCAATATATCGAAAAAAACTCGAACATGTCCCGAGGTATTACGTCATTCTTTATAGTCCGGTATAAAAAATATTTTTTTATTTTTTTTTGACAGTTGCATAAACGAAATTTTTAGCAAAATTACATCACCTTATTTTCCACCCTATATAATTGCACCTGAATAACTTACCTTATTTAAACTTACTACGTAAATTAGTGCAAGGACAGGCTTACTCAAATTCGCTTTATTCGAAGAAATCCGTTGTTTTTTTTTTCAAAGTTATGCTCTCTCAAACTTAGTGCAAAATGAGTTTAGATATCTCGAGAAAAACAAAACTTAAAGATACAGTCTGTTATGCAATTTTTCGTTAAAACTGAGTAGCGCTACGACTTTTTCATTTTCCAAACAAATTATTGCTAAAAATGTGTGATTATCTCAAGATTTTGACCACTTCTGTATAATAAACACTTGGGGTGCACTCATGTTACCCCAAAGGGTTAATATTTTGCGGCTTGTGAAAATGAAGAGTTATTGCAAATTGTTTGAAATCTCTAACAGAATTTAAGACATAACCAGAAGTTCTTGAACCAATTAATAAAAGATCATTATCAATTTTTAAACAGTGATGTAAACCTAGTCACTTCTTATTAAGTGTCGATCTAATTCTTCTATGGCCACAACACTTCAGGCATCCTTCCAGTCCGAATTAGCCTTTAGCCAAAGATAGATATCTAATAATTACAATTCCGAAAAAGGGCAGCGCATATGCAGCCTTTTAAGTTATTATTAGTTTATTATACAGGATATAATATAACAGATGAGTTTTTTCTATAGGTTCGTTAGGCGGTTGATGTACACGAAAAATGACTGATTAGTAGCCATTAGAAATCGATAGAAATTCTATCTGAAAATATCAGTAGCTAATACCGTAATAAATCTACTTTGATATCGTGGATTCAGTATATTATTCGATAATTAATGAATGGCCGTACCCGTCCATCGAGTAAGTGACACACTTCCCAAGATCAATCGATGCAAAAGTTGTAGTGTAAACGCCAATTTTCTTAAATCATTTTACAAATTTGGTTAAATAATGTGTTAACTCTATAAATAAATACTGATAATTTGTTAAGGAATTAAGTATAAGGTCAAAGTCTAATGCTCGCAGAATTTTAATTCAACCGTTTGGCGAAAATGTGTTTGTCTCGTTCCTGTTAATGATATTTGTTACGTGAACAACTTACCAAGTGAAATTAATTTCTATCAAAAACAAGAAGAATTTATTTCTAGTTGAGATAGCCTCAGAAATTCACCAAAAAAATGGCACATTATCCCACTTTATTAATGAAACTAATGGAATAATTTGGAAATATAAAAACTGTGGGAATCAGTCTGTTTCCATATTAAAATAAGACTTCATGTTAAATACGCCCGATTGAAGACCATTACGAGTGATTGTCTTAGTGGGAAATAAGACAGGATGCTGACTAATTGTCGATGTACGCAAAGCTGTTATGCTGATTCATAAGCGTAATTAAAAGTTTTTTAAGAAAATAAATTCAGATCAGATTTTAGTAGACTAATAATATCCGAATTAACCTACTTCGTTGAATTATTTAACTAACGCTTTTCTTATTGTGCATGTGGCACGAGAGAAAATGCGCTTTTTCTCTATAGGCTCATTCATGAGGATCGTATGGTAGAGGCCTGAAGGCATGCATGCGAAGGGAGGATCCAACAAGATAACGCACAGCCATGTTTCCTTATCTGTTTTTCTGGAAAAGCAATTATATAATTCCTTCACAGGTGTTTATCGATAAAATTGATCGCGGATTCGTTTAATAATTATATTAACAGATTGCAAAGACGATTAATTAAATTCCTCCGTATTTTTACTTTTATGCCTTGCGTAGCTCAGTGCTGTCTGGTCGTTAATTGTATGTCGAATGAGTGCCTTCACCATAAGAAAAAACCCATAAATAACAGTTTTCTTCATAAGCTGTAACTTGTGACACTTTCAAATTTTAATATTCATATGTAAAGACGTAAAATTTAATGGAAGTTAAAGCAACTTAAAAGCCCATAAACGTCATTACTTATTATTGTGCTATGTCGTTGTTCATGGTAATTTTTGTTTCATATATTGAAAGTGTTTGTAAGAAAACATTTAACCTGCACAAAGATACATCAAGCATTCTACTGAAGTCAACAACCAGGTCATATACACCTCACGGTTAAGTGTTTATTTTAGTGAGCGGAGGCGCCGTAGTACTGAAGATTTCGACTAAGGCTATATTTTCGCCACCGGGACTGAAAGCCATCCCACATTTTAAATTCCTTGAAACTATTTGGTCTCCCAAAAGACATCTTTTACTTTGTGGTTATTAATAAAATACTCGCACAGGATGCCCGGGTTCCGTATTAATACGTGAACTCGGATCGTTAAAATGTATTTGGCCTGCAATATTAGTAATAATTGGCTGAATTAAATTCGAGTGTTAATTTAAGGTCTTTTGCAGGTTTCGAAAACTCCTCATTGAAGAATAGTTTTTCCTTGTCGTCTCTGCAGCAGACGCCAAGTGAGAACACACCAGAAAGGATAGTAAAGCCAAGGCAGTTCAACAGTTTAACGAAAAACAGGGTAAAGGCGACAGCCGTCAGGAGATCATGGGGAAGTACCGCGAGCGATCAGAGAGAAGAGTTTTGGTCTGTTTTACAGGCCAATTACAACTATATAATGGACAATCATCTTATAGATAAATGTCAGGTACTTAGGAAAATTTATTTATAATTTGGCGAAGGAAATATGTCCATGTCTTGCAGGAAGTCAACGGTGACTTATCGCTACATACAGGAACTTGGACTTTAAAGGAGTTCTATTCTCAGTTCTCTGAACTCTATTCTTGGTTAAATAGCGTTCAAGAGACAATTTATGGGAAAGAGGAAAACATTACCGACAAAGCTTTGCGAGCAGTAAGTGCTGAGAAACTTGCTGGGTTTCCTATAGCCTGCCGACCTTTTCCTTTTAGCGTTGTGTGAACAAGGTCCTCGAGAAAAGCTCATCTTTAAAATTGTTCAACGATCAAGCTAGTCAATTGGTACAGTTATATCCGGAAGTCCAGGAGGAAGTCGGGTGGAGGACCACTCATTTAAACTCAAAATGGGATTCGATACTCAGCATCTTGGGACCTTCGGATTGCGACATTTGCGATCAGGACAATTGTTTGGGTAAGGACGGGACGTTTAACTTCGTCAGTTTTTTTTTCTTAAGAGAATATTGAGGTTGGTACTGGTAACAATCGCAAACTTTTATTTGTTTGCGATTTGTGTTTTAATATCGGTTTTATGTTATATAAAAGAATAAAAAAAACCTGTGTTTGCTATAAGAAACGGAATTAATCTACTGAACACTAGTTTTTGTGTGTTGTTTTTGTAAAAGTGTAATTTTTTGGCGAAATTCTGGGAACTCTAGTTTTATTTTTCTGGACAATGGTGAAGGAGCTTTTTTCATTCGATGTATTTTCTGGACAGTGGCAAAGGATTTTTATTTAAATTGATATTTATGTTTCTCTCATCTTATTCAAGCAGTGCATCTCTTCAAAATCGTACCACAAAGTGTAATTTCAAGGCAAATTCTTAGAACTCTTGATAGAACATTATGGACATTGGTGAAGGGCCATTTTCTATTTATGTTTAAAAGTTCTAAATGACGATGTTTGTTTGTTTTTTTTTTGCCTCTTTATATTTGATGCAATTTCCGTTTCCCTGATTGTCTATTCCACTATCTCTTGTCTGCATTATACCATCAGGATGGCAGAAATCTTTCAAAATCTTACCAAGAAATTCTTAGAACTCTGATAGAATTGTCTGGTCAATGGCGAAGGAGTTATATTCTATATGTGTTTTTAAGTTTTAAATTACTATTTTTGCTTTTTTTTTCATGTCTCCGATTAAGGACTGGGTACTCCACTATCTTTTACATTGATTATACTAAACGTTCAATAGAAAAAATAATCAAGATGGCTTTGAATTTTTGAGAGAAAAAGAAATAACGTGGATAAAAGAAATAAAAGTAGACGGTATCTTTGCTGCTTCATCTTTTTCGTTTGATATTTCACGGTCGACTGATGACTGTTTCTATTGAAAACACTTTACATAGTATTCTTGAGCGCTTATTTATGTGTCTTAGGGGGGTCAGCTTAGTCACATTGCGCAGGGGTTTTCGTTCCCCCTGGTCAACTTTTTAGTAAGAATTATCTATTCTAGCATGTATTATCTAGGGGATACTTGAATGAGTAAGAATTTCGTTTCTTAATATGTACATGTTTTGGAGATCTTTGACGGAATTTTCTGGACAATGGTGAATGCGCGAGTTTCCAATTGTCTTCATTTTTAACCTATATCTTTGAGGAAGAATTATCAATTCTAGCATGTATTGTCTATATTATCTATCGAATACCTGATTGTGTTCGTTTTTGGTTTCTTAATATGTACATTTTTTAATGAAATTCTTAAATCTTTGACACAATTTTCTGGACAATGGTGAATGCCCATGTTTCTAATTATGACACTTTTTAAGGTATATTTTGTGTAAGAATTATCTATTTTAGCATGTATTATCTATATTATCTATGAGACACTTTAGTGAGTGCGTATTTCGTTTCTTAGGGTGGTTAAGCTTACTCGGACTATCTAAATTGTTGTCAACTTTGGTCGAGTATTTGAAATTTGGTCCTGAGATGGCAGTAGCAAGTACTGACGCTCCTTTTTCTTAGATGTATTGCATCCCTTTGAAATCTCACCAACAGACTAAGTGTAATTTTTTGGCGAATTTTTTAGAATCCAATAGGATTTTTCTGGACAATGGTGAAGGAGATTTTTTAAAGTTTTGTATCAACATTTTTATTTTTGCGCCACATATTGATGCAGTTTCCATCTCTCCGGTTCAGGATTTTATAGTCCACTATTTCTTATCTAAATTATACCAAGCGTTTAATAGAAAAAGTCTCATCAATTTGGCCAGGAATTTTGTTGCAGAAAATGAGTTAAGAGGTCGAGAAAAGTTGGTATTTTTATTTATTATCATCAACTTCATCCTTTTATTCCCCCAATCATTAGTATCTCGTAAACCGTAAGAGATACACATTCGGTTAAATTGGGGCAAAGTTGCTCATTTGGGTGTAGATCATAAGGACATTTTAAAATTTCCAAAAATTTTACTGCTTGCGAAGATACTCGAAAATAACCGAAATTTACGTGAGTCGTTTTTGTTTTTTCTGAATTTATTTGAAGTGTTTAAAAATAAATGACACATTTTCATGGGTATTTTTTCTGCTGTACAAAACAGCATTACTGAATTTGTAGTCCGACCTTTCGACTTTTCTGGATCATCAACAGTTTTTCAAATATGACTCCTAATGTCGATTGTCAAAAACTTCAGTAACATTTCATGTTTTTGTTAGAGTTTATGTCGTTTTTAGCAATTTATTGACTTTTACGCAAAGTGTACGGTTTATTCAAATTCGTATATTAGATTAATTTGGAACTAACATGCCCAATACAGTACAAGATATTGTCTCTAAATTTACAAAAGTCCAACTGTTTCCGGGAATACTAAAAGAAAAATAAAATGGTGGAATCAAACAAATATTAATCTCAGATGTGGCTTCAAGCTGGAACAAAGTGTAGATCTTTTAACTCAATCTTTCATTGGCCAAATGCCAGGCGTTTAGCTCTAGCGCATTCAACATCGGGTCATGAGTTATGCGGTTTTCTGCAAAATGAACTTTAGATTCTAATTTGGGAATTTACATGGGGAAGGCATTTAAATTGTGCTCGATTGTTGCTGCATATCTAACCAGATTAGTCACATTACGTGGGCGTCAAAAAGTATTGTCAGGTTAGCGTTATGAGCTTGCCACCGGATGTGGTAGGTATTCAACAGGCAGATATTGCAGTGGTGCGTCCTATCGGATGTGGTTAAAATATTAATCGCAGATTTGTCGTCATGTTGGAACAAAGTGTAGAACTTTTAGCGCAATTTTCAATTGGCCAGGTGGTTTCTCAGTGGCCCGTTCACCATCTGGTCAAGAGTTGTGTACACTTTTCTACAAAATGGACTAGAAGTATCTGAAATTGTGCTCGATTGTTGCTGCAAATCTAATCAGCGTAGTCACATTATGTTGAGAGTTTGTTAACTAGTCAAAAGGTCTTTCGGATCAATTTGTTCTGCACATTCACTTAACCTCCTAGTGCAGGCTATTGCCGAGTGCTGTAGCTTTTTTTGACTTTGTAGAAGAACTCTATGTATATTTCAGAAGTTCACTAAACCAATATAAAGTTTTAACTGATTATCAGTGTTGCCAATTCGAAAATTTAAATTCGCTCGCTTAATTCACCAAAAACGCTCCCGGGGAGCGCTCATATCAATGAAAATCCTCGCTGTAATCGTAATCCTCGCGCGCTTTGCATGCGCAGCATAAAGTCATTAATATCGTTTTTGGCTCAATGTTCTAGAGCAATCCAAGAGTATCTCTATTCTCTACTGGCTGAACCACAGTTTAAAGTTAGAAATGTTCGCAGATTGCTCTAGAGCTGCAAGCTGAAAATGCTATGACAAAAAAATTAAATGAGATATCTTAATAGATTTTCCTTTGAAGCTTTTTGTGCCGGCCGTTCGTTCGCATTACTCTAAATATAGATCATCGAAGAATCGTCCCTTCAAGGCAAAGCTCCCGCCGCGCTCACATTAAGGATGAATTGCTCCCAAAAGGAGCGTTTTGCTCGAATTGGCAACACTGCTGATTGTACTTCAATCAAGGAGGGTCAAACTATTAAAATTACGTCTTACTGCGTTAAGTTCGCATAAAATGTCAAAATTACAAATTGGGCTCTATTTACTATTCTGGAACAAATTTTTATAGAAAGTTGACGGAACACTAAAACTCTTCAGAACCCTAACTTAGATGTCTAACACACTTAGATGTAATTAGTCACTCTTACCGTTACTGAAATGGAGCGCGCCATTGCTAGCCTGTGTTTCTATGCGCATCAATAATGATTTTTGGTCGCCTTAGTAGGGTAAGATTCGTGATCGCTTCATACACGTTTTTTGTAAAATGTATTTTAGATTCCATTATGGGAATTTACATGGGGAAGTCACTAAAATTATACTCGATTGTTGCTCCATATCTAATCAGTGTAGTAACATTACGCGAGGGCCAGATTTTGACCAGGATTGAGACCAGACTAGAAAGATGGAAGGAATATATGCAGGGGCTATTCGAAGATACAACAAGAACAGCACCCGAAAAAAACAACCCCTACGGCCCAGAAATAACAAATGAAGAAGTTGAAAAGGCAATTAAACGGCTTAAAGATGGGAAAAATCGCCAGGACCCGATGATGTGCATGGGGAAATTTTTAAACTACTAGAGGCATCCCAAATCCCAACTATTACTAATAAGCTATTTAATAACATATATGAGACTGGCTGCTATCAATATTCTTCCCAATTCAAAAAAAAAACCAAGAATATAGTATAAATAAGAACTCGAATTGAAAAAGCCAGAAGCGCTTTTAACCGCCTTAAGAAAGTTCTTTGTAACCTGTCTCTTAATATCAATATACGCATAAGAATTCTCAGATGCTACGTCTTTAGTGTTCTCCTCTATGGAGTAGAACGCTGGAGTCTTACTGAGGTTGCCACCAAACGCTTAGATGTATTCGAAATGTGGTGCTACCGACGCATGCTACGGGTCTCATACACATACCATACAACTAACAACACGATTCTCGAGAGGCTCAGAAAAGACAAGGAAATTATTACTACCGTAAAGAACAGAAAACTGGCCTACTTTGGCCACATTATACATAATGATAAGTACGGATTCCTACAATTAATCCTACAAGGCAAGATTGAGGGCAAGCGGGGCCCTGGACGCAGACGTATATCCTGGCTGGCCGACCTTAGAAAATGGACTGGCCTAACATCAACCGACTTATTCCGAGCTACAATGAATATAGGATAAGATGGGCGAACATGGTCGCCAACATCAGAAGAAGATAGGCACTTTTAGAAGAAGAAGAACATTACGCTGGGGTGTTTGCTTTATTATGGTGGTTAGTTCAAGTTAGCCGTTATCCAGTTACCGGATGTGGTGAAGCATTAATCGCAGATGTGGTTTCCCGCTGAAACGAAATGTAGAACTTTTACCAGAATTTTTCATTCGCTAATGACCAGTCGCTTGACCGTGGCGCATCCACCGTCGTGTCAAGAGTTGTACGGTTTTCTGTAAAATGTACTTACCTTGTGGAAATTTACCTGGGGAAGTCACGGTAATTGTACTCGATTGTTGCTCCATATCTGATCAGCGTCATTACGTGGGAGTGTTGGTTAACTGGTCAAAAAGTCTTTTGGATGGCAGCAGAAAACTGGCTATGAGGCATCTCTTTAGGCGTAATGACTCATTCAAATTTCCTAAACAAACCAATGACGATTGTTGGTCGCCGTGGTAGGGTTCATGATCCCTTCACATTTCGCACACCGGCTCTGTCTACCTACAGTACATGTGTCTTTTTTGACTTTTCGTCTTGTTTCGTGAAATTTCGGGTCATAAACGGATAATGGACTTGACTAAACGGTCAAAACGTTGGTGATTTGAAAATTGACTGAAGTTGATACTTTGTCCCATCCGTTACGATTTTCATAATAAATAGCATGTGTTCATCCCTGGATGAAACGCAACAACAGACATCGCACATTCGCATCCCTGACGTTAGCAAGTTCAGCCTAGGGGTGCTATAAATCATAAATACAGCCCTGTATCTATAGTATACCTTACAGGACACTTGAGTACTTATTTATAAAAAATAGGTTTCTTAGGTTGGTTCCGGTTTACTTGAATTGGGTTGGGTCTCTTATTACTTTTGATCTAATATCTTATAAATAGTTTTTTAGTTAGTGTTAGCCACGTGTTAGTTTGAAACGGCTTTTAATGTTTCCCTACACACTCTTCTATGAAAGTACAATTTTCTGGACCATGATGAAGGAGCTTTTTAATTAGTTTGAAATCTCTTTTAATATTTTCTCTCTATATTTTTACTATAAAAATTAAAATTTTAGCAAAATCAAAGAAGGAGCTGCATGTTTGAAATGACTTTTAATGTTTTCCTTCAGATTTTTACAATAAAAGTGCAATTTTCTGAACAATGGTCAAGTAGATGCTTGAAATGGCTGTTAATGTTTATTTCAAATTCTTACATTGAAAGTGTAGTCTTTACCAAAATCCTCAGAGCTTTGAGGCGATTTTCTAGACAATGGTGAATGAGTCCTGGGTTAGTTTGAAATGGCCGTTAAGTCTTGAGGAACTAATTGCTCGCGTGGCTGGGGATGTGGCAGCGATTGAAGAGTGACGTGGATCTGCCTGGTGGTCGGCTGTAGGGCGGATTTGTACTATATTTGTGTACCTGATTTGTGTTAGTAAAGTTCTGGAAGTTACATTGACGACCGGTTGCATTTCGGTGAGCATATTCTCATGCTCAGCAATAAACTATCTTCCTCCTGTTTTGCGGTGACATGTGTTAAGTGAGGACAGCCAGGAGCGTCTATTTTCCACTCTTCGAGTTTCACCTTGAATATAAAATTCCATTGTTAACGTTAATTTTAGGTTGCAAAAAAAAAACGCAATTTGTTTTATTTGTGGGTACGGAGCCTGCAGGGCATATCTTGTCCTTAACTAGGAGCGGCTGTCCACCTATCATAGATTTGCTGATTTGTGGAGCAGTTTAGAGGGAAATTAATGGTAGTTTTGTTATTTATGTACATATTTTGGCATTGTTCTATTTGTATTACTAATTAACTTGCGATTATTTTAAATGTAGCCTGCTTTGTCAGGGAATTCAGGTCACTGATAATAAAGTATTCTACCACCAAATTTTGTGGACAATGGTGGACGAGCAATTTTCTATTTATATTTCAACACCAGCCATTTCCTGTGTGTCAGACTCAACAAACGTGCGAGATATTCTCTTTTTTTTTTCTTTTCAGGACAATTCTGCCTTGCACTGTGTAGCTGAATAGTCCTCTCTTCTCGTTGTTCGAACATCAATATAATAAATAATGATATCCAAAGAAAAGAAAAAAAAATTAGAATGTCTCGCATGTTTGTTGATTCTGACACACAGGAGGTGGCTGATGTTGTATTGTCCTGAAGATGGCACTAATTTAGTGCCGATACAGCGTTTCTACATCTTGCAATTTCATTGATCCACACCAAGCAATTATCATTATTACTCGCATATATAAGAACATGAGTGGTGGATATATATAGGATACTTACGCATAAGGATGATGCTATTAACTATAATAGAACTAAATACTTTCGTGATTTGAGGAATTTATCCCTGTTTATTACTAATAATACCATGAATTAAGACTGTATAATATGTCACCTTAAAATCTTGGAAGGTTTGCTTTAGTAAGTATTTTCACAGTCACGCTTCCGCTCCTCGGAGTTAAACTATGCAGAATAATATTCTGGATTCCATCCATATTAGTGTTAGATAATGAGCAAAGACTTGTTACTTCTTTGACACAGGCAAAACCAAAATCCCCTATTTAACTCAACTCGTTTTAATAAGAAATTACTAAATAAGAGTCATGTTTGTTTTTATATTTTTATTATTCTACACACTCTTTGAATGTTATACCAGGTACGTTCAAAATAACTTGCTTAAAACGATGAATTAGTGATGAACAACTCATGTCCTTGTAACATTTTTGTTTGTTTATACTGATAATGTAGCCGGGTTTAACTGAATTGTTCTCACACTCCGTTCGTGCTTTGCCGAAAATTTAGGTCAGGCAAATTTAGATGATTAGACCTTAGAAGAACAGTGGGCGTACGCACTAAAGTGCTTTTCAGTTAGTAAAGTGAACCAAAAGAAATAAAACTTTGTAAACGAAAGCCTAATAGTTCAGGTGTAAAATTAGAATTGCTCGGTTTTGAGGTTTTTATCGACATAATTTTCGTTTCTAGAACACGCAAAGTTGAAGTCGTTTGTAAAATCCAGCTACGATTATTATCAAATTGCTAGGCAAGCAATTCGCTAAAAAACGGCTAACAGTTAGTTTTAAGGTGACTTTTGTTATTTAACGCTCGGATAGTCTAATCGCTTTAGGAACCTTTGTAGAAATTCGGTAAAAAACACTACGCATTACGGATTTACTAAAGATTGTTTCTGCGCCATTTGAAACTGTGAGACATCTACCTTTGTTACAGGAGGTGTTTAATTATTAGTCCGTAAATATAGTTTTTGATTTGAGGCGAAACTGGCTTATTTCATTCATTAAAAAAATCACGTTTCGTTAGAAATCTCAAATTTGAATGGTATTTTTAAATAATTTCTAAAAAAACCTCTTTATTTGCAATTCTAGACATCGACCACGAATTGAAATGTTTGCGGAGTTGGTTCAAGATAATGGAGTCCTGCCTTCAGCCCCTGGATTTTAGGGCCAAATACACAAAGACTGAAATTGAAACGAAAGCTTTAGAGTTAAACGTAAGTACTTTTTTTTTCAGTAGCATGTAATCGAATAAACCCAGATTTTGATAATTAGGCCCGCATATAACAAAAGCTTTTGTAATTTTACACTACAGTAGCTGTCACTTCCTCTATTTTTTACATAAGAATCTGGAAATTTGGCAGGTTGAGTCATCGCTATTTTTAATTCCTATAGCAGCAGGAGGCATTCCGTCAATAATTCAGGTGCTTTGTTATCTTTGCTATTTGATCAATCGCCGCCGGGCCCTGCTTAAAATATCCATTGTTGTTTAAATACGTTGTCATTACTCTGTGGTAACAACAACAAAATAATTGATTGTGAGTGTTTAAGCCGGGAAAAACATTAGGTACACCTATTGCGTTCCATTATCTAAAGAAGAGCCGATAATAACGTGAACGCCCTGTATTACAGTGCAAAAATAATATGCGAACTCACTGTCCTAATGACGTGTATTAATATTTAGGGGCATTCACCCTATTTCAGCAAGTTCTTGTATATGGGGGTTACTTTTTCTTTAGTTGACATTGAAAGGAATTGGACCCTTCTTTCGGTTTCCAGGTTGAATTAGTCCAGTTAGTTCGGCTTAATTTGCAGCTTTTGAGCGTTGCATGTCGGGTATAAGTCTAATTCGACCTGTCTACTTGCTAGTGGACATCCGTTTTGTGGGGTTCTCTGTTTCCTGCTGTGATGCATATAAGGGTATTTATGCTTAGAGTTCTACCTGTCTTTTGTATATTTATTTGAACCAGTCTCTTTTCGTCCGTCGTTCCGTTAGTCTCATGTGCAAGTTCTCACGTGTTGCGTAGGACGTTTCATTTTGAGGTAAAATTCTACGTGTGTGGGATAATCATTATGTGTGTTTACAAGCTAAATAAAATTTGTTTGATCTATTGTGATGTCAGAGTGTAGGAAGTATTTGCCATAAAAACCAAGCAGCATCCTACTTCTTGGGCTTAGCAACAGTAGATCTAACAAAAAAAATAAACAAAATTAGTGAGGATCACACCCAATCACTCGAAAGTTTGTTTGCCAATTAACATTGTTCACGTACTTACGGGGTTCAACACAATGAAATTATGCAATTTTTATTTATAATTTTATAACCGCCGCCTGCTTGTTTCTTCCTTCTTGTGTGTGTGTTTACTTAAAAATGGTATTCTCGAATAATGACTCTCTCACGTTTTATACAATAAGCCATAATTAGGCAAATAATAGTGATGTTATTATCGATTCCGAGTAGGTAATATAGAAAAAATAGTAGTTTGACGCAACCACACCAAACGTCTGTATTCTCGTCTGTAATATAGCTGTCAAAGAATAATAACGCATTTTGCTCTGCTAATTTAATTGATGCCTGATAGCAATTGTAACACGACGTTTTCGTAATTGAAAGCAAAAACTTAATAGCTTTATAGTTATTACTCAGTTATGAAACAGCAGCCAGGAAGAAGATAGACTCTGAGATACATGAAGTGTCTATTCACGTTGTAGCAGCAATTATGGTGCCTTTGTTCGCTAGCCGGAAGGCCTTGTTCCACCATTTTTGCCTAATTTGTTTTCCTTAAAATATTACATTGACTCTCTCTCTAACATGTTTGGTTATCACCAAAAAGCTCAAGCAAGATCCAAATAAGAGTATTAAGTAAGTAACATTTACATATAATGACATCATTACCAGATCACATACCGAGTGCAAACCTGTTATGTGCCCAGGTACACTACGGCTAATTAAAATGCTAAACCATATCTCCACGTTGCGTTTGTATAAGTTGTTACAACCGTTTTGCAAAATATATAACAACTGTACTGGCATTTTAGTTCCTGTGCACTGGATTACACGACAGGATATTGAACTGTTTCTGTATTTATATTAGTTGGGAAGGCGCTGCTTCTTTATGGTTCTGTTTGGGGAGAGTGAAATAGATTTTGATTTTAAATCTCTGTTGTGTGGTAACTATTTTTTTGTTATTTTAAAAACCATTTTCTTAACCATCTCGTGGACTAGACGAAACTGTAAAATCGGGAGGAAATGACATTTTAAGTCGAATGATTTGAAATTGTCAAATTTGAGAGAAAAAATCGACATTTCTGAATCGGAGTGAATCCAACTGTTTTTTCATTTTCTTGGTGTCCTCTTTCTCCTCCCACAAACGAAAGGCTCATTGGTACAAGAATTTCGGAAATTGACCGCTTCGGTTTTTAGGCACTTTTAGAATCAACTTTTTTGTCATTCGCTAGAGGCTAAATGCATTCGAATTAAGTTTGTTACGTTTTTAGGGGGTTGCAATCGTTCCATTCTATTGAAAAACAGCATAAAAAAATCAAAAATTTTCTTGCAATTGACCAAAAGATGGCTATTAAGCCTTTTTTCTCACTTTGCAACTTTGACAGCCAATTTCGGAGATGGAAATTCTTTGATGGTCGATTTTCAGGCACTTTTAGAATCGAGTTTTTGCTATTTTTTAAGTATTGGAGGTTATTTTTTTGCGAATTAGCTTAGACTAGAAATTTGTTACGTTCTTTAGGGACTGGAATCGTATAATTCCATTACAAAACAGTAATACCCCCTAAATACAGGGTTACGACTTTATTTCTGTTTCCAACTTTGACCGCCTATTTAGAACGATTGGGCCGATGAGAGCGAATCCAACTGTTTTTTTTTCTTCTTCTTGATAATCTTTTTCTCATTCCTTAAACGAAAGTTCCGTTGGCTGAATAATTTCGAAGATAAGATCCCTATGGTGCTCGATTTTTAGGCACGTTTAGAAACGACTTTTTTGAAATTTTTCACTTTCGTTACATTTTTAGGGTATTCCAATCGTTCCATTCTGATCAAAAAGAGCACTACAAATTTCCACTTTTTTTTTTTTTTTTTAAATTACTAAATTACGTCTTTTTTTTCTTAATTTCCTACTTAGACCGCCTCTAACTTCATCGATCAGAGTGAATCCCACTGTTTTTCTTCTTTCTGATGTCTGTTTCTCTCCTTCTGCAATCGGAAGTCCCGTTGGTTCAATACTCTTGCAGATAGACCCATTCGGTGGTCCATTTTCAGGCACTTTTAGAATCGAGTTAAAAAAAAATACTAATGGGGCTAATTTCATTCGAATTAAGTTTTACAACTTTGTTGTTTCTCTTGATAAGTCTTTACGACATGAAGCCCAACCTGACTGATCTTCGCCCTCTCATAAAATTTGGGGCAGGTAGACAAAACTGTGTTTTAGGTCAGTGGCGTTGAACGAAAACGCAAAGAATCTAATAAGACTGATTATTATTCGTACGATGAAAATATAATTTAGGAGGCTGTCTACTGCACGTATCACAGACAGAGCCGGAAAAGCCCCCGACGAGTAGTTGAAAATTGAGAGGAAGCAAAAATGAGCACCAAAGTGGGCCCGACGTTTAACATTTAACGCCATAAGAGTATTTTTAGTTCTGTAATGTCCGGATTTCATTACTGTGTTGCCAGAATGTAAATGGGTTTGAAAAAAGCCCACAATGCCCGGGGCTCCAGCCCTTCTACAACCTACTTTCCGTATATTTACATTCTAAACTCCTTTCGCGGCTTTTTTCTTGCAGGCAGGGGGTCAGAATGAGATTTTTTTGCATAAGCACATCCTGACAACTCTGCAGGAAAACTCATTGGTTAAGTAAAGCTGAGGAAGATCCAATCTAGTTTTAAGTCACTCGTTGTGTGTCGTGCAGAGTCGGAGTGTAGTCGATGTACAACTCCCAACTTACGTCGGTTCGGGGTCCGGTACGGCGGTACCATCAACCGACTACGCGGCTTGGCGTTGTCTATAATGAAACCTACGGATCAGTCCGCATACTGAATGGCTCGCGGTACTAGCGTTGCACTTCTAATCGTGTTCTCGACAATCTGACGAACAATCCAGGTGCTAATTTCATGTGATTTGTTTAATGTGGAGACAGGGGGTGACAGCAACTGGCCTACTTTTGTTGAGTCAGCAGAAAACCTTAAGTAAGTTAGTTAACTTTTAGCTCAAAGCGGCTTTGTGCCTTTCAGGGGAAAAATAAGCACGTGCGTGGGCCTCAGAAAGCCGGGCCTTGCGAACTTTTTTTGACCATTTTGTTATGTCTTTGTTTGAGTTCGCGGAACTCTTTCTTCGCTTATGCATCTTCTCAGAAGTACTAACCCTCAGGATAATTGTTCATCAATTGTATTGGTGACCGCTTAATAATTATTCACACACGTTATAGCGATTGTCTATTTTTTGTACTTGACATTTTCAAGCCGGTTCTCTGCGTATTTCCTCCTCCTCTTTAATGAAGACATAGTCCTTATTAATTGCCATTTGTGGATGTACACATTGAATCAGAATATTGCTAATGTTGACTCATATATGGCAGATGTTACTTTTGTTTAATTAAATGATAAGACGTGATAAATGGCTGTGGATTAGTTTTCTGGTGTGGCTTTATAACTAAGTCCTAGAAAGTTATTACCATAACAAAGCAGTTAGAAGAAAAATACAAAAATTTTAAACCTCACTAAAATCTTTTTAAGTTTTGCCTACTCACGTACTTGCATTGTTATACATACATACTTCCATTTGACACATTTATTGCTTATTAATTTCTGCTGATTTTAGAATACCCACCGATTGTTAGGCCGATAAGTAGCTACCACACCTCTAATTACACACACAGTTGTTCTTTTGTTCAACAGCTACCTTTTTCTATTAGTTCACACCTTTTTTAGCTCAGCTGACAAGTCAACACGTATCGTTAACATAGGAAATTAACTTGCTGTGAACCTGTAAATCTAAATTGAAAATTGTGTAAAACAAGCAGAAATTTCGATCCAAACGTGTGGTAGTGCCTATGATTTGTGGTACTATAATGTTCCTTATGAGGCAATTTGCCATGCAATTAATCATTTTGATTTATTATGCTTATGGGAGTAGTTTGCTCAACGCGGAAAATATGGGTTGATGATGCCTACTTTTTTCAGGAGGCTGATCCTATCAGAATCATACATGACAATCAAACGTTCAGTACGCTTTGATCAATCTACAAATTCCACCACGGCTCGATCTTTAATCCCATTAAAATTTGCCATACACGTCTTCTTAAAAAAAATAATTTTGATCGACGGACGTTTCGATATAGTCATAAGCCCGTCGTCCTAGTTCTCTTTGTTATGCGATTTGTAAGGTTTCAGAATAGTTTTCACTTGCAAGATGAGCTTGTTAGACAAGGAGCTATTAAGTGTTTTTTAATTCCTAATTGAATTTAACCGATTATCGATGTGTTTTCTCTGATCAGGCCATATAGGTTGAAATGGAAGCATCTGACACCGATTTTTGATGAGGCGAGAATTAGATGTTGTTTTTATTTAAGCGATCTTGGAAGTTAAGACATTAATTCAAAGCAGTTCTGCGAGTTTTCTTCTTCAAGCTTCAAGCGTTGGCTTGTTTAGGGTATGTGTAAATGGTTGGTAAGCTACTGCCTGCAGGGGAAATTAAACATCAGTTTTCACTATTCTATTCAAAGACCCCATTAATTGTTTTTATAAAGAATAAATTTCAAATTATTTAAAAAACAGCTGTTCAATGAAAAAAAGCTAGATTTGGCAACGTAGCCCACGGCATTTTACTGTTGTTGTCTTTGTTCCTCTCGCAAGCTTTTTATATAGGCCGTCCTTGTTTTGGCAAAAGAACAACCATGTTGCCGTTTATTCCACGACAGGGTTGGGGAAAATTATTGTAGAGTCAGGAGTTTATTCACTTAAACAAAGTGATTATTTATATTTGTAATTATTAATTTCAGACAAACGTGTCTGTTAATAATTGATGAGTACGTGTATAAAAAAATTAAATTTTACATGAAATTTTTTTATCCTAAAACTTATTAAGTGCTTACACCTATTCAGTACCCTTTTAGTAGCATCTCCAGTACTTAGAACCCTAAATTTGTAATTCGACGCCCACCATATGGTCGTGATTTAGGTCCCACTGACCACATTTAAATGAAACCGGACATTTTTCAATATGGCCGTGGCATCTCGGTAGACAAAGATGAAAACGGAAATCATAGAGTGCATGCAAGCAATAAACTGTCTGGTCGCGACTGAAAACCATAGATAGAAGTCAATTAGTATACAGCCGTTTAAGGTCGTATTTGGTAAAGGCGCTGTAGTATTTTGTATTAATAACTGTGACTTTTAACGGAATGTTGATCTATGAAGTGTTCATGAGGTTACGTTCATTAAAAATAGTAACTTGTGCTTGGGTAAACAAATTTGGGCTACTTTCACAACCGTTTAATTCAAAGAATGGGCGATTTTTCTCGCGGATTCTTGTGGCAAAAAGGCATCAATTTTAAACGAATTAGTCACAGTCACAATGTCGTGCTTGTTAAAACCCAGTATTGGAAAGCTGCCGGATCCACAAACAACTAAATACGTTTTGCAAGGGGTTATTCAACTACTTTTTTTAGATTCCAAAATTTTATTCGTAATTTCTAGTCGTAGTGACTAAAAAAGGCTAACAATTATAATGAGTCTGTTCTTTATAAAACATGGCAGATTTTCAGGACGGAAGTGTTGTTACTATCTGTCAATTTCGGCGCCATATTTGTGTGACCCACTGCAAAAAAAGGGACGCCAAATGTGATTATCATATTCCAATGCTACCATTTGTTTTAATTGATATATCATCTTAAAGTATAAACAACATTGGAAATACGGATAAACGGATAAAAAGCAATTTCGTATTCATATTGCTCCTTACCCAGACACAAGCGTGGCTATGCGGCACAGGATAGCGTCTGTTGCCAAAATGTCAAACATTCTTTTTTTTATCCATCTCTTTGTACATTACGAACTCTGATAAGGTTGTCTCTGAGTGTAGGTGGCCACCAATTTGTCGATCAACCCATCTGCATACTAGTTTCGGGGTCTACCTCTGATCAGCATAGCTTTGGTTGGTCGACAAATTGGGCACCGTCATTTGGCTATTTGAAGCCGGAAACGTACAGAGTACCGGTGAGATGTTGTACAGAGCAGAAGCAGTCGACATCCACCAGCGTATTTTAGATCCAATACTGCATGACAGATGGATCTCAGTTCGAGAAGCAGCCTCTGTACCTCGCTGGTTATCGGAACCAGAACGAAGTGAAAAGCGTAGGTGGTCACCAATTTGTCGATCAACCCATCTGCATTCTAGTTTCGGGGTCTACCCCTCATCGGCACAACGTTGGCTGGTCGACAAATTGGAGACCGTGAGTGCGTGGCTTAACGCCAAAAATGTACGGAAAACCGGTGAGATGCTGTACAGAGCAGAAGCAGGCGACATCCACCAGCGGATTAGATCTAATACTGTATGGCAGATGGCTCTCGGTTTGACAAGCAGCCCATATTGCTCTGTACCTCGCTGGTTATCGGAACCAGAACGAAGAGAAAAGAGTGTAGGTGGTCACCAATTTGTCGATCAACCAAAGCTATCATCGGCACAGCGTTGGCTGATATGGGCTGCTTCTCGAACCGAGAGCCATCTGCCATGCAGTATTGGATCTAAAATACGCTGCTAGATGTCGCCTGCTTCTGCTCTGTACAACATCTCACCGGTACTCTCTACGTTTGCGGCTTCAAATACCGAGAGTCATCTGCCATGCAGTATTGGATCTAAAATACGCTGGAGGTTGTCTCTCTTGCAGCAATTTCCATCCCGATGATCGGTGCCACGGCAAAGGTAAAATAACGCTTGAATTGACGTCACTTGACGTTTTCCGTCAAATCATTAGAAGTTGTGATTCGCCAATCGATGTTTTCTGAAAGTAAAATTACGTTATGAGTAGATTAAAAAACGACGGACCATTTTTATGGAATTATCAGAATTTGTTGACTCTGTCCATATTTCCTAGGCAATTGGTTCAGCTACATTGTTTGATTGACCTTTAAGCCAATATGGCGGACCTTCTTAAAGTCACGTGTTCTTTGTCAATCAGTGATTTTTTACTACTAGACCCAAACATGGCTATACATCGGAGAATAGACTCTCTTTCCATAATGTCCAATATTCATCTTTCTACCCATCTCTTTCTACATTATAGCGTCTGAAAAGATTAGCTCTGGCACCTCGTACGATACTTTTTGACATATTCCTCACCGACCACCCGTAGGGGTATTAGCCCTCGGAGTAGTTATTTCTATTCTCTCTTTATTTCCTTTTTAACAGCTGCAATATTTTGAAAATATAGAAAGCAGATAAGTTTTCAAGTTGTAAATTGTAAATATTGAAAATGGTGTTGACACTTAACCTGTGGTGTACTGAAATCAGTACAATATCGCGTTTTTTCCAGTACATTATTATAGGAGATATTTTCAGTATACCGTACTGAGTACTTAAAAAAGTGTTTTTTTTTTAACTTTGATATAATTAAATAACAGTCCGATTTTTTTTTGGTACACTTTTGCATGAGTACAATAAAAGTTCAACAGAATTGATTATATTAGTCAAGACACAGTTGTCTTACGTGATTTTACTGTATGTAATGTTACTTTTTCTAAATTATTTTTTGCTATTTTGAAATACAGAGGAGTTTGATAATCGGCAAATCGACATAGATTTACAATGTCATGGGCATAACCTCTTTGCCCAAATGCACACGCAAATTCCTTCAAATGAAATAATCTAAATTTTATTCGTAAAAGTTCTCATAAACCAAAAAAATTACGCTTAAAATTGCGTTATTGTCTAAGTAATGTTCCATCAAACTTTCAATCCGTTTGAGGTGAGCAGTCCCATTCCCAATCTAATCGATTGTCGATCATTAATGCTATTGGATCATAAAGAAGGAGGTGTACAGTTAGGAAGGATTTGCTCATCATGATCGCATGGGATGCCAATAACAAAGCCCCAGTCGAAATTATTAGTTATTCAGTTGAAGCGAGCCTTGAATCACTTGCACGTTATGGCTATTAGAGCCTATTAGATGTTTTGCATAATGGCTGTCCATTTTACACCAGAATACCAATTTCAGACAGCTTGCGTATTGGTTGTATTGAGAAAAATGGAATTTCCATATATGTGTGATTTATACATATGTAAGGTAAGATGCTAGAAAGGAAAGCTTTGAGTTTATAAATCACGTGCTTCAGTTAGCCTCTGTTTAAGTACCTAAGTAGGTAATTAACTTTAGTTTTCTTTCGAGAAAGTGTACCTACGTTGTTGGGTCAGGGTTCACAATTCTTCACCGCGTGCCAAGGAGGTTTCATTTTTCCGGCAGAAGGCTGGGCCTAACTACTGGGAAGCATATATATTTCTTATAATGATCGGTTACCAAGTTTACCTAATGGGTTCTTTTATTTGGGAATCGTTACTCACGACTTGGCTTGATGGCGGTCAGATGTAGGCCACCATGCGTTTTGAAATATGTTTCTTTCTCAGCAGAGCAAAAACGTTGCTCTCAACTTGTTAGTTTATTTGTTCAAATATTTTAACCACCAAATGTCTGTAATGCAATATACATTCGTGAGCATGTAACCATATGTCGCTGGAAGAACTCCATCATGAGTTCAGTGTATCTAAAGAAACAAATGCGCTTCTGTTGTAGATAAATAGCGGTACCGTTGTTTTTCCTTCTCGCGATTGTGCAACATTCTTACTAAAAAAACTGAATATTTGTGGATAGAAAGTGTAAAATCGCAATTCATAGTTATAAAAATTACTGTGAAGTTCCAATTTTCTCGTCGCGCCTAAATTACAGCGTGAAATTACATATTTGTTCTGCAACGGTCCTCGATGCATCCCAATGCACGTGAGCCACGATAACGTTTTGTATGTATTTGCTAAACATACGCAAAGTTCCGTGGATTGGAATCAGTGATCGTGTAAACAATAAAAATAGATCCAGAAAGATTTTTGACCTTTCCTAAAGTTTTACTAACTTCAGTATGGTTATTACTTGGCTGTGCTCGGTTAAAAATAACTACATAGTAGCGAGCTTTTTAAGTTTCACTTCACACACACACACACACACACATACACTCACTCTCTATTAAGTACTAAATCATCATTACCAACACTTACGAACTTTCCACAATCTGATCATCTCAGTTTGTAATTCGAAATTATATAAATTGCCTTGCATTAATTTCATGTGCTACGAATATATTTGCCATGACACAGACTTTTGTAATTTTTATTCAACTATATTGCGAACTCTTCATCTAGTCCCTGGCTTCCGGTCTATTACTCGCTCATTTATTATCTCAGATTAGTAATTTATTTGAAATTGGATCATCCAATCAACATGGTAGTTACTTTGTTGGTCGTAGTCGTGACTAGACCACCACCTGTTTTAATAGAGCCCAAAATTGGTTGAATTAGCTTTCTTTTTATGTCGTTTGTTTTATTGTTCTAATCCCATAACAATCATTGTGTGTATTATTAGAACTACAATTTGGTTTAAAGCTTAATTTTTTCCTTTTCGAAGGTCTGCAAAGTTGATGAAATATAACCAATCAACGACCTATTGCTTACAAAGCAATTTAAAGAGTTCTGGGTTTGGTTTCCATAAGTTATAGACATTTAATTTTGAACGTACTTATATGTGGTCGCTCCTTAATTCTTTGCTATCTACGCAAGAATCTTATGGACTCGTAATTGTTTTTATTTAAATTTTTTTAGGTTGCTTATTGTTTATCAGGGGGGTTTTTATTCATTTTTTTTACTTAGCATTTATTTCACTCTTATTTATACATAATTCGCGCATATCGGTCTCACTAGTAACCTTTATTAGGCATATACCTAATATAAAACAAGTATCGATTTGATATTTATGAGGTATCGAAATCAAAATAGCCATCTCTATTTCCGCTGACGTTGACAATAAGAAAATTTGCGCCTAGATCGCTAGATGGAGCTGCTCAAAGCACTAGAGATGGGCAGATTTCCGGCAACAGAGAAATTTCCCATGCATAAAATTCACACGTATCTTTTCAGTTGAATTTTAAAATGTTATTACTTGATGCAGGCAGCCTTGATAAAGAGACTTTATGTCACAACACAAAAGGAACAACAGGTGTAATTACTAAGTATGTATAAATTAATTTGATATTGGTATTGTATTGACATTCTGATCATTAATCTTGTATAATAATTAACCAGCAACTCCAAGCTTTAACGTGTTATTGTCAAAAGAGAAACATAAAACAAATTGCGGTTGAACTTTTTAAGCCTTCGAAATAGTATTAATTTACGTCGCCTCTTTATAATTAAAATGGCTATATTCGTTTTCGATTGATCGCAATTAATTAGGTGATAATTTATATGAAATCGTTTTGTTAGACGTTTATTAGAATTGCATTCATTGATGCTGAAAATCAGAAATAAATGAACTAAATCCCAAGAAAATATTAATTGTTTCATTCGTAAAGGTTGAAAAAAACGTACTCAGGCCGTGACTGTTCTAATAAATCAAGAAGATTGCAAAAAATAATCAAACAATAAGAGGTGATATTTCCAAGGTTTTATTTGAAAGACGTGAGCAAGTCTTGAGACAATGTACAATAATTGGAACTAATATTTGTTCACGTTCTCGACCTATAAGCCCTATAAATATGTATAAAAGGAAATAGATAATATTGTAACCCTCTTAAAAGCCAAAAGCTTTCACTACCCACATGTTTTCTTGCATAGATTACGTTTATTAACTAATCAAATTACAGGCATGGACCAGCATAAAATCGGCCACTTAATACTAGTGCATATGACTTAATAGGTGCATATTCAACGTAATGTCGCTGGCCCGTATGATAACCAGACTCAAGACTATTAGAATTAATGAATGAGCCGCAGCTCCTCTCATTCAAATTGCGAATAACTTGTCGTTCAAGATGCTTATCTCGTAATCAGACTTGCTATGAAGTGAAATGCTTCACAATTATTATGTATTATAATGTTTACTGCTGGAAATCATAAATAGACAGGGGCTCAGATGCTAGCCGACAAATATAAATGCAACAAGGTTTTTCTAAAAATAAGAAGCAAAACTGCATGCATGTGCGTAATTTCTAGAAGATAACTCAATAATTGTTAGCTAGACTGCGAAATTAATGCCATTTTAATTATGGTAATTACCTGACCACTTCTAGTATAGGCTTTTCTTCAGGAATAGTCGGAAAGTCGGTTAAAATCTATAGTAATTCCTCAGGCCACCCGTAATGCTGCATTCAATGCATAACATACGTTATTTTAGTGTCCGTAAACTTCGCTCGTTTAAAACTACGATTTCAAGATCAAGATAGGACAATTGAAAAGCGAAAGTGTGTGGCTTTACAGCTTTGAAGTTCCTTAAACGCTTTTAAGAATTCCCGTCGGTTTGTTAATCACTTTTTAAATTACAGTTTTACTACTAAATACTCCTTACTTAGCAGAACATAAAATCTGTAGTTCGGAGAGCCTCCTTACTGTGTGGACCTTACTCGTGCACCATTAATTATCAAACAAATTTCTTCATGATGACTTTGTTCTAATTTAATTTTTAGGTCGAGTGTCCCTGAATCACATTTAAATTTAGATTTCTGCTCGCATTAAAGTAGTATAGTTTCGAAACGCGTGCGATCTTTTATTTTGCACATGGATTCTTTTAAAACTATTTCGTGGCTCGACTCATTGAAATTTTAAACTGAGTTAGACCGGTTATAATAAGGTTCGACGAACTGAACTTACTCTCCAAAACACTCAGAAAATCAAAACTTCATGATGGAAATGTTCAACGTCCTTGAGAAGAACGTTTACGTTAACTAACAATAATTGGCAAAAAAATACCACTGAATTTACTTTGGAAGTTAATGCTATATATATTAATCAGATCAGTCGTTGTTTATGCTCTATATCTAGACTACTGTTGTTGAGTTTTTAAAAAATTATGAATGACAGGCCCACCGTCAAGACCAAACTACCCCAATTGTTCTACACCATATCTGAAAACGCCACGACAAGGAAATCGAATATGTTTCTGTTGTTCGTGCCATCTAGCGGATCACAGTTTCTTTTATTTAAAGATTTAAATTTAGCAAGAAATGTTTTTTCTAAATATGTATTATAAGGATTTGTTTCAATTAATTAATACTACATTTCACAAGATTTAAATGATCAATGGAGTCGCTTGTTAAGGCATCGGGGAAAATATACATTTATTAGCATCTGTCGGTTACTACGAAGGCGTAGAAGGGCCAACAAGATTTTTTTTCTTAAATTCCGAGTTTAAAGTCGGAATTTAGTTAAATATGATTCACAAATCAGTGGCGTAGACGCAAGATTAATAAAACGTTTGTATTCCATGTTGTACAAGGACGGCAAAAAAAATTTTAAAAGACGGATCAATATTTTGTTAACTACGACGTCATGGTGGGTGTCCTAACTTTAAGACTCCTTTAGTGATTACATTTAAAAGCTGCGATCGATATCTCTGGACGTTTTTTGCGGTTTTTTTGGTTTTTTTTGTCGACAAGAAAACTTACGGGACGTGTACAAAAAGTTTTGCACTTTTCTATAAGTTATAGTATTTTGCGGGAATACCCGCGCCGATAAAACTAATAGACTTTAAAAGTTCATTGATTTGAAAATCATTGGCGTATATTGACAGTTAATAATGACAAACAAATAAAATTGTAGAGATAATAAAATAAAAAAGTAAACTGCTAACAAAAAATATCCATACGACCTAATTTTTGGTAATTTTCAAGGCGTTTTATCTCATAAATCATTTATGATAAATTCATAGTTTAAAAAGGCTCTGAAAGAAGTTTTCTTCTAGAACTAACTACCTGAACCAATCTTTAACTAAACCAGTTTTATTATTGTGATACGGCGCAAAAATGTAAAATTTGAACTTACTGCATTATTTGATGTCTACGGTAAACCTTAACTTTGTCATGTCATTTTATAGGCTTGGTAGATATCTTGGGACATGTTCGGCGGTTTTTGTTTTTATGCTCGAGAAAAAGTTACAGGGTATTTTCAGAAAGTTTGGAGTATTTTTATTTTTTGCTCTATATAGCAGTGTAGGTCACCTGATTTTAATGATATAAACGAAATTTAAAAGCTCATTAAGTACAAAATCAGTGACGTAGAACTCTAGTTCATAAAGATTGCTTCGGATGTTTTCGCAAAACTTTAATATTACTTCTGTGACATCATCACTGTTAATGATTTCCCAGCTCCTTTGCTGTAACTTCAAAAGTGTACTACCGTGTGTCCAGCAGAACCCTGGACATAGGAGATTAACATGGGAAATCGGTTTTTATTTTTTTGCGCCTGTACGGTTGATTTGATTGAAAAACTTTTAAGAGTAAAGTTGTAGAGCTTATGGTGAGCTATCATCCTGTAATTTTTTCAATACTTCAGTTTTGGTTGTTTTTTGAAGAAACGCCTCGAAAAGTGCAAGAATTGCCATGCATGTGCAGTGTCGCCAACATAATAATTTCTTATGTCAGAGTCCGAGCCGATTTTCCTTTCTTATTTATTTTGAGGGACTATCATGTAGTAACTAACGTGGTTATGCAGTGATGCAAAAAAATAAAAACCGATTAAGTGCCACTGCTAATTCATCCAAGTTTTGAATATCTTGCTCTCGTTCTTTCAGTTTTAGTTTCATTCTGCTCCACACTTTATAACATTCATATCGGGCGACCTAGCAGGCCAATTCATGCCCTCGATGCCATTCTCTCTCAGAACTTCATTAACAATTTGAGCCCGGTGTGGACATGCATTATTCGTCAACTGAGATAAAACCATCTCCAAAGTTCTGAGCGAAGGGAATAACAATTTCATTCATACACAAATATCCATATCTAACTGCGTTCAGGTTAATTCAGGTTAAAATTAAAACCAATCAAAACCACTAAGTCAGTCTTTCCATTTCCCATTACGCCTCCCCATACGCTGACACTTTCACCCCCAAATGGTATTCTGGGTTCTATATTTTCTTGCAGGTTTCGTTCATTCCGACCTCTCAACACTAAAATACGTCCATCTGGTGCATACAAATCTACATTCATTTGTAAAAATGCAATTATTGTTCCACTCTGCCATTCCCCAGTGCAAATGTTCTTCTGCCCAACGCCAATCAAATGGAGTGAGTTCAATTTTAAAGTTTTACACCGTATCACATTGATAAAACTGCTTTACTTAAAGATTGTCCAAGGTAGTTAGTTCTAGAAGAAACGTTCTTTCAGAGCTTTTTTAAACTATGAATTTATCATAAGTGGTTTCTGAGATGAAATGCTTTCAAAATTACGAAAAATTATGCCGTATCGACTTTTATGTTAGTAGTTTTCTTTTTTATTTTATTATCTCTACAATTTTTTTTTTCATTATTAACTATCAATATACGCCAATGATTTTAAAATCAATGAACTTTTAAAGCCTATGTGTTTTATTGGCGCGGGTATTCCCGCAAAAAACGTCCCGAAATATCGATCATAACTCTTAAAAGTAATCACAATAGGAGTCTTAAAGAGGACGTCGTAGTTAACAAAATATTGATCCATTTCACAAAGAATATTGCGCCGTTCTTGTACAACATGGAAAATAAATGTTTTATTAACCTTGCGTCTACGCCACTGATTTGTCAATCATATACTCGGAGTTTGGCTAAATTCCGACTTTAAAATCGGAATTTAACTAAATTCCGACTTTGAACTCGTAATTTAACTAAATTCCGACTTTGAACTCGGTATTTGACTAAATTCCGACTTTAAACTCGGAATTTAAGAAAAAAAATCTTGTTGGCCCTTCTACGCCTTCGTAGGTTACAGATTTAACGATTTTTTTTTGATCAACGTCAATTAAAGTAAGGAAGCGCGATTGACAATTTGAGGTTTGGATTACTTACTATATACACTGAGCAAACAATTCTTTCAATCAATTTAGAGAGTAACGGATTTTTCTTTTATTACATAAGCACTTATTTTCAATAATAATTATCGATTATTAAAATAAAACTAGGCCATGACTAAAAAACCTTGATTGTGAATGAAATGTGAGGAAATTTTCTTGTTAAAACTCTTACTCCTCCACTGGGAATTTTCGCACGAACCCATCTTTATCAAAAAAATCACATGTTACTAGTGCCATGTGTCAAATCAAACTTGAAGTTTTTTTAGTCTATGTGTTAGAGTTAAGAAAAGGTGTATGGTTCGGGTTTCATTCATTCGCAGATTTACCACCGAGAATTATCACATAATCCCATTTCTATTAAAAACACATCTATGATTAGCACCATCTATCGGTTCAGACGCAAAACTTCTTTCCACAATTTTAATATTAGTAGAGATGTGTGATTCACCAATTGTGTATAAATTGCTACATGTGCCATATGGATGTACGTACTGAATAAACAAAATAAAACAGGAATTGACGTCTGACAGTGAAATTAAAAATCTCATTAAAATCGCATAGAAAACCCAGCCAATATTCAGATTTTTATATTGATATTAATTTGGTCGTTGACAGGAGAAATTTAGCTCTCAATAAAAATGTCGGCATCCGATAAAGAAGTTACGTTACATAGGCCAAATCGTAATTGTTACTATGTGTGTCAGGCGAGCCTCTTAATTTGACTACCATAGCAGCGCATTAATATTAATGAGGCAGCTATGGCACAATAAGGCGTCCTAAAATTTGTCTCGGCTTCTTATGTACTTAACGTTGTTAATATTTTTTACTATTTTGTATTCCTTTTGTGTCTGGGCAATTTATTTGCCGAGAAAGTCCCTTTACATAAAGCACATAATGGATAAGTTATTAAATAGATACCTTTGCAGAGGATGATTTTGGCCTAGAAATCATCAGCGACGTGGGCTGGTAATGCTTCCTTTTCTAGTTAATTTGTAAATTATACGCGGGAACAAATATTTTATTTTGGTTAATAATAGTAGGAAAACCTTTATAGCGATGTAACATGAAAGTTCGAATTCGAGAGGCTCTAACTGTCGTCCCATATAAAAGACAATTACTTTCGTGTTACTTTCAAGTTCTTAAATTTTATAGGTTTCCAGCTTGTGCTCAATTGTCTTTTATGTTCCATCATAATTAGTTTATTATATGAGTCAGATGAAAAATACCTACCATTTATTACAACGGAATAATAATTATCGATAGGATAGGAATTTCGTACTTTTACCTTGAAATGTTATAGCCGAGATAAAGAAACCAATATAGGTTTGTGTGGTGCAACTTTTATAGCAATCTTATTGTTTCGCTCTCTGAACTCACGCTGCATAATCGGTTTGGAAATACTTGGTCGCAATGCATTAAAAACTGGCATGATTATGTATAATATACTTAATTAGGTCTATAAAAATGGACAGAAATTCCCTCACGTCCATGTTAGAATTTACCGGGAATAAAAGTGTCCGCAAAGGCAAAAATGTACCATCATCAGCAATTGACGGAATCCAATCGAGTCCTTCGACTTACAAGAAACAACAATAACTCAAGATGAAGCTACATTGTTATGATGTTTCTCCTTAAGAGCAGTTACGCCTTTTGTGTGTTATTATTTCCAACCCGTTAAATGTCAAAATTGGTTATTCTCTAACAGTACTCGCTCGGAAGCACCGTCTTTGAGATTCGTTTTGACTCTTTGTTACTGTTTTATGTACTGCCTACGTCATTTCATCCTATAAGTATGCTTGAAGTTGATTCGTTTTAACTCTAGGGTAAACATTGGTTTTCCCTTTTTTCTGCATCCAGGTGTTGTAACGAAGACGTGTGAACCTAATTCCATTTGTCGAACGCAGTGGCGGCTCGTGGTATAAAAAGTAGGGGGTTGCACGTAGAAGAAAAGGCACCGCTTGCAAATTTTTTTTTAAGGTGTCACGCCCAGTTTTGGTAATTAGCGTACGACAAGCCGCAACATTATTTAATAGTTAAATATCTATATAAATAAATACAAATAAGACATAATAAAATAAAAAAAATTGGAGACCTTCCTTTTGGGTCGATAACTACGAGTATGGCCCTTAAATGCTGGTGGTTTCTCGTTTCTACAAAAGTAAAACTATTTATTTTAATGAAATTCTGGTTATTAAATAGTAATAAATAATCACGTACCAGTTTTGGTTATTAGTGTACGACAAGCGACAGTAGTTAAATATCTATATACATAAATACAAATAACACATAATAAAATAAAAAAAATTGGGGACTTTCCTTTTGGGTCGATGACTACGAGTATGGCCCTTAAATGCTGGTGATTTCTTTTATTTGAACAGAAAGTCCATTGCAATTAAACTTTCCACCGAATTCATGGTTAAATTTAAATTGTTGCAACTCCGCGTCCGGTCCCTACAAACGCTGTTTCGCCCGCGCACTGTTTTGGCCGCCGGCGGCCAGTGCTGCCAACCCCCCTAAGCAAAAATCGGTAGACAAGCATAACAAATTTCGGTAGATAGCTTCTTATTTCGGTAGAAATTTTGTTTTATAAATATGTGACAAAAATTATTATGATTTCCAATTATTATTGCAAACCAATAATTAGGTATGTATAAAATGGTTATTATTTGGTCTATAAACCCTTAAATTTTTAAATCTCTTAATCTAATTTCTGGATCTTAATAACTAAAGAATAATTGTGGTCTTTTATTATCGACAGAAAACGCTATAAATAAAATACCCGAGCGAAAGCAACCTCTAGCGGCGAGCATGTATAGGAGTCTAAGATTTATAGCTAGTGCTAGTAGGCAGGTAGGGCAAACCATTTTTTAGTGAACCCACGTTATCTTTGTACTTAAACATTTTACTTTTTTTCATGATTTTTCATCATACTGAAAATAAAGTATAAAAAGAAAATAATTTCATGCAATAATGCAAGAGGACGATAGGGGTTTTGTTTCGGTAATAAAAGTAATTAAATAATAATAGTGCAAGGAGAATATAATATTAGACTTATTTTCTTCATTAATATTAGATTAATGTTCTAGTTGTAACTTCTGGTTTTTGTGTTTTTTTTGGCTTACACGCATTGCTACCTATTTTGACCCCAGTTTCGATAGATCTGCTCTGATATCGGTAGTTCGGTAGCTTTGATATAAAATCGGTAGATCTACTGAAATTTCGGTAGGGTTGGCAGCACTGCCGGCGGCCGGCCGACCGCAGTAAAACCACTGGTGTTTGCAGCCGGACTGCAACACCAGCCTCGTTGCCGCTTTTCCTATCTTATACTTGATCGCGGGCCGGATATTATTGAAATCTACGTGGACTCCGCGCCGTACATCATGATTATTGTTTCCCGGGCTAATTCCACTGACATGTACAATATATAATAATGAATTTGTATATTGTCAATATACATAATGTTCATTATTCTGTATAGTTAATATAAAAAATTATGATAAAAAAAATCATCGGCAGCTCAAAATTTTGGTTGTTGCGCAAACCTGCAAACCCTATTACGAACCGCCACTGGTCGAACGTAACATTATAGCGATAAAGGCTTGCTAACGCGTGCGAAATGGTATAGTCGGGCTGAAAGCGTGTACGATAGCAGTTATTGGAATAAATCTCTGATACCCAGGGTATCAATATTGTTTATGTTTAATAAAAATTGTGTTCTTTCAGTTTCAGTTTTACGTATCTAATTTCAATAAAATAAAAAAAAAACCTGTTCGTATTTATTCATAAAATTTCTTAGACTTCCTCCTTTGCTTACATAATGTAATTCAATTAAAAGTCTCATGGTTCACTACTAAAAATTCTCATTAAACCTGACCTTAATATGCATGAACAATTGTTATTATCTATATCTAACATTTTCTACGAGCTCTATGGCTTGAACAGGGCCATATGGTCATATTTCTTCGCGTATATATCAAGATGAAATTTTTGGCCGTATTGTACATGCCTAATTGCAATCTATTGAAAGTTACCGCTATACCCAATTAAAATACTTCAGAGGCGGTGAACAATTAAAATTAAATTAAGTGTGGATAGGTGAGTGAAACGGTTTAATCATACCAGATGAATAATGAATATCATATGTGTATGGGTAGTAGGATCAGCGAAAGAACCAAGGAAGTTAGTGTGCTCTAATAATAACTTCCCGCTGATGACCTCTGAGTCTATTTTAGAAACACTTCTATCAAGGATATATATTGATCGAGTGTTTTTAATATCAACAAGAAACTCGCAGTTTTGTGTTATTTCTAAATTCCTTTTGAAACCGTATAGTAAAAATAGACGACCTGAATTCTGAAGTCTCTCCAACCGAGTGTAATTAATTGCTCGTTCAGTTGGTAAAGTTTGCAAAATAGGCCTTAACACCTTCTACGCCATGCAAAAGTACGTCTTTGCTTATTATTTTTTTCTTGTTGGTTGCTTGTTCTGCTGATATGAACTACAGATACTAATAATGTCTTCCCTGGGATGTATAATTAAAACTCTTTTCTGATCAAGCCATCCATCTTCGATACATAATAATACCCACTGAGCTTTCTATTGATTCGACAAATTCTACACATTGTACGTGTTATGCTTTTTTTGCCTCGAGGAAGTCCTAATTAATATGCCTAACCCCTCGGTGATAAATTAAATCACGTACCTCATTACATCATCAATTAAAGGATGTATGTTAAACATACATAATGAAGAAAAAACATACCACACGAGTGCTAATATAATGGTAATTATATTTTGAAAAACCGTTCTAATAGTGCTAATTATCCATTTCTAGATTGCTGTTAAGCAGACGGTTCAATTACCTGGTAATAGGGGTGCTTCAAAGCTTGTAACCGATAGGTAATTGGTTCGGTAAATGATTATATGTTTCTGGGGCGTTACGCAAACTTCTGTTCATCCTGGAAGTTAATGTAGTTTCCTTAACGTATGCGGAAATGAAAATATACAAAATCCAAATATAGAAGGCATGCAGTAATTGAACATTGCTTGACAATCTGTTTGTTAGTGTACCGAGCGAGCATAAACATTTTTACTCTATTGATTGAACATTGGTCTAGTTATAAACATTATGAAATGTCCCACATTGGAACTAATTAGAACTTTATTGTCTTAAGGTGCTGCACCGTGACATCGAAAATCACGGTAAGATAGTAGGCTCGGTTGTCAAGTTGTGCAAGAGGCCAGACGCAAAATGCAACACCGCCAATGCACGGCGAATCGCCAACGGTCTTGAGCGCCGATGGCACCTTCTGTTCCTGAGATCCCTCGAATGGCAGTGCTACCTGGAATCGCTTTCCAAGAGACGCAACTCTAGGGTGAGTACGTGCAAATGATAGATAAACAATTCTAGATAAGGTTAAATGAGATTGGCGTAAAGTTTATAAATTCCAAGTTCTTGAAGCACGTACGGTACTTTTACTTGCTAATTAAAGGCTTCAATTTAAAAAAATGCGGACGTTATTTAGGTAATTCTGAGAAGGCACGTCCAAAATTGAAAGTATTCTCGGATATGACATCATGAGATTCTATTAGAAAGTATGAAATGCAGAAAAGAGTGAATTACTTATCAAGCGGTGATCTAAACGCAACGACCGTACAAGTGTCTATGGGTATAACCCCACAAGCTTATATGATTAAAAATAATATTTATTGTTATTGGATAATATAGGTATTTTAATTTCCTTTTCACATCACCGCTGGCTGTTATAAATTATCAGCATTGACTGTTTGAGAACGTAATCCTAAGACAATACTCTACACTAAGTTTCTAAAACATTTTGACATATGAGTCGTAAGCATAGACATTATAATCGTTTTTTCTTGCGTTTATGTGCAACACCAAAGCACGAGCGCTGCAGCTGCATGATCGTCCCTTAGCTCTTCAATTGTTCCTCTTTCATATCATCGCAGCTGATAATGTTCCAAACTGCCATTATCTAATAACCAACTTCCTGTTAGTTCACTATGGGCCTGGGTATATCTGAAAATGAATAATAAATTATAACATTCGTGGTTGGTATCGATCCCGATAAAATTACCCGATAATTTCGTAACAGAAGCATTTTAAGCCAGGCTTCACTTTCAAAATAACGTGAACTGCACCACGTGTGTTATGTATGTATGTATGTGTGTACGCGTTGGCTTTTACGTTTATTTATGGGATAATGGTACCACCTACTTCCGATGTGCGTGCGTGTGTTTCCGCACCACAGTGATATAGTTTTAATTCGGTGTTTGTATGTCAGTAACGGATGCTTTATTTTATTATACGTATCAATCTGAAAATTTTATTATTTAAACCTATCACAAAAGAGAATTTGACGCTAAATTTTAATGGTGAGCACATAACTAAATACAATTTGAATTATATATTATTTACACAAAAAAAAGGAAATAAATATGTACAGGGTGTTTCAAATTCGAGCCACATCATTGGGATCTCAGCAACGGTAAGAGATACAGGGTCGGTTAAATTGGGCCAAAGTTGCGCAATTCGGAGTTCAATAATATGCCGTTTCAACATTTGAAAAGTTCCAATTACTTCCAGAGATATCCGAAAAAACACTAAATTTTGAAAAATCGTTTTTATTTTGTTTTGAGCTTATTCGAAGCGATAATTAACAATAATTGACATTTAGTCATTTCAACTTTTTCTGCCCTGTAAGATGGCATATTTATATTCTTCCTGCGACGTTTCGTTTTTTGGGAACCATCATCAACTTTACTTTTTTAAATACGGACCTGGATTTTTTATTCGTTATTTTGATCGCTCTTTTTTTTCTTTATATATACCTATTATCTCCTTTACTACCTATTGTTACTAGGATGTCTAACTACCAAACAAAGCACTACCAAAAAGTCTTTGGAATTTCTTGGTTATTGCCCGTTGATATTATATTTCTTTTTTTTTATCAAGAATTTCTGAATTCATTTATAAATACATAACTTGCAACAAGAAAAATACTCTAATAGATATTTTACAAATAAAATAAATTACAATTAACCATCTAAGATAATAATATAGGATTTTAAATTCTAATAATGATTCAATCCTGTTTGGCTTTTCCTAGAACGCTAATGCATTAATTCATTTTTGAAAAGGGTGCCGTGGATTTGAGTACCATGGACACAGGTTAGGCGCACAGCCGCATAATGGAAGAGTTGTTCTTTCCCAACCAGTGGATTGGAAACCAAGCGGTCGGACTGTGGCCAGAAAGAAGTTCCGATCTTTCTCCTCTGGATTACTTTCTTAAGGATTATTTGAAAAACTGCATATTCAAACACCCAACCAATGCCAATGATGTCAATAATATTTTAAGGGAAAAGTTAATAACGTAAGCAAGGGCTGTACGAGCTAGAACAATTGAACGTTCAATTACCAGCAACTTGCTTAGAAGCACTCAAACTTTTGTTAGTTAGACATTCTAGTAACAATAGGTAGTAAGGGAGATAATAGGTATATATAAAGAAAAAACGATTTTTAGCTAAACTGTAATTGCAAAATATGTCATGTTGCATATCGTGTTGTTTTGATTAAAGAGAGCGATCAAAATAATGAATAAAAAAATCCAGGTTCGTATTTAAAAAAGTAAATTTGATGATGGTTACCAAAAATCGAAACGTCGCAGGAAGAAACTAAATATGCCATTTTACAGGGCAGAAAAAGTTGCAATGACGAAGTCTCAATAATTTTGAATTATCTCTTCGAATAAGCTCAAAACAAAACAAAAACGATATTTCAAAATTTCGTATTTTTTCGGATATCTCCGGAAGTAATCGGAATTTTTGAAATGTTAAAACGGCATATTATTGATCTCCAAACTGCGCCCCGATTTAACCGACCCTGTATCTCTTAGCGTTGCTGAAATCCCAATGATGTGGCTCGAATTTGAAACACCCTGTACATTGAAATTATATAATTGTTTAAAACTATTGACATTTCTTTACATTTTCTACGTGTAAAAAAGTATCATACGAAATTACGCGTATCTGCCCATCGCCAAAGGTTGCCTTTGACGACTGCCATTTTCCCTGATCTGCCAAGGTGGAAGTGAGAAATGACAGGACTTAGTAAATTCGAGTTCGGTAATTCCATCTGAGCGCTCCGGACACAGACCATCTCCAAAAATCTTAACAAGCTAGAGTGAGATAGACTGATGTCCCGAGCGCTCGAGATTTAATTACCGAACTCACCTTAATATGTGATCTGAGCAGTAATATTGTACTACTAGAAACCAATATGGCGATACAGCTTGTTGCCAAAATATCAAAGACATACTTTTTTTTTAATCTACCTCTCTCTCTTGTTGTAACGAAACCTCTAATATTGTATCTTTGTCTTGGACCGGGACAATGAACGGCATAATAGCTTTTATGCTTGATTGATTGCATCTTTTTTAGAAAAACCCCGCTATGAGAAAGATAAGTTGTTTTTTTTTAGGTATAGAAGAATTTTACTTTGCAAACTGTGTTTAAAAAAAGAAATAAAAATGGAAAAACTTATCACAGTCCATTTGATAACTGTTAAATTTACCATTGCGTAAGTTGCGCCGACGGCAGCAGCTGAGAAATTTAGTCAGCGAACCCTGAAATTGGCCAGTCAGGTGCCGATTTTCAGCGATCGCTGACTAAACTTCTCAGCTGCTGCCGTCGGCGGAACCTACGCATTGTTTGTTGGTATTCTGACGCCTAGTAAGAGTAACTATAATAATTCGTTTTTTGGATGGTACCTATTTTATTTCCTAGAAATACATTGGTTCATTTTCTCCTCTGTTTCCACGACCAGCTTACAGTAATCAGGTCCGGTTGTATAAGTTGATTTTAAATACAGGAGTTCCTCTTAAATCGCAAATTGACGTAATGATCGTTGTATAAGTTCGTTTTAAACGTAAATTAGACTTTATTTTAAGATATGATGTGGATGAAGCAGGACTTAAGCTTTAGAGGTCGGCTTTAATTTAAGAAAATTACACAGTTGTGTCACTTTAAATGTTTGTATTGGTGTTAAAAATTGAAATGAATATTTTTGGATTTTTTTAAAGATATAAAGATAGCTGCTTTCACAACTTTCCTCATAAAGTTGATCTAAGGTAGATCTTAAAATTTTCCAAACGGAATACATCGCTGTGAAGCGATCTGTCACTTACCAATTTTTTGGTAACAATACATTTTATATGGAAAATTTTAAGGTTTACCTTAGCTGAAGACTTTATGAGGAAAGTGTGCAAATGGCACATAATATCGGACGTAGAGGATAATGTAGATATATTTCTTACAAGCGACATTTGCCGTCACAATTCGACATCCATCTTTTCTTTAATTTTAGCTCTACTTATGCAACGTACATAAACGTAGATCAGAAATTTTGATGTTTAAATTTAGTTTTAAACCGAATTTTAAAACCAAATTTAAATCTGTATTTAAAATTAACCTATACAATTGGTCCTTTGTTTATTGCTTTTTGATGCAGATATAGTCTAATCTGAACGTTACGGTGTGAAATGTCATTCTGTATGCTGTCAAAATCAGACTAATTATTATTGCTCTAAGCCGAACTGTCACATTAAGAATCGGGGACCCTTAATCACAAGTGAATTGTACTGTTGGTTGCCTAAATAGCAATGGAGGCACGCACGTAAAAATACAAAAAGGCGGATATGTGTAGTCTAAAGTAACATTATCCGATTCAATTCCATAACCTCCTTATTTTGGTTGATAAACACTGAATTACTTACTTGTAAAATTTATTCTGTTACATTGTATTTCTTTACGTGTGCATCTAATGAACGTATCTTGCTTTACTGTGCAAGTGATATTTTTTTAATGTTTTTAATTAGATTTCACAACCATCTCTTCTTTGCACGTTTTTTTCTGGTGCCGTTCAATCCTTTATGGACGTGTTTGACAAAAGTGAAAACTTGCACAATAATAATTGTTGTTTCAGATAAACCGAAAAATTCTTCCTGGAGAAGAGAGCATAATAATTAGTCTGGTTTTTTAGTCGGAATTGTTTTATAGGACCAGGCTGATCACCCACAATATGGCGTTTAACTAAATGTCATACTGTCGATAAGACGAAACTAACATTTATTGGTTAATCCGAACTGTCAAATTAAAAAGCCAGATGACGTAGGCGACGAAAATTAGCGTTCCCAGCTGATTGGTGAAAGGAAAAATGATTTCGTTTGATTGGCCTACGTGTTTTTTACTGACATTTCATAAATAAAAAAGATGAGAAATTGCTGAATTGGAGGTAAAAAAAAAATAAAAAAATTTGTATTCAAAATAAGAAAGCAATAATATGCATAATAAGCGTACCTACATATTAGTCCACACCTTTCAGTAGGTATACCTTTAAGGGGTAATTCAACAAGCGAAAGTGCAACGTATGAGTAACTTTACTAATGAACACGGATTTTTTTCTTGTTTCTTATCACGAATAACATGAACGGCAGTTATTGTTCGCATGTTTAACACCCATAGTTAAAGATTTACAGCCGCGGTAAAATAAATTAGATGTAACGGCTTGTTACCAACAATCGAAACTTAATAAGTCTACATTCTAGGAAACGGTGACAACATAAATCCCGGAAGGTTGTAATGAAATTGCACCTTCAGTGTAAATCTCTTGGAATTACCCAAAACAAAAACTCAATTAGATTAGCGAAAAACTGGAGAAACATTAAAGTGGGTAATTTAAAAATTAAAATGCAATCAGTTGGTAGCGCGTTTCATGGTTTACAAATTTTTTTTATTGTTTACCACAGTGTCGGGTTTAAGTTTTTTGTAGCAGTAAAGGGTGCGATTAATGTATGGTGACATCAGTAAAACGGAAAACGTTACTTTAATGGACCCAAAAAAAAACAATAAGATTATCTGAATCCTTGTAAAGCTTTATAAATAGGAAAAAATGTCATGTTTACTATTTCTATATTTACTTAAGTGATCCTTACAGAAACTGTTTCCGTTTTCTATTCGAATCGGGACTATTTTTGGTTTTCAATAAGACCGGGGCGATTTGAGTTCTTCAACGGTGCCTTAAGTACTTACGCTTCTTTGTTCTACTTTTGCATTATCTATAAAATTGTGGCCGAGATGAAATGGCGTATGCCTACAACGAAAAGGTTAATAGCCGAAGAACTTTTAATGGCTTGATTAATTTGCACACTTCAGTTACTTGCTCAATATTAATCACCATTTTTACAAGTTCAGTGCCGTTTGGTGCGGTTTTTTTTTTGCATGTTGACCCCATTAACACCTATGCTATATCTGGAAGGCTGTCAGCTTTTAATATGGCGATTTCTCACCTAATTACAGGTTATGAAATACTGCCTCACCTGAGGTCACGTCATCTGAGATGCTGTATGCATCATATCTTCAAAAAATTTAGACTATTGTTGTTAATGTTAATTAAATTTTTTTCTTGAGGCGCCGGCTTCAAAGCGTTCTATTTCTCATAGCTTTGCGTTACCGAACGGCGTGCATTACCATAACAAAAATCGTTCCATTGAGATGCAACTTCCCAAAGCATAAATAAGGACAGTTTGTTTTCTTACCAAGTGCATAAATTTCAGAGGTAGATCCTAAACAGTCGTTTACACAAAATAATTGGCATTTTAAAATGTTTCGTTTGCATAGCAAACACATTAGGAAGTTTAGAATCAATGACTTTGTACGACTGCTTGTTCTTCTTCGTGCCTCCAATTTCGAACACCAAGTTAAATAATATCTTTCAAATAAAAAAAAAACGGAAAGTGCATGTAGTTCTTCGAACCATGACTGATGGCGGATTTCCAAGACAAGCTTTAAACATAGGGGGTACGGCAACAACAAACAATATTAAATATGGTTTTAAGTACTCGCATGCAAATTCGAAAAGCGAACCGCACGGAAAAATTGACAGGTACAAATTATAGAAAGCTGTTAAAAGGTTCTGGGCGACCGCTCGCAAACTGCGTCTTTTTTCTAACTTTTAATAGTCGCTCATTGTACCGGGATTTCGTTGTGAAACAATGTCAAACGATTTGTGCAGAAAACCTACTGGGAAGCCGCAAAAAAGTCGTTAAATGTAACCCCTTAACCTTCAAGCGTGATTTTACTTTTGGCTGATAAATAATAAGTAGAATGGAAAGCCGTGATTAATACTTTACACAAGTTTTTAGCAATAAAATGCGCTAAAAGTTTGTTTCAACGATCAAAGTGTCTTCGTTCTTAACGCACACTCTCGATCAAACTGCCCTGATATATGAAAGCAAGATAATAGATGATTGTTTTATTCTTTAATAAAAATATTATTTAATTTAATAAAAAAATAGTGACGTCACGCCGAGCATACACAAACCGTTGAAACTGAACCATCCTCTA